>OZ023313.1:60352907-60455407 GCA_964007375.1 Ophion obscuratus
TTATAAATAATGCCTTAAATAAAGTAAAAATAAAATAAAATAAACAATAAATCAATTAAATAAAAAATATTCGGTTGGCCTAGGCTGTCCGGGCTAATCTGCACCGATGAATGTGATGCCATCGGTGCAGATTAGTCTGCAAAGCGTAGGCCAACCAAATACTGGTAAGTTAACAGCGTAGTACACTTCAGTGAATGTAATGTCTATTTGAAGTGCATTTCGAATGGACTAACCTGCACCAATGGCAATACGTTTAATGAACTGAACTACGCTGTCTACTTACCATAATTTGTCTATGCTGTACAGGCTAACCTGCACCGTTGGCATTACATTCATTGGTGCAGGTACGCCCGGACAGCGCAGGCCAACCGAACAATGGTAAGTTGACTGGGTAGTACAGTTCAGTGAATGCGATGTCCTTTCCAAATGCATTTCAAATGGACTAACCTTCACCAATGACATTACGTTTACCGAACTTAACTATGCTGTCAAATTAGCATTATTTGTTTGGCCTATCCTATCCGGGTTAACCTGCACATGATTATTTTATAGTCATAAATTGAAAATAAATTCATAGTCATAGATTTAAGGTAATTTATACTTATAGATACAAGAATTTCAAAAGTCTTTGAGAAAAAAATGATTTGTTATACTAATGTACGTATATGTCTCCTGCTTCTCTCGTGTGTCTCCAGCATTTGGCAAGATGTGGTTAGGCATGTATTTAGCGCCAAACTGTACAAGTCCAGTTGCTTGACCATCGCCTGATGCTAGCCGGGTCAGGCGAATTGACTTGAGCCAATTCAATCCAGTGGCTTGACCACAGCTCGAAGCTAGCCGGATCAGGCAACTGGAGGAGATCGTGTATCCAGCTGCCTGACACCAGCCGAATCAGGCAAATTAAGGCATACCTTCAGTAAGGCCTCCGTGCTACAACGTGATCAGGCCTGGATCAAATATCAGGCCAGCCTGACAATATTTCTACTCGGGTACGTGTAGAATATTTTCACCCACTTTACAAATATCCCAGTTTTCATAAGAAAAACGGTTCGGAACACCTCGCGCTGTTTTTTTTGTCAGATGTTTTCCAGAATCCTTGACAGAAATCTTAAATCTAAATCTGCAAAAACGACGATATTCGATAATAATAAGAATGATAGAATAAAAGGATTTAAAAAAAAAAACAATTTTCGTTGCAATCCAACGACGCAAATTTCAGCTCCAAGATCACGCACGTTCCGGCACGCTGTGAGTTATAATTTATCGCGCGTAGGAACGTGTTGAGGGATGTTTTTACAATCGTCGTTATCAGGTTCGTGCGCGAATTCGATGATTGCCTGGCAGATGCATTTTGAGATGTTGTATATTATACAGATAACGCACAGAGTTGGATACGTGCGTGTGCTGACATAGCAAGATTACCGGCTATTCAGGTTTAATAAATAAAATAAAGTTTGCAAATTCAGCGTGGTTCCTTATGAAAAAAGCGTCATGATCGTTCTCTTATTGAGTTTTCTTCGTATTTGACACTTGGATGAACATAGAAAAAAAAAGCGTAGCATGTTCCAGAGACTCTGAGGATGGACATGATGTTGAATAAACAAACGGCAAAAGACAACAAATTTGATGATCATCCTGTGCAGCTGGAATACGATCAACAGTACTGTTTTTTTAAAGAAAAAAATAGGCAACTCGACGTATTTCGTGGGCTAATTACATTACGCTTATGGAAAAGTCCCGATCATTTTTCAGTACATTACTAATACCTGCTAAGTGGATCTTGCCACGGAGCTGAAAAAATAGGTACGGTTCGACTAATTATCGGACTAACCCTTGATAGCGTGAAAATGAGGATTCGCAGTACCATTATAAAATTATTAATGTTTTTGATAGCGAATTAGTGCGAAAATCAAGCACACAAAATGTTAGACTGTGCAATCATGGCGACATCGCGTAGACGGCACACATACTACCTGTCTTATCGGTGTTCGGTAATTATGCCTAGGAACCTTGAACTACTCGGTCAGGATAATTAACAACGAATATTATTGGTACTTATTTTCGTAATTAGTAATAATTACTTAATATTAATTTGATAACTATGTACAGAAATGATACATTCCTAGGCAAAGACGAAATAATGCGGTTTTTTTCATACATACAATTTTGTTTAGAATATCGGAAAATTATTGAAGTTTTTGATTTCTTCGATATTATAGACAGCTTTAGTACATACTTTTTCTTTCCAGCGGATTTTTTTTCACTTGAATCGATATTCATATCTAACAGCTCCTGGGGCCGATATTGAGGTTACGAACGCGGCGCATATGTCTCTAACTTTGCGACACTTCTGCCAACCTGAGCATTATGATGTACCACAATTTACGACGTTGCCAATTCGTTTCGCGTTAATTGGGGGAAAAAATGTTATAGAAAATAACTATACAAAGTAATGAAAACATTTGATGTGATAACCGAATGTTTAAAAATGCATATTTTTACAAATAGATTTAGAAAAATGGTTCGAAAACGCACGGTTAATATGACGATTATTTGAAAGCTACCCGTGCGGAAAATTGATAGGGCATCCCTCATAAAAATAAGAGCCTTTAAGGGTTTATTTGAGGCTTTCCCTATCAGGGAAGCCTCAAATAAACCCTTGAAGGCCCTTATATGGCAATCCCGACAGGGGTTGGCATAATAAGGGCCTTTGTGTGTCCTATTATGGGAATCCCGACAGGGATTGCCACAAGAGGGCCAGGTTTGGGCATTGTAGGAAACGGACCAGTATACATAGCTTGGACTAAATTGTTTGTGGTATTTTAATTATTACACTCAATTATTCGATAAAAGGTAAAAATAGGATAAAAACGTACGGGCATTAAAAATTATTATATATTACATTTACAAATCCGTCAAAAAATTACATATTATTCTTATTGCCTTATTTTTTTACATTTTTATAGTGACTATTTTCGCCGAATACTTTCGACACGAAAAATTATTTCGCGTTGTAATAGTTAATATCACAATGATATTAACTAATTGATATTGTTTATGTGATACAGCAAATAATTATAGGAATTAATTTGGTCTCTTATCCCATATCTGCGACGAAGATGTTACAAGCACTCGGTAGCATAGGGGCAGCGTGCGTAGCTATGAGTAGGTAGGTACTAGGTTCAATACCGATATAGGTGAAATATTTTCTTCGAGAAAAATCATTCCGAAAGGCGAGGGCATGACGAATTACGATACAAAATCGTTGTGGTAAACTCTCAATTAAGTTCTTAATTTCATTTTGGATTTATGAAATAATTTATGCACATAGTACACTTAGATTTACAGTGTACATTGTAAGCAAATAAAGATTTATTTGAATCGAATCCTTATTTATTCGATTTGAATATATATGATATTTAAAAAGAATAGCTGAAACGAACAAAAAAATATCTTTTAAACAAAAAAGATCGTAGAAGGCCGTGAGACGAGGAAAAAACCTATCTCATTTAAATAGATCCTATTTAAATAAATTTTAAAAAATTGGCAGTGTATTGTGACCTTATATAAACGGACACATATACGCAGAAACACATACATTTACATACACGTGAGCATATCCATTGACAGGGATAACTCATGGGCACACCATGGTTTACATGAGGCGTCGATCAGGCATCCTTGAAGGCCCTCATTATTCTGCCTTTAATGGCCCTCAGTAGCAAAGTGTGACCGGCCACTAAGGGCCCATGTGAGGCTACCCGATTAGGGCCCTATTAAAGTTAGGGAAATTCTATATGGGCCTGACCAAAGCCCTAGTTCAATTTCCGCACGGGTAACAGTTGGTAACAGTCAATCGGCTCCGTGCATAAGTATAGGGCGCTTCCCTCGTACTTCACCCCCAACGGCTAAACCCCATAACAACCTTAAGTCGCAAGGAAACGCAAACAGTAGACATGGTTTTCGCTTTACCCGTTGAGGTTCATCGATTGCAATCTTTTCCTCTTTATATAATGGCGCGGAATAAAAAAATTAGAAAAAAATGACTTTATCCAATTTATCATAAAAACTTAACTTGATCACTAATATTGTGTGCACTGCTGTAATATTTTACAATGCTTCTATAACATAAATATTACGATTTTACAAATGAAACGAACTCAAAGAGAATTTTAATAAAGACACCTTTTTTCCAGCCGATAGTAAAAACAATATGTGAACATATTTATCTATTTATCTCTTCTACTTCTTCTGCGCCCGCTCGTTATCGCCTTCGCTCGTTCCCAATTTTTTAATGTTTTTGGTTTGCGATTTTCGAGTGATGCGTACACGCAGGTGTGCGTCTGATTTTCGTTATCTTTTAGTGAATCGACGCACGCTTGTAACAAAGCATCAAAATTTTCAAAGTGTTATTAATTCTTTTCCGCGAAGATATCGATAAGTATTTCACGCTAAAGGTCACGTCGACGAAAAACGTGGCGTTGTTACCAACACAATTTCAGCCTCATAAGTTGGGGGTGATTGCCGCTATATATAGCGCGTTTCCGTTGTTAATGTCAATTAGTAACAGTTTCTGCTGCATTGTGCGTGTTTCGTCTCGCACAGTTGGAGCACGGTGAGTACCCATTCGCTAAATGGCTATATAAATATATATTATGCCTTTGTACTGCTGTTTACAATTAAAGGATCACCAAAACTTGTCTAATTTTTTAGTAATTTTCAAATGGTTGTATCTCAGTAAAAACGGTCGTGAAATAGTTTTTGAAAAGGTCTTAAAGCTTGATCCTTCTAGTTTTTCAATTATCGGAAACCATTTCTAGTAATGCTTCAAAGCTGGTTTTTTTTCAAAAGTATTTACGAACTTTTCGATTTCGAACAGGCCAAAAAATGTTGTGACTAAACTTATTGTATGACTTTTGTGGCCCAGACATTTCCTATGGCTTTTTATATGAAATGGCCTTTTTTTACCGATTTGTTCGCCATCAAAGCAAACTAAAACACACCCAACGTCGAACGTCAGTGAACAGTGAACGAACGATCGTATAGATTATTTAAGGGCAGGTTTGGAAGGCTGGAATTATTCTCATTGAAACCTCTGAATTATTGAGTAGATGAAAAAAGATCCCCCATTTAAAATTCATTCGGGAACTATCTTGAATATGTTAGGTTTTTGTTTCGTTTTTCAAATAAACCGTGAGGCTACGTTAGGGTTAATTATGGAGTCATTGGCGTGTTCACGTTTTTTCTAACTTGAATGTATCCTTGGAACCAGTTCACAATTTGAAATAATTAAATAATTACCTGCTTTGAGTAGAACTTCGATTTTGTTTCTAAGCTTGGTAATTACACTTCGATATGATTAACTTTGATTCTTATGTAATAGCGAGATTCAAAGAAAATACGAAGTTTCTCATAACATTTATTATTTTAAAGTATATTTTTGCTATTTCTTAATGAAAAACAATCGATTCCAATTAAATTGAATTTTTTTGATAAAGTCGTTGAAGAGTAATTCCCGAGATGAGAAAAAATGTTTAGATTAAAACCAGCCGACCCTTCAATTGTATCAGACATATTTGCTGCACATAAACGATTGGGACATCGTTTAAATATTCCGTGTTCCGGACGTTTGGAAAAAAAATGAAACTTCAATGATGTCATTGTTTTTACTAAAGTTGCTTCACGTTTAATAACAAATGGAAATGTCTGTACGATTATATTTTTACTACTTCTAGACGTTCAAAGTTGCAAGGGTGGAATTTGCTTCGATCACGAATAACTCGGTTGAAAATAAATGTGCGGACATTAAAATAATAGTAATAATAATAATAATAATATTTTTTTAAAACCATTCCACGAGAAAGGCCCAGATAAAAACATATGCAGTCAACAAAAGTTGCGTAAACGGTATACATGGGTGTGAGCCACCCCGTTGCGAAATTTAGTGCGTCGTACTAGAGACGTAACGTTGCATTGCAGACCAAAACCTACTGTGCGCTTGAGGGGAAACCTTAAATTGCATTCACGTGCTGGGGAAAAATCCTCACAGCTTACCTACTAAGCTAGTTGGCTCAGTAATTGTCACCTTAAGCAGATCGCTTGACTTTGTAAATTAATATGTAGCTCAACTTGGAAAGTGAGTGAGCTGGTATAGGAGTACGCCCCTGAGCTTCAAAGCGGTAAAAGAAACAGACAAATACATGTTACGAGTCAGTTTTTGTTTTAATTGAAAGAATATCTATTATTCTATTTAAATTACCAGCGACAATTGGGAATCTTAATTGTTTTTTAAATAACAAACAAAAAACTACGAAACGGGATTTGCGAACTCTTAGACATACGAACGTTTGAGGCCTTAGGCCACTCTAGAGGCCGCAAATATAATCTTTTTGGGGATTTTTTTTCCAGAAAAACTACAAAATAAATCGAGATTACAAAAAGGGTGTTTAACATACATATCAGTGACTGTTTACAATAATTTTTTTGAAGCAATTAATTTCAAAATGGCGGCCGTGCAGAGTTTATCTCAAAACTGCATTTTTTAAGTTGGCCGGAAACATAACTCAGACCATTTTCAACCGATTCACTTGAAATGTTGAATATATCTTGAAAAATACATTGTCTATGGAAGTACGTAGGATTTTTTTTATATTGCATAGTTCATTTGTTATTAACAATTATCTGACGATTTTTACGGATATGCAACCATGTCAGAACGTCATTTAAACGTTTGAAAAATGATCGTCTTTTCATTTTTAACTACAGTGTTATGAATAACAGTATCTATAACAATAATGACAGAAAATATTTGTGTGTTTGTTATTGACAAAAGAACAAACTCACAAAACGTCAAAACAACAAAGAACAAACTAATAAAGAACAACATGGCGAGAACCATCTTGTTCTTTATTATTGGCATCTTGATACTGGAATCCGGAATGTGTTGGGACCTCGGTGATCCTGATACCAGAGAAGCATGGAAAACCGCGTTGTTTTTAGAAACAGTATTCGATTACCAACACCCCAATGGTTTCTACAGATTAGAAGGTTTGTCAAATTACTAATCAGTCATACATGTCCATCATTGAACAAAAGTGAAAAATAAAAATTTATCGAACGAAAAACTCAGGCATGCAACGAAATTCATTTTACATTTTTCTTTGTCTTTTTATTTTCATTGACATCGAGAATCTTTATTTTTGAGTAAAACAAAAGGATAGAGAAAGTCGTGCACCGTCCTTTCGTCCACTACCGGCGGTCTTCCTTCGTCAAATTTTATTTTTCTTACTTGTCTCCACTGCATTTGAATATACACTCCGGCTATTAACAACAATCGATCCTGGTTTCAGCCGTGATCGACGAGTTCAATTATTTGAAAACACTGAAGGTGGATGTATTGTGGTTTCACAGCATTTTTCATCTGAGCAATAGTAATGCCGTTATGAATCATACAAAAGTGGATGAAAGAATTGGTACAGTATCCGATTTTCGGGACTTCCTTGATAGAGCACACAAAAAAGGTATTACTAATACGAGTCCACCTAAAAGAATCATCGAAACAACTCGGACGATCGCCGCAATAATATGTATTTAATTTCACGAAAACAGGCTTCAAAGTTATTTTGGGAGTCAATCTGTATGACACGAGCGAAGATCACGCATGGTTCCAGAAAGCGATTGCCGACGTGGCACCTTACAACAATTTTTATGTCACGGTGAGTATACTACACTGAGTGAAAAATTGGTTGTTCTTCAATAATGTTGCATAGAAACGAAAAACTCGAAGCAATTATAAGATTATGTAATGTTTTGGATGAAATTATTGAAGCTCAAGAAAAAACCGCCGCACGGTTCCTACAATAGATGGGACGAACAAAGGCACGTAGGGTATCTTCAGATATTACCTACGATGCCCTGTCTCAACGTCTCAAATCCAGAAGTTGACCGTCAACTAAAAGTAAAGGATTCGCTTATTTTTTTATTTCATTACTATAGTTGACTTAATTTACTATATTTTATGTTATTTCATTATCGTTTACGTTCAGGAAATATTCGAATTCTGGTTGAATGAAGGCGTGGATGGTTTCATGATCGAAGGATATCAAGAGTATATGAAACAGTACGAACGGCTTGCAAAAGATGCTCGAAATATCCTAAGAATTAACGTGGACTACTTGCGCGAGATCCGCTACTACATCGATGAGCGGACGAGAAAAAACAACTCTACATTCAAGTACGTATCGCAACGAAGATTGTGACTGTAGCTTTAAGGATACGGGAAAAACATAGTCGTTATTATTGATAGACGAAACATTAAAGAGCTTTATTGATAACAAACAAGTTGTCAATTCTGAATGGACATAAGAAGACAACTGATCTTTCCTTCATTAGAATCTCGAAGCTGCCCGTTTTATTTCAACGCTTTAATCAATTTTTTAAATTGATCTACGCCTAATTTTATATTCTCCAGTGTATAAAGTATGTTTTACGATTGTTTGGGTTTTATTGGTTTGTATACCGTTAGTGTTATACTCGTATCGCTCGATCAGCCGCCGGTGTTGAATTTCATACAGTCCGACCGACGTACACTGTAGACGGTTGGCGAATACGACTTTACGATACACCGCACGAACATTCGCGCAACCAAAGGTTCATTACGACAAAAATTTCAGTATTTTACGATTCGACTGTAAAGTCGGTAGAAAATTGAGACTCATTGACACGGTAGTGAAGATTGATTACGGAAGTTTTTTATAGATAACTTTGCCGACAGAATTGTCAGTAATTTCGGTGTAACCGTAGCACCGATTCCAAGGATTCAGGACTGATTTCATGGGTCTTTTTAGTTTAGACGCTAACAATTTTTATGAATTTTTTGATAGGTTTATATTATAGATATCGATATAAAAGTTATTACACTTAATAAATACTCTTTCAAAATACATTTTTTAAAAAATGATCTATTTAAGTAACTATTTGTAGCAAAAATGGTAGTTGAAAAAATGTCAGAAAAAATTGTAAGTCTGCGCTGTTGATGAAATCTTGGATATGGATCATCCGAAACAATAAAATCAAACGGTTTTGGATTCAGTGTATTAATGGCTATAGCGCATATCATACGATTTTCGATATATGTAAAAATAACAAAGCGGCGAACATTTTTAGAAAAAACAAAAAAAAACGCGTTTTTTCACCGTTCTGGGCTAAAAATAGTAAATATCAAAATTTAAAAAATCCCTGATATGCGCTATAGCTATAGTTGTAAAGAATATGTGGTTAACATTTCATAAGGATCGGTTCAGTAGTTTCGAAGATTTTGTCAACAAGCCGTTGTTTCGAGAAAAACGCGTTTAAAGTTTCTTTGGGTTACATATATACATAAAAAAATGTTTTTGATGTATTCCTAAGTGTAACAACTTTTACATCAACATCTATAATATAAATCTATCAAAAAATTAATGAAAATAGTCTGTTTTTAGCGTCTAAAGTGAGAAGACCCCTTAACGGAGCTGGTGTTATCGTCTTCGTTAGTAACCTCGAGAACCTTTGAGAACTCTTCAATAAACATTTTACTGTAAGACCTGGTACAGTCTTTGTGTTTTTTTTTTGGCGCAGGTATTTGGGATTCATGACCCAGCCGATTAACATAACGCAGGTTACATGGCCAATGACCACGTTATTGACGACCGAACTCGTTAACCTCACCGAGAGCGCTAGCACAACCGCTGTTGTGAAAAAACGCATCGAAGAGTATTTCTCAATGACCTCCATGAATACAAGCACCAATTGGCTGGTAAATCGAGAAAATGCAAAATGGGCCAGAGTTTGATACGCGGTCTCCGCTAGTTTTTAATGCGCACACATTTCCGTGTCGAATGAACCTCGAATTTTTCAACCTACTTTATTCTGACGCGCTTGCAGGTTTTGCGCAGCAACAAATCGAAAACGGAAGTAACGGAGGAAAAGATACTGGCTCTTAACATGTTGTTTATGCTGTTACCTGGCCAGGCTTGCTTAATGGGCGGTGAAAGCCCCGCTTATCGAAGAGCC
The DNA here is from genome assembly GCA_964007375.1 of Ophion obscuratus. Taxonomy (NCBI): domain Eukaryota; kingdom Metazoa; phylum Arthropoda; class Insecta; order Hymenoptera; family Ichneumonidae; genus Ophion; species Ophion obscuratus. The sequence continues at coordinate 60,362,958 of OZ023313.1, forward strand.
GCCACTTGGAGTGGGTCCAACGTTATCCATCAAGTCGCCGTATTGAGAGCAAGACCCGTCTTCAAACACGGTGACTGGCAACTCAAAACTCTGAATAACGATGGCGTTCTCGTATTACGAAGGTAAACATGTTCCTAAGTTAGTGCGTTTTTAGGTTTTCATTCGATCCCATCTCGTTCACCCGTGCCCCTTCGCTCTATCACTGGGCTAAAATTCCCACCCTTTTGGGCGCCACTCGAGTGTTGACTGCAGCCACTCGCCCATCTCCTCTCTATCCCAAAATACTTGTATTGTCTGGGTTTATTCGGGTTTACCTTGTTTGGTAGATTTTACGGCGTTTCAAAACGTTTTCTTCGAGTTTGTTTCCAAATAGTTCTGCCGCTTGGGCTGTTCCACATCAGTAGTTAGGGATCGTCCATTAATCACGTGAGGTTTTTTGGCCACTTTTTGGCTAAAAAAGTGGCCAAAAAACCTCACGTGATTAATGGGCGATCCCTTAGACTTGAAGAAAGTTGTTATTTAGCTGATATTAAGTTGTCCTCCCAAATTTCCCAAGTTTGTCCACCCAAACAAACCCAAACAAACCTCCCCCATGGTGGTATGTGGTGAGGTTTCTGTTATCCAAATTCTCCCCCCCCCCCCTATTTGAGCCTTACGTGATTAATGGACGACCCAACATCACCATGGGGGGGGGGGGGGCTCACAAAGTGGCCAAAAAACCTCACGTGATTAATGGGCGATCCCTTAGACTTGAAGAAAGTTGTTATTTAGCTGATATTAAGTTGTCACAAAATGCTTGTTTTGTTTATGTAGTTTCAAATGAGTTGTTTGTTAAATGATATTTTCAAAAATTCCACTAGTTGATCTGAAGTTGTTTCAAAATAATTGTTTTCTCTAGTTTGTTTCGTATTGGTTGTTTAAATAGATTCTCAGGAACCGAAATTTAGACATTTTTGTTGTAGCTGTTTAGTAATATTCACTTTGTTTAGGTTTTTTTAATATAATAATTTTGTTTTGGCTGTTTAATGTTACTTGCCTGTTGGATGTCAAAATAATTTTATTTCGGTCATTTTTAGAAAGTGTATAAAATAAGGTAAAAATAAAATTACCTAAAAACTGCAACATTGAAAATATGACTAACTCAGAACAATAAAAGAAACAACCTCGAAATAAAAAGCCTATTTTTATGTTTTTTTTTCTTTGGGTTGTTTTATTTGTATTGTTTCAAGTCAATTGTACAGTTGAACCTCGATATAACGAAATCCCCGATATAACGAAGATTTGTCAATTCCCTCCCGTGCGGAAAACTGATAGGGCATCCCTAAAACAAAAAAGGGCCTTTCAGGGCTTCCCTAGTGCTTTCCCTAGTAGGGATTTCCACAAGGGGCCCAGACTTGGCCATTATCGGGATAAACTTGTAGGGATTTCCACAAGAGGCCCCGACTTGGCCATTATAGGGATAAAGCTGTAGGGCTCTCCACAATAGGCCCAGACTTGGCCAGTATAGGGATAAACAAGTAGGGATTTCCACAATAGGCCCAGATCTGACTATTATAGCGATAAACCAGTAAAAATAGCTTAGGCTACATGGTTGATGGTATTTCAATTATTCAAATCGATTATATACATCGATCGAATAATATTATCGAACGCAAATTGGGAAAAATCGTAAGGGCATTAGCAAACAAAAAATAAACGATGAACACAAATATTCAGACAAACATCAGACAGTATTTATTTATCAAATTAAAGAAAACTTTTACATAGATACAAACAATTACTCATGGTTTCACTCATACATGGAGTAATGCCAGCGCATAAATGTGAACAGTCCCAACCGGTTCTTTCGACATTTTTGTAGCAACTAATTTCCGCTCAATACTCATCATAGGGAAAATTATTTCTTCTGAAGACTTCGCTGATATTTTCCATTCATAAACTTTATCTGACTGTGTAGGATAAGTAAATAAATTGGTCTTTGTTTGCCAGATCTTTCCCTCAATGGAAATAGATTCCAGTGATTCAGTAGACCCATATATTTTTTTTTATTTCTACTACACATCCATTCCTTAGAATGGATGTGTAGTAGAATATATTTGTTCAAATAATGCAAAAGACTGGCATAACTATATAACTATAATCAATGTGATAATCTTATAATTTCAAACTTGAGTGTCACAAGCTATCACAATTCTAAAAAATGTTATCATAGTGGATAGTTCCTCAAAAATAAATGTTGCAGTGAAGAGAGTTCGCCTCACATTATTCTTTGTATTAATTTTGTCATGGCAGTTTGTCATAAAGGCTCACATGCAAATACGCACTCACATTTCTATGCGCGCACACATACATACACATGTACTTACGCCCACACCTATGCACATGAACAATTACATAAAAACAAATACAGATATATCCTGACGCATTTAACATACACGTATATCCACTGATACGGATATTTTATGGCGCTGAAATGGTTTTGATGAGGCGCCGTTAAGGCATTTTCAGGGCGGTAAAATGGTTTTGATGAGGCGCCATTGAGGCAATTTATAAGGCCCCGGTCGTTGCGCCTTTAATGGCCCTTGTTGACAAAGTGTGACCGGCCGCTAACGGCCCTCATGTGGCTTCCAAATTGGGGCCCGAATAAAGTTAGGGGAATATTTTTGGGGCCCGATCACAGCCCCAACTCAATTTCCGCACGGGCTTCCGACAGACTCCCGAAACCTTGATACAACGATATAATCATATACATTATCCTCTAATTGCTAATTGCTTGTAAAAAAATGCTCGAATTTAAAGCTTTATTTCTTTAAAAAATATCGCCATATTGATGATACTGATATATTTGTTTTTAAGAATATTTTGAGGAATATGATTTCTGTATAACGAAAACTCGATATAACGAACTTCCTTTGAGATTCGTTGTATCGACGTTCGACTGTATGCGCATGTGTGTGTGTGTGTGTGTGTGTGTGTTCGCGTGTGCGTGTGTGTGTGCATGTGCGTGCGTGCGTGCGTGCGTGCGTGCGTGCGTGCGTGCGTGTGTGTGTGTGTGTGTGTGTGTGGTAGTGTTCGTCGTTGGTAAACGCTGGATCGTTCGTTTTTGTTTTTAGAGAAATACGAAGTGATCCTGATATTTACATGGCTGTCTTCAATTTTCGGAACACGAAGGAAACGGTAAATTTGACGACGTTGTTTACGGACTTGGATGAGCAGTTGAACATCGTCGTTACTTCCGATACCGACGAAAAACTGAAGTTCGTACGCAATCCTTAAAATTATTCAACGCGAGATCGCCCAAATGCATACTCATATATTGATGGAAGAAAAAAAATTCTTCTCTTTTCTCATCAAGAGCTTTGGTTACGCATCGCGATTCAGTTTCCGTGTCGCCAGATGCCGGAACAGTACTGGTATCAAGGCGGAAGGAGAGGGAAAGCGGAGGCGAAGGACGAGAATTTGGAACCGCGCTGATTTATGACACAGTATTCGCGTACGAACACTCTAGCGGTTTCTCGAATTTCCAAGGTTCGTAAAATTACATATCACTCATACATCTTCATGATTGGACAGTTGTGAAGAAAAAAATTAACCGAAACGTAACTTTGTTTTTTTTTGATACATATGAAGTTCAAGTTCGCCTGGTAGGAATGCAACGAAATTCATTTTACAACTATCTTTAGCCTTTTATTTTCATCGACATCCAAAATCTTTCTGGCTCAATCCGGTGATCGATCTCCAGTAAGGATTCTCAAAAACATAGTAATTTTCGCAGACTGAATCTGTCCGAAATTTCCGTCCACTCCAAATGAATTTTTATTGTATTTCAACAATCCAGATTTCAGTATTGTGGGACACATTGGTGTCATTCAGTTAAAGGTTTACACCTAGCTCGTGGCCGGAAAAATGGAAGCATTCGTGATTTTTTTCTAGGAAAACTTGTACAGGGTTTGAATTTTTCTCTACATTAAACGTATGGTTTTAAGTATCTTTTACAATTATATGTACTCAAAAATATTTAGAAACGTGGTAGAATGCAATGGTTTGTGCAAACCACTGTTTGCACAAACGCCCTAGGGCTGGAATATAAGATATTCCTTTCCTAGTGGGTGTTTCCATCATAAAAAGAAACTGCTGTCGAAATTTTACGTTTCTATCTTCAGTGATCTGGGCTGTGCGTTGATGTGTCATTCAATGAGTCAGAACATGTTCTTCCATAGATGTAGATAGTTAGATGACACTCGGAGTGAAGACGCATCGACTGACACCTTACTTCTCAAAGTTCGTTAAGTAGTTTATGAGATGTGAGAGAAACACATGAACATACGTAAAATACATATACATCCTCCCTTCTTTTTTGGTAGTCGGGTAAAAACGGAACATCGCGAAGTCTCAGTTCGGGGCGAACTACTAGTAACTGGGTGTATACGCTTAAATTAATATCCGACTAGAGACGACTTCATAGCTCAAACTTTTTCGGGGAGCCCCTCGGGGTTTGCCCACATCTGCTTCTTCCAATAATTCACCGGTGTGTACTGTTGTCTTACGATCGCGGAGACCCTGAATAAAGCTACCTCCGACGCTCGACCGCATAGTCGACGCGCAAGCCAGTGCATGCTTAGGCGGTAACCTATCCAAGTACTGGCCAAGGTTAATAACAAGTAATTCGATGGGATGGAGGAAGTTGCGCACCGCCTATTCGTCCACTACCGGCGGTCGCCCACCATAAAATTTTCTCTTTCTTGTTCCCACTTCATTTTACTATTCGATCCGGCTATTCACAACATTCGTTCCTCGTTTCAGATGTGATCCACAACTTCAGCTATTTCAAAACGCTGAATGTGGATGCACTTGCGCTTGGTTCTATTTTTCCTCTGGGCGACCACAATGCCGTTAAGAACCATATGAACGTGAGTGATTATCTCGGTAGTATGGCCGATTTTGAGCGACTTCTCGACAGCGCACACAGCAACGGTAGTACTTATGAGAATCCATCCGAAAGTATCGTCGAAACGACTCGAACGATTGCCGCACTAATATTCATATCATTTTACGAAAACAGGCATCAAAGTTATTTTGAAAGTCACGCCATATGAAACGAGCCAAGATCACCCATGGTTCGGGCAATGGTATCACAACCGTCAACCTTACAGCGATTTTTATGCCACGGTAAGTATACTACACTCACAATGAACATTACTCAAGTGTCCACCTTCGATTTTGTTGAAATTCCTATATGAGGAGCTGGTGAACAGAACCGGACTTGTCCATGAATTACTTTTTTACAGGAGAGGTCGAAAACCAAAATAACCAAATAGAGATGAGTTAGAATTTTTAAGCTTTAATATATGAAAGCTCTATCAAAATTTAAGCCTGGACCTGGCTTTAGTTTAATGAAAACACTAACTACCATGTGGTTATTTTTATTTTTATTTTGGACAAGTCCGGGTTTGAATGAGAATGGTGGACATAGCCGCTTTTGAATGGAAATCTTATAGGCGAATCCGGTTATAAAATAAAACCGATCCTTTGAATTGAATATAATTTTTTTATCTATTATCAAGTCAATAATCCTACACAAATTCGTTCATGTCAGGCTCATAACAATCACATTCAATAATATTATCGTCATCGCGATGGTCATCTGTTACTAATTTTTCATCCAGCCAGCCATGGACAAGTCCGTTTCTGTTTGAAAAGGCACGTTTTAACCAATTTTAAAGTGTTTCGAGCCGGATTTGGTGCAACATATTTTGGGAGTTGGTTAATGTGCGCTCGAAGAACACGAAGTAAAAATTGACGTAATGTGGACAGGTCCAGTTTTGTTAAACGTAATCCCTCAAAGAAAGGCGTGTCGAGGGGTGATTTGCAGTTTCAACCACAGGTAGTCCACCAATCCGAATTAAATAATAACCCAAATTCTTCTCATCTAAAACGATGAAAAACCCACTATAGTGGTGTTGAAAAATAATTAAATTAAGGGATGACACGCCTTTTTTGGAAGGATGGTTTCCGCCCTGAAAAACCGTTTTTCTGCTAATAAAAAAATCCGTGTCTAACAGTTTTTAATGTTTTATCACATATATGAGTTTCAAAAAATCAAAGGCGGACACTTAAGGGGTGTTACTTGGTATGAAAAATTTGCAATTTTTCAATAATGTTGCATTGAGACGAAAACCTTGAAACAATGAGAATAAATAATATGTTGGATAAAATTATTGAAGCTCAAGGAAAAAGCGTTGTGCAAGTCCGTCAATAGATGGAACGACAATCGGAAGATAGGGTATCTCCAGATATTAGACACGATGCCCTGCCTCAACGTCTCAAATGTAGAAGTTCGTCGTCGACTAAAAGAAGTAAGGACATGCGCTTATTTTTTAAATTTTATTATTTTATTATCGTTTACTTTCATTATCGTATTATTTTATTATCGTTTACGTTCAGGAAATATTCGAATTTTGGTTGAACAAAGGCGTGGATGGTTTCATCATCAATGGACTTGACGAGTATATACGACAACACAAGCGGCTTGACAAAGAGGCTAATCAACTCGTTGAAAATAACATTAACTTTTTGCGCGAGATCCGCAAGTTCGTCGATGCGTGGACGATAGCACACAACTCTACATTCAAGTACGTATTGCAACGAAGATTGTACCTGTAGCATTGAGCACGCCGGTAAAACCTAGTCGTTATCATTCATAGGAGTAACTTTGAAGAGCTTGATTGTTAAAAAAAAGTTGTCGATTCTGAATATACCGGGTGTCCCATTTTAATATTACACCTGATTTATACACCGAAAAATACTGCTCCGATCAAGTATTGAGTATAATAAAAATGGTAGGGTTCCGAAGGAGCCGTCAAAAAAAAATATTTTTGGTCCAAAATTCGGAATAGCGACGTTAAAATGGCTGGCATTAAAAAAAAAAAATAGGAACACGAATTTTTTCCCCAAAAAATGTGTCGGTCCACAATTACCTACTTTTGCAGGAAACGTTTTTTGATAACGGTTAAACTCTTTAGGTTAGAATACCATTTTTTATACTATTTCAGCGGTATTTAAAATGTACCACGAGGACGTGAAGTCTTTAACATCCCTAGTGTAAGTGTGCGTGTGTATGTAGGTATGAGTTTGTTTGGGTTTGTTCGATAACCCAACAAACCCAAACATACTCACGCGCACACTTAAACTTGGGTCTGTTTGATAACAGAAGTGACGCGCCGCAGAGACCTAATCCTTGTTTGGGTTTTTTTGGAATATCAAACCCAATCAAACTCAAACCAACACACACACACACACACACACACACACACACACACACACACGAACACTTACACTAGGGAGGTTAAAGTCTTTACTTCCTCGTGGGACATGCTCGACAGTGCTAAAATAGTTTAAAAAATCGAATTCTAACTTAAAGACTATGAACGTTATCAAAAACCGTTTCCTATAAAAATTGTAAGTTTTAGACCAACAATTTTTTTAGGGAAAAAATTGATGTTCCCACTTAAAAAAAAGATGCCAGCCATCTTAACGTCACTATTTTGAAATTTGGACCAAAAAAGATTTTTTTTTACGTCCACCTTTGAACCCTAAAATTTTTATTATGCTCAATACTTTATCGGAGCAGTATTTTCGAAATAAATCAGGTGTGATATTAAAATGAGACACCCGGTACATGAGAACACAAGTAATCTTTACTTTTTTCAAATTCAAAGGTCCCCGATTTTTTGTAAGCGCTTTGTTCAATGTTTTAAATTCATGTACGGCTTATTCCATATTCTCCCGTGTACAAAGTACGTTGCACGCATTTTTAGGGCTTTTTAAATTTCGTATGCCGTCAGTGTCGTACTCGTATCGTTTGATCAGCCGCCAGTGTCGAATTCCATACAGTCCGACCGAAGTAAGTTGTAGCGCATGAAAAATCTACCAACACAAACAATACGGCCGATGTCTGGTCCAGTACAGGGTCACCGACTGTGGGCAACCAGTGTTGGCACAACGTTGAAACAAAGGTTCTGCCATTTCTCAACCGATCCTCTTTTCAAAGCCTGGCATTCAGCATAACGCCAATATTGGGTCAGTTCCGGTTAACGACCGAGAGCCGACTGCTGGGGTAGACTACTGGAGCCGACCATGGGCTGGTACTGTTCGCCATTAACTGCCCTACGATCATATCTAATCCCGGTATCCAGTAGTATGCCAATGTCAGACCAGTATCCGCTACCGCCTGAGAGCCTACTGTTGGGCTAGACTACTGGACCCGATAATGGACCAGTACTTCCCGCCATTAATTTCCCTACGTTCATTTCTAAGACTGGGATACAGCTATTTTCTAATATCGGACAGTGTCGACTAACGATGGAGAATCGATCATTGGCGTGGATAGCTCGAACCGACCATGGGCCAATAACACTCCCCGTTAATTATGCCATGCACTGCTCGCGAATCGCCATTCAGTGTTGTATAGGTGTAGGTGAACGAACAGTTAGTCTATTGTCGGCTTTTCGTGCGATACTTAAATATTTTGTCTCCCTTGTGATTCGTGTCTCCCGCGTATCTTTGAACCTAGCTTCTCAACCAATCGTACTCAAGTGCTCGAAACCGTATGTGCGACAGGCGTGTGGAGTTTGTCGTCCTAACCTCAATCGCTCAGTTCGCTTGACCGCGTGTTTGCGAAAGTGTCACCCGAAAAAAGACGCACTCGGACTATGTTAACCTGTACAAATTAGATATCAAATTGGATACAGAAAAAAACTTCATCGCTAAGTCGGCTTTATCGTGTGTTCACGTAAGTGTGACCCGAAAAGAGACGCGCCGAAAGAAACATCATTTATGCGAATAATAATGCGCAATTCACATCCGATCTCTCGTGTATCCACGTATCAGTTTTTCTGGTGTTCATTTTTCATTAATATTTTGTTTGCGTAATAATTCTAACTATCGTATTATCGTACTATCATTATCACCCATACTCAATATTCTCTCGTACCAACATTTACCAGCGCAGCGTAAGTTGTAAATTATAAAGTTTGTAACTGAATTCAATAATAATGAATTATCATATTTATTTCATTCCAACAAATGATTCTATTGATCATTGTGTATTGCGAAATACAGGGTAAGGGACATAAAATGTTACAGAGCAATATCACTCATACTATTGATCAATTCCAAAAATGTTTCAGACAAAAGTTTCAGTGTTCGAGAAGACCGTCATACTCGACCACCCTTTTTTTTATCGGTAGAGGCGCTTAAGCAATGTCAAGGTCAACTCCACTTTTTTCAATGGAATGGTACATTTTTTTTCAACAATCTTGTGGAGCATCTCAAGCCGCAAAAAAAAACATCAGGGGGTAAAGTCGTTCAACGTCATTTATGGTCAGTATCGATGATACAAATCTAAATATCTCGGATCACTACCGAATATTTGGTAGTGATCCGACATATTTAGATTTGTATTTCATTTCAATAGGTGACCTTGAATGACCTGAATGACGGTGAAGACGACCTTACGATATGTCGCACGGGCATTCGCTCATCCAAAGGATGGATGGCAATTTTAGTACTTCGCGATTCGACTGTAAAATCTGTAGTAAATAGAGACACGTTAAAACAGTAGCGAAGATTGATTACGAAAGCTTCCCATGGAATATTTCACCGGCAGAATCGGAGTAATGGAGACGATTCCAAATACCCAGCACTTATTTTACGAAGCTGGTATCTTCATCTTCGCTAGACAACTCGATAACCTTTGAGTACTCCTCAATTAATATTTTACCGTAAGACCTGATACAGTCTTTGGATTTTTTGGGCGCAGATATTTGGGAGCTATGACCCCGACGGTTTCGAATCCGTGGGACATTGTTTACGGCAAGGAGGATTCGCCGGGGGCATGGCCACTCATCACGTACTCGACGAGCGACATCGTTTCCCTCGCCGAGCGCGGTAACAATACCATCAGACTGAAGGAGTTAATCGAAGAGCAGCTCAATTCAGTCCCCTCGAATGCAAGCACTAATTGGATGGTAAGTGGAAAAAAGCCCAAATTGGCTGGCGTTTGATACGCGTTCTCCTGCTAGTCTTCAATACCTACTGTTTTCCGTGTCGAAGCATATTCGAATTATTTAACTAACTTTATTTTGATGCACTTGCAGGTCTCCCGCGGCAACACATTGCAAACGAAAGCGGAGAAGGAAAAGCTAATGGTTCTGAACATGTTGTTCATGCTGTTACCCGGTCAGGTTAACTTGTTCAGCGATGGAGAACCCTCTGATAGAAGAATCGCTGCTTCGAGTGCGCTCGACCTCACTCGTCAAGTTAGCGCATTGAGGAAAAACCCTGTCTTTGGGCACGGTACTTGGGAACTCGGAACTCTGAATAGCGATGGCGTTCTCGTATTACGAAGGTAAACATGTTTCTGCGTTTGCGCGCTCGCAGGTTTTCGTTCGATCCCATCACGTTTACTCTTGCCCCGTCGCTTTATCACTAGGCTAAATTTCCAGTGCCAGTGAAACGCTATTCGAGTGTCGACCGCAAGCCACTCTCTCATCTCCTCCCTGTCCGAAAATAGTTGCGTTGTCTGGGTCAATTTTGGGTCTACCGCGTTCGGCTGATTTTACGATCTTTTAAAACACTCGTTTGGTATGAGGTTAAAGTTTGCCTGGTTGATACGCAATGAAAATTATTATTTTTTAACTACCCACATTTCTTTTGGCAAATCTACATTACGGAAACCCTTCAATTATTTTTCAACTTGCTGATTTAGAGATATAGAATTAAAGTCTGTAAAAAATATTTTGTGAAATAACAAAAATGAAGAAATAAAAATATTAAAAAAAATTTCGTTGCATTCCAACAATGCAAATTTCAAGAACATCGTTTGTCCCAGTTCTTTCCAAATAGTTCTTCCGCTTGGACTGTTCCAAATCAGTTGTTAGATGTCAAAAATGTTTTTATTTAGCTGATGTTAAGTTGTACCAAAATGCTTGTTTCATTTAGGTAGTTTCAAATTAGTGGTCTGTAAAATGACGCTTAAAAAAATCAATTAGTTTATCTTAAGTTGTTTTAAAATAATTGTTTTTTTCTAGTTTGTTATGCGGCGATTGTTTAAATAGATTCTCGACAACCGAAATTTAGACATTTTTATTTGAGCTTTTTAAAAACATTCATTTTGTTTCAATTTTTAAATGTAATTATTTTGTTTATGCTCTTTAACGTTGATTGCCTGTTAGATGTCAACAGAATTTTATTCCAGTAATTTTTATAAGGTATGTAAAATAAGGTTAAAATGGAATTACCGAAAGTCCAAAATTTAAAATACGACGAACTTAAAACAATAAGAGAAACAACTTGGAGACAAGAGACATATTTTTATGCTTTTGTTTAGGTTGTTTTCTTTAAATTGTTTCAAGTTGTGTATATATATATATATATATATATATATATATATATATGTATATATATATAGTGTTCGTTAGCAGTAAACGCTGGATCGTTGGTTTTTATTTTCAGAGAAATGCGCAGTAATCCTACTGTTTACCTGGTCGTTTTGAATTTTGGGGACACAGAGGAAAAGGTAAATCTGACGACGTTGTTTACGGACTTGGAGGAGCAGCTGGACATCGTCCTTACTTCCGATACCAACGAGAAACTAAGGTGCGTATGCAAATGTTACAATTAATCAACGCGCGATCGCCCAAATGTATATTGATATATTGATTGAAAAAAACTTCTTCTCTTCTCCCATAAAGAGCTTTGAATGTTACGCGTCGAGATTCGGTTTCCGTGTCCCCAAACACCGGTACAGTGCTGGCATCGAGGCGGAAATGGAGAGAAAGCGGAGGCAAGGAAAAGGGCAAGAATAATAAGAGCGTCGAAACCGTCGAAAACAGAAGCGAAGGACGACAAGTCGAAAACCATTCCCAACGCGCAGAAAACTTACTCGGCGAAAAGCACAAGGGCGATAACGGCGTCGGGCAACAAGGTGTAGGAGAACGAGAAGACGGAAAAACTATCGGACGCGCAGAGAACGGGGCAGGCAAAGAGGACAACGACGATGAAAGGTTCGGAAAAGGAGGCGTAGGAAGACAAGGAGGTAAACATTCTAGCGAAAGCGGAGGCAACGAAAAGGGCAAGAATAATAAGAGCGTCGAAATCGTCGAAAACAGAGGCGAAGGACGACAAATCGAAAACCATTCCCAACGCGGAGAAAACGTACCCCGCGAAAAGCACAAGGGCGATAACGGCGTCGGACACCAAGGTGTAGGAGGAGGAGAATATGGAAAAACTACCGAACGCGCAGAGAACGGGGCAGGCAAAGAGGACAATGACGATGAAAGGTTCGGAAAAGGAGGCATAGGAAGACAAGGAGGTGAACATTCTAGTGAAAGCGGAGGCAACGAAAAGGGCAAGGATAATAAGAGCGTCGAAACCAGAGGCGAAGGACGACAAGTTGAAAACCATTCCCAACGCGGAGAAAACATACCCGGCGAAAAGCACAAGGGCGATAACGGCGTTGGACAACAAGGTCTAGGAGGACGAGAAGATGGAAAAACTATCGAACGCGCAGAGTACGGGGCAGGCAAAGAGGACAACGACGATGAAAGGTTCGGAAAAGGAGGCGTAGGAAGACAAGGAGGTGAACATTCTAGCGAAAGCGGAGGCAACGAAAAGGGCAAGAATAATAAGAGCGTCGAAATCGTCGAAAACAGAGGCGAAGGACGACAAATCGAAAACCATTCCCAACGCGGAGAAAACGTACCCCGCGAAAAGCACAAGGGCGATAACGGCGTCGGACAACAAGGTGTAGGAGGAGGAGAATATGGAAAAACTACCGAACGCGCAGAGAACGGGGCAGGCAAAGAGGACAATGACGATGAAAGGTTCGGAAAAGGAGGCGTAGGAAGACAAGGAGGTGAACATTCTAGTGAAAGCGGAGGCAACGAAAAGGGCAAGGATAATAAGAGCGTCGAAACCAGAGGCGAAGGACGACAAGTTGAAAACCATTCCCAACGCGGAGAAAACATACCCGGCGAAAAGCACAAGGGCGATAACGGCGTTGGACAACAAGGTCTAGGAGGACGAGAAGATGGAAAAACTATCGAACGCGCAGAGTACGGGGCAGGCAAAGAGGACAACGACGATGAAAGGTTCGGAAAAGGAGGCGTAGGAAGACAAGGAGGTGAACATTCTAGCGAAAGCGGAGGCAACGAAAAGGGCAAGAATAATAAGAACGTCGAAACCAGAGGCGAAGGACGACAAGTTGAAAACCATTCCCAACGCGGAGAAAACGTACCCCGCGAAAAGCACAAGGGCGATAACGGCATCGGACAACAAGGTGTAGGAGGACGAGAATACGGGAAAACTACCGAACGCGCAGAGAACGGTGCAGGCAAAGAGGACAAAGACGATAAAAGGTTCGGAAAAGGAGGCGTAGGAAGACGAGAAGGCGGAAATACTAGCGAAAGCGGAAAGGGCGTAGCAACCGAAGACAAAGAAGATAGAAAGGTCGACGAAGGACTAAACGAATATGATCCGAAAAAAGAAGGGCAGAAAGTAAACACAGATGACGAACGCAGAAGAAAAGTAGAAGCAATGAAATGGGGAATATGGAAGCCAATTAAACAATTCTGGGGGCATGTCGCGGAGCTATACTCAACGTATCGAAGAAAAAAGTTGGCATCCGCATCGCGCCTGAAAACATATTGGCAGAAGCGGTGGTTATTGTATATATGATGAGGATAATAATAATAATCATGATTCGAGCCCGCGACGAGCGATGACGCACGTGCATTCCATTTCCATGGGACGTTGTGCTCGCGAAACGCGTGTCGACCACGGTAATATCAAAGGTAAAACAAAGAAGAGAAAAAATGAAGAAAAAGAATACCCACACACGTTATATACGTGACTGGCGTGACGATTGTGGAGTTCTGTTATTCTCAGAGCTCCCGTCGAAACTTGCAACGTCACAGATCTAAGCGCGGTCTTTGCCGTATATAGGATTACGGGCGCGTCTTCCGGCGCTATTGCATTTCGCACATATGGAAGATATTAATTTACTGGATCAACTGTATAGGGGGTGAGAGTTTCCGGCTGAAGTGTACGCTTCAAGGGTGCTGGGATCTTCATTCCTAAATAATTTTCTTTGTTGCCTTACAGCTTTCTAAGATTCTATTTCTATCAAATATGTTCTTTTATGTGTTTCAAGCATTCCTTGATGTAGAGAATTCGGAAAAAAACGCTTTTGAAAAAAATAAAACGAATAAAAAAAAATACTTTTGTGCATACACTAAAAGGGTTTTAATCTCAAATATATTTTTATTTCGAACGAATAAAAAGTAGGTACGTCCCCATCAACTTATCGGATTTAGAATTGACATAACGCGGTGTTGACTTCTCTTTCGGATCAAGACAATCAAGCCCTTTACTCAGGGACTCAGGGTCACTACTTTGATATGGGAAAGTGAGGAGAGGGACCGTTGGATAGTGTGAAGATAGCGTAAGGAAATACCGTTAGTAGAAATGTTTTACCCACTTATATTTGTTTTTATTCGTTGGAAGGATTCCTTTTGTTCTGGTCTTGGTAGTTGCTGTTACAATGTCGTTGACGGTTTAGACAATCGTCGGCGTTCACGTAGGTTAAATAATTACATTATAACGTTTAAACAAGGATAATATAGTTCCTCAATAAAAATTAACCTATAATTTTTGTTACAACCGCTGGGATAGTTCTTCCGTTTCTTTTACTTATGGAGTTAGTACTTTAACTTCATCGTAGTTGTATAATAAATGCGTTTTGACTTGGTCGTACAATTGCGACTAGTTGCAGACTTAGATTGTTTTCGATAGAGATTCGGAGTTAGACTGAGGAACGATGACACATTCGTAGCAGAGATTGGACTGAATGCTATCGTGGCAGAGATAGGCCTGCGCTGAGTGGAGCCTTGTTCCTTCCTTATATACTCCTTTTTGAAGCGATGGTCAAGGGGAATGTTCGGGGTTGTGCTTGTTGGAAATTATTTTATTGCTTTCTCGTAGGTGAACTAATGTTCGTCCATATCGTAATAATAAATTCGGACCTCCTACTATTAAAGCTTCCATCCGTTTGATGCCCTTGTTTGATACTCATTGCATCTCGTCTCCTTGAAAGGTAACTTATTCCTCTCGTTGATGGTCTGTATTTATAACTGGCAGGTGATATTGGCTTGGTGCGTATACCTTGTTCCTTTAAGGGTGACTTGTTTCTTGTGTTTACGATGTGTACTTGTTCGCAATATCAGTTGTGTAGACATGGCACCGGTGATAAAAATTGTGTCGGCCTGGTAATTTTCGGACTTTACAGGGTTACGGACCTATTGTCACCTGAAAGGGGGTTTCGTTTCCCTATCCGATGTTATTCGTATTGCCTAGATTTATTGGGACTGTGGGGTGAGGGCGATGAAGCAGGGTGTGACGTAGCACTAGTGCTTTGATTTGCTGTCAAGAAATTCACCATATTTTCTCTTATATAATACATACTTATCTGTGTTTGTAACAATCCTCAATGGTCAATAATTATAAATAGTATTTTGTATTACCACTATTTCGGTATGTAAGAGAGGATGTTCCTCTAGCGTGCATATCACAAGATGTGTAATTTCCATGGCTTTCGGAATGCACTTGGCCGACCACGAAGGACAACCCGCGTAGAAATTTCTTAGGGTTAGCCTGATCGGGATCAGGCCAAGATCCGGGTGTGATACGGGTAACACCTCTATTACGGACATCCTGATTCTTCCCCAATCAGGCCGCAAGTATATAGGCTCGAAATCAGGCAATACTAAAATGGCCCTGCTAAGGCCGTTCCTGATAAGATACTAATGCTATAGCTGATAAAGCCCTATTAAGGCTTTCACTGATAAAGCCCTGCTGATGAGGCCTGATAATGCCCTACTGGAATTGTATTGCTTATAAACATCATATTTTTACTCTCATGACCCAAAGATCGTACAGTGGGTTAGCGAGACGTAGATTTGGCAGGTCACGAATGCCTGCCATACTACTTCTTTCGATGCAGCATGCTCTTTTCGTATTACTACATTGTTGTGCATCGATTCCACAATTATTGCACCGCGTGCGGTGCAAAAACAATAACCACAACATGAAAAAATGTTCGAGATCTGTTCGAGACGAAAAAACGTGAAAAAATTCGATGAAACTTACGAGCTGCATAACGATGGTCGTTCCTCGCTGAACACTGTCATTAAATTTGGAATTCGCCCAATGCGAGCTCTTGTTAGGATTGCGATTCCCTTTCCTCCCCGGAATTATTAATGATCGTTCGAAACGCGTGCAGCCATAAAATTCATTCAAATGACCGCGTTACGTGGTCTCGCGCAGCGATTAATTGGAGGAATAATTCACGGCGTAGATAAGCGAGAGAAAAAAGCCGATAATTCACTCTTAACCGATTTTTCGGGAGCCGCGGGTGCGCAATCACATTGTCGAAATATTCGAAAATTGTCGCGCGCGGACGTTGTCTGGTGCGAATATTTATTACAAGAGGTAGCTGAAAATTATCGCTGTAAAATTTTACGGTTCACGCTTCGCGGGTAATAGGTTCACGGGGATAAAGCGTGTCGTCTTTTTTTCTCCGTTCAGGGTATTGTAGCCTCTACGGGCCTTCATAATTTCGCCATGTCCCCCCGTCGATTTTTTTGTCCGCTCGGCTATCTTTGTATCCTTCCGGTTAACAAATTGGCAAATAATTCATGAAAATAGCACATCTTGAACTCTGTTGAGCAAAGTTATTACGGCGGCTGTAAAATAATTTGATTCGATGAATAAAATGGGGAAGAGTTTGTAATTTGAAAAGTTTCTGCTGCCATACTTTTGATCGTCTTGAAGCTTGCACCCTTTGAACCTAACAAAAATTCTTTTTTTCTCTTAACTTTCTTATCACTCGATTTTTCTTTCTCCTAGATTGATGTAAAACTCAGAAGGTCCTAAAATCGTTTGCGTGATCCTAAATTGCTCAAAACTAGCAATAAAATGAAAGATACACTGAGAGGAATGTACGGTATTTTCAACCACCTTGTAACTATAATTTGTATTTTCTGGTGGAGACAATCATATTTTATAGCCATAGTTACTGCCGAAAGTATGGTAGTGCTTATTGATATTCTATCAGATGCATAAATTATGAACATTTGTTAACCGCAACCACCGATCTTATAAGCATACATTTAATGTTCAATGCATATAACAGGGGACGATGCTGAAGTTTGCATGGTTTGACTGCAACGAATTGAATTTCTTTTATCAGATTTCGCCTACAAAAGTCCATCAACCATTTTTAAAGATCATTTATTCAGCGATCTACATGATAAATTTATTTAAAAAAAGATAGCCTGTAGTAATGATAATATGGAAAATAAAATGTAAAACACAATCTTCGTTGTGTTCTAACGATGCAAATTTCAACACCATAAAAGGGCTGGCCAAACCGTCGACCGCGGGCAATTGACGGTCGACCGTCTGGACTATCCCAGTAGCCCGTGGGAGTGAAATCAATTCAACAATATGTTTGGGTTTGTTTGGGTTTTAAACTGTTGCCGGCGATAGACCGCCAGGGATATTTTGAACCGTAGTGTTGACTGCACATTTCAAAACTTTGGCCACCCCTGCTATATAATATAGTAGGTTTTCATTAAATGAATATCCCCTGACACTATCAAAAATGTACTCCCCCAAGACCCTAATGGTGAACAGGTCTCAAATATATATAGAGGAACTCGGGGCAAGACGAATGCGCGGGGTAAGATAAATCATAAGCCTAATGGCCACTAAACAGTGTGTGCGAGCACAGTGCTTTCATTGGAGTTTGGAGGGGTAGCGGTGAGGTGAATGAGTGTGAAAGTATCAACTGTGATGGAAGCACGCATCTCGAGTGAGAAAACAATATCGATTTTTTAACAAAACGATGTAATTTTTGGTAAAGTTTAACATCGTTTCAGTTTATTTGTGTTGCTCATATTGATTAGAGACAGGTAGGTAAACACAATAAAAGTACTAATTATTGATATAATAAAAACGGTTTGTCAGAAATTTTCAAGGTTATTGCGTGATTTTTTTGTTAATTCGTTAACCTTCTAATGGGGCCAGATGAATACAAGCTATCGCAAACCCGCAATATTTTACAATGTACTACTATTTACATTAGAAAGAGTGCAATAGAACTAATATAGCATTTGGTTCCGCTTCAACCGGTGTTTCTACCAGGGGAAGAAATAGAACTTACCAATAATCAAAATTATATGAAAGCAAGATTATTCGGACTAATCCTACAGAACCTAGACGATTCGCTTATCAAATTTATGGTATTGGGAAGAAAAAAAACCACTTTTATATGCGAAAGATGCCAATAATTCGTGTCCCATCATTATCCCAGCGCTGTTTTATCTTCCCCCGCATACTCTCTCCCCCTCCCTTTCTCTCTCTACCCTATATTCTCACTTCAAGGAGCCAATGATAAAAAAAAATTCCTTGCATTTCAACGAAGCAAAGTTCAACATCATTACTTTTTCACTCCATTGAAATGTTACACGTTAAATATTGGCAATTATCGCTGTTTGTAAAATATCGGTTTCCAACGAACAGCCGATTGTTTCGCGAAGGAGTGTTATCGCCCAATGTGCCGCGTATCGATAGTCACCGGGCGCGTTACGTTGCGGGGTCGCGATATCTCGCGCGATCGGAAATACGGGTCACCGGAAAGAGAGAGGAGAGAATTAGAAATTTTTCAGCGCCCGTGTGACGTGCGTTGATTATTCTCGTTGGAATGAATAATTCCGGTCTAGTCATGCCACTTGATTTGGCGGATCCCATTTACATTTATCCTCCTTCGAAAGGGAAAGCGAGATTTGTTTTTTGTTTTTTTTTCTTCCTTTTTTCCTCTTTACGTCTGCAAGTTTTGGCGCGATTGCGTCCGACACGTTGTATATTATTATGTGTAAGTTCCCGCGGGGCACAACTACATCTGTGGACGCGTTTAAGTCTGCACGCCGCAGCCGAAAGATTTCCGTGCGCCAAAAGGAGAATCCAGTCGCGAAGTTAACTCGGAACTCGAGAACCATAACGAATTGGTCCTTACAGTTAAAATCTGGGCGTGTCTCGTACTTGTGAGTCTTTTACGAGCCGCCGCTTTTCTTCCCCCCGCGCTCAAGATAGAGAGCAAAAGCGCCGGGTATTGCCTGCAGTTCAATGCACCGATCGGTATCCGCGGTCTGTAATCATGCTGGATTAAAAAAAAGAGGTACTCTGCGTGCGTAGTTCATGGAGAATACACATTTCGAGTGAATATATTCGTTCCCGATACCATGTATTCCGTGCATGGATTGATTTTCAAAAAGTTTTTAGCACTCGCTGACGCACGTGGTGAACACGAGACCGCCTTGAAGCTCTGGAAGAATCGTGGCTCGTATCGTTTGTACACCTACACACATACATTTATTTATTCACGTTGTCGAGACTATCGTCACGCACACTTCGAAATTACCAATTTGGAACGCGAAACGTACACATTTTATTTATATTCATAAAAAAAATATTTTTTTTAAGATACTAAAGATTTTTAAGATTGAAGTTTGCATGATTGGAGTGCAATGAAAAACAATATTTCTGAATTGTTTCAATTTCCTTCGGCGGTACCAAAAGCCCTCGAACATATTTCAAGTTACTTAGAAATCTACAATGCAAATCTGCAAAAAATATCTTTTGTAATGATAACTATGAGGAAATGATGATATAAAAAAATGCTGTTGAAGTTTGCATGGTGCGAATGCAATAAAAACCTGTTCTTTTTAATTTATTTTTTTTTTCCCTCTTTTTTGTATCATTGACCAAAGTCTTTTTTGACAAATTCAGGTTGACTGATTTTAATAAGGATCTCAAAAAACGGTCGAATGATCGCAGCAACGTTGAATTGTCAAAAAAATTGGTAGTCGGAAGAAAATTGTTGTCGTTGCGTTCCAACGATGCAGATTTCAGTAGAGTATGAAAAAGAATTCATTTTACATTCCAATGATGCAAACTTCAACCGTGTTTTTTTCGCCAGGCAATCCCAAAGACTGGCAAACTTCCGTAGGTAAGAATTCGCTATGGTTAGCGATTTGACGAATAAGCGAAAGATGGATTGTTGTATTATCAGTAAACATCTATCACTTATTACGGAGTGCACATACTAACGGCGTCAAAGTTAACATCGTTGGGGTACCATGCAAATTATCCTCCCTTCTTTTGTTTTTTTAATTCTCATTATTACTTAATTTTTTTTTTTTTGAGACTCCGTATATACATCCCTACTATGAGGATCCTAAAATTCCAGTGATTTTTATAGCCCAAATGTGCCGAAAAATTGGGCTTTGAAAAAATATATTTTAATTGCATTTCAACGATGCAAACTTCACACGTATTTAAATTTCCTGTGGTATCGGATGACGATGAAAAAAAAATGTAAAAATAGCGTTCAGTGTGGGTATTTTCAGCCCTAATTATTACGATTACAGTAGTCATCAGTTTTGAAAAAACAATAAGAAAAAGGTTTTTCAATTCGATAAGACATTGCGGTCGACATCGTTCGAAAAATTTTAGATGTCAAATATCGTTCGAGATCGTTTAAGATATCGTTAAAGATTGTTCATAAAGCAAATAATTCGCCAAACTTCGGCGAGAAATAAATTTTCATCCAATATCACGATTGTGTCTCACCATAGCGTTGACGTTTGCATCGTTGGATCACAACGAAAATTCTTTTTCTATTGTAATTTCGTTATTTTTATCATAACCCGCAATCATGTTTTGAAGATTCAATTCGCACATCTCTGAATATGATCCCATATGATTTTCTTAGATTGAATCTGCCAAAAGAAGTTGTGGTTGAAAAAAATTAATTACATTCCAACGACGCGGACTTCAATCTTATTCTGAATCACGGTTTATAATTCGCTTATAGAAAAGGCAGCCGAGAGGGCATTTTCCAATTACCTGCTGATAAGCCTATCACCGAAAATGCACCCCTTGCCGAAGAAGAATCTGTGTAACAAATGGTTATTCTTTTTCATATCTCTTAATTTGATAAGCGCCGAGTGGTTGTAACGTGCGTGAGAAATTTACCTCTTGTATGATGATAAACACGAGTAAGGAGAGAAGGTAAGATAAGCTGATAAAAATCTTGAGCAAGTGTGCATGTTTGTGCTGACGTGTTGATAGTTCGCTCGCAGGTGAATTTTGATAGTTTTTTAAAATTTCAGTTTAATTTATCCAAACGGAGAGATCGCAGCCAGGAACACCTGCACGGAGAAATATATATATATATATATATATATATATATATATATATATATATATATATATGAGATCTTAATCGGCCACACACGACGAAAGCTACGTAGCCCCCGGGGGCGTAACGCGATTCAGCGAAAGATGATCGCGCCTCGTCGGCGTTCAAAATTTCACCGTTTTCGGAGTCTCGAGGAGACCGGAAACGCCAAACTTGGGGTCAGTGAAGTAATGCACATGAGTCACGGAGCTGACGCTGCACGAGTCGCGCGCTACTGTGTAAATTATAGCGAATCGTGAGTTTTTACTTGTGCATCGCGGTCGAATAAAATAGGTACGTTGTCGTATGCTGTAGGAAGAGGCCATTGTACCTATTATTTCGACTACCGCTGCACACATATAAGCACACGGGCGTCCGCCTGCAAATTTGACGATAAATAACGGACGGAAGAATTTTCGGAGACATATGTTTTCGACGGTTACGCAGTCCGAGATGAAGTACTGATTGCGAGTAATTCGTTCGCTCCTTTATTTTCCGTTACATGTATGAGATTGAAGTTCGCATCGTTGGAATACAGTGAGAATAAATATTTCTAAATTGCTACAATTTTTTCTGAGATTTTGCCTGTGAAAATCCATTGACTATGTTCTGAGATACTTATTTATAGATTTACAATATGAGTCTAGAAAAAATAAATTTTCATAATAATAAAAATCCGGAAATAAAAATATAGAAACGAACTTTCGTTGCATTCCAACGATGCAAACCTCAATACCATCGTCCCGTGAAGCACGAGAAAAATACTCCACCGATTTTTGCTAAGGACTCGCATCCCAAATCTGCAAAATTTGATTTGGATAATAAGGACTCGCTAACACTAGGTCGACGGCCGAAGGCAGCAGTCGACGTCGGCGTGCTTTCGGCATTACCATGTTGACTGCTGTCTTCGGCAGTCGACCTAGTGTCAGCAAGCCCTAAGGCACAGTCCTGCAGTGAATCTTCAAATGCACGAGGGAGCAAATTGATTCCAAGCGATTTCCGACTTCGAGTATCTCGAGAACTATGCACTTTTTTTTAAATTTCGAGATATTTTTCGTAGCAAATTCATAAGACTTTAAAGCTCCACTCTAAAAATTAAATAGACTCTTTTAAGCAATAGAATCTATTACATAAAAGACGTGCTTGAACCTCAAGTCGCGAGGAAAAGTTCAGAGCTGGGCGAGGAAGTATGGCGTCAAAATGACCCGATGCCATCAGAGAGACAGAAATTAAAAAATTGAAAAGAAATTTCCGTTGTATTCTTGTGATGCGAATTTCAATACTATAAATTCGAAGGACGTTCTATTGCCAGAGAACCCTCGACTGTTATCAACCTCAGTATTATGGACCCTGACAGTTCAAACAATGTGAAATTTAAGAGCGCTCTCATATTGACAGAACATTATTCCAATGGAAACAAAACAACAAAACCGATGTCCTCTTGGCACATGAAAAGTATTCCGGCGAGCCAACATCGATCTCATGCAAAATGGATTACTGCCTAGATCCTCCTCACGAGAAATCCTCCAGAGACCCTTCTCCAATGTTGGATCTCTTTTTACCTTCACTCTCGGCTCCCTTTCCCTCATCGATCCCTCCACTGTATTAAGTCCGTGTGCATTCGTATATGCGCGCGGTATGCGCATGTGTGCACGCGAGTATATGCCTCGCAACGTCCACTAATTGCCGCAACTCGTGAATTAGCATCGGCAATAAACTTACTTCGGTACTCCCGCGAGTCGGACATAAGGTGACTGTAAAGGTTCATTAGTCACCGGGCACCGTGTAACTAGGTATCCCGACGCTGCGGATCTCAGCGCGTGTATATATGCCATGACTGTGTATGTACCTAAGCATTAACCTAGGAGTCTCGTTGCTCTCGCTTCCTCCCTGCGCTCCATCGCTACACAACGCTTACGGCAACAGACTTTAATACCCAGTGAAACTGGTCGAGATCTACAGAGTACAGCAGACAAGACTGCGCACCCGGCACGCTCACTCAAATTTATTCGTCTGCACCCGAATTTGAGTCATGGAATTGCCACAAAACCAAAGAGGCCGGACGAAAAGCACGGGGGAAAAAACATATAAGCAGTGGGTTTGGTTCCTGAAAATCTGATCGAAGACTTTTGGGACGCAAATTTTAGGACCCGCATTGAGCTCCTGTGTTCCAGGTGATATGAAAGAAGCCTGTATATAACTGAGTTGAGAAATGAGCGCCTTTTTGACTCGGGTGTTCTAATCCTGATATGGCGATGAAGTTTGCTTCATTAGATTTTTTAATTCTTTAGTTTTCTTGTATCTAAAACCTTTTTTGCAGATTCAGGTCTTCGATGGATTAGGTCATAAAGGAGAGGATTAGGTAATGAAGGAGGATTGTAGGGGATGCCTCCTTTCCATAATGACTTTTAAAATCCATCCTTGGTAGTCCATCCTATGCTTAATGACCTCCCGAATCCATTTCATTCTTAATCCATCTAGAATCCATCTTATCCTTAATAACCTATTCTAGAATATCTTCAATTGAGAATAGGTTATTAAGGATTAATGGATTTTGTAAATAAATATTGTTTTTCCTCATTATTGGGATAGGATAAGGTTATTAAAAGTGGGATTAGGTAATTGACATTAGGATTCAAGCTGATCCAAACTGTTTACAATGGCTTCTAGAATCTATCCCATTCTTAATGACTTCTAGAATCCATCTTATTGTTAATGATTTGTAAAATCCATCCTATTCTTATTTACTTCTAGAATCCATCCTATTCTTAATTACTTCCAGAATCCACCCTATTCCTAATGGCTTCTAGAATCCATCCTATTCCTAATGACTTCTAGAATCCATCCTATTCTTAATGTCTTCTAGAATCCATCATATTCTTAATGTCTTCTAGAATCCATCCTATTCTTAATGGCGTTTAGAATCCATCATATTCTTAATTACCTATTCTACCATAGATAATCGAGAATACGACTTTGGAGAAACATATTGTTGTTCCTCATTATTAGCATACGATTGGGTCATTAAGAATGAACTAGGGTCCTATTGATCCTAATCCTTTCATAATTGTGAGAAAAATATTTGCGTGACTTTCGTCGCCCATGCAAAAAAAACGTATGCGGAAAAATATTTTGGACGATTCAACAAAATTCACCTCAGTTGCCTGTCCATGTTGCAATGTTCATCATACCCTGATGTGGATGTGGTAGTTTCATGGTAATACCAAGAACACCATACGACATCCGATAGATGATAGTGTACGATTTGTGCCATAGTTGTCGAACATTATTTTCAATCCTGCTTGAGTTGATACCCGCACAGTGAATTTTTCGGAACGGTTCAAGATCGGTGTGACAAGAACCGTATTATGCCTAACAAAAGATTAAATTAGGACGTAACTTTGTTAGTTCTGAAATTCCGCCGGTCGATATCAGGTTGAAATTAGAAACCCGAAGGTTTTTTAAAAGTTGAAACTAAGACGAAAAAATGCAGTCCAATCCGAAAGAACCAAACCAATATTCTGGAAGCATAAGTTTCGATCCAAAAGGACCAAACTTTCATCCCCTTTTTGGCTCAGTACGAATGTCATGTGCCCAATCTTAAAAATAATCTTATTCTATTTTTAAATCCACAACAATGGTTAGTTCGAATGAACGTTTCTATAGAAAGACCGATGATTTTCACTCCTTTTTTGTTATGTACAATAATGTTTCTCTTGTTCCTCGTGATATCGGTAACACGAAGGAGGAGACACGCGAGCACTCGCTAAAGGGTATATACGGTCGGAGCTTCGCTGGTTGCTCAACCAATCATCATCAGCCATCACGTACAAGCGTTCAGGCACTCTCACGAGATGGCCCGTTGCTCTCTTACTCGTCGAAAAACGGGCAATAAATGTTCGTTAATCACGAGAATGTCTAACTAGGCAAGACTGTTGGGCATAACCCGAGGTATTTACGCGGGCTGTTTCTAAGACTCTTTTTTTACTTCGTTAGTAGGAAGCCAGGGTCTACTTGTAAAAACATTCGTGTGTTTTTGCTCCAGAATTGTTTGTTGCTGGTTTTTCCTAGTTGTGCGTGTACCCTTGAGGGATGAAATATAGCGTAAGCTGGTAAGAATGTGGGATCGTTACCTCGCTGTCTCGCGCGAGTGTCTCATCACGTTGCCGATCAGGTCTATGAAGAAAAACGCATTGAAATGCTGATTTGAAGGAGAATCTTTCATTCAACATCATATAAACGAGTTTCGAGGGGCTGTCCGCAAATTATTGATGCTTTTTGTTGGCAAGATTTTTTTTTCGTAATCGCATGTATACCTGCATATTCATCATCTCTATGGTATGATGTGCCATTTTATGATAATGAAATTCGCATTTTTTTAATGGAACCGCACTTCTTTTATTTATCTAATTTCAACTTTCGAAAGCATTTGGCGAATTATATACATTCTTAAATGTAGCCTTTGTGTTTTCCCACATAGACCCGACGGAACATTTATTTGTTCTTCAACGAGATGGGACCCATCAGCCCAGTTGGGATTGGAAATCGCATAGAAATTCGACAATTAAACTGAAAATATAATCCAGTACAAGCGCATTCGACTCCAGTGATTACGATATTAAAGATAGGATCTAATTGAATTTCGGCAGTTTGAGAAAAACAATTCTTGTTGTATTTCAATGGTGCCTCCTTTAACAGCACATCCTTAGCAACGGATTCACCCTTTTTACACATCGGGGCGCCGATGGGTCCTCACACTCACACACTCACGCTTGCACATCCCGCTCACCTCTCGTGGAGATGGGGAGGCAAGAGAGATTTGCAAATCCCGTTCGTTACAGGTTACTACCGCGAGATCTATCGGGGTTCATTATGGATTTACGGTACATCGTATAACTTCGTCGTCGCTGGCGGGGCCCTCGTCGATTATTTCGTAGAGCCTCTTCGCGCATGCGTTACTACGTGTATACCTGTACGATGCACAATGCAGTGGTATCCGTATGATATCGGGCGAGACCCAGGGCGTAGCGACCGTAAACCATCGTTAAGGCAGGTATGTCTGGCTCTGGAATCGCACGGCGTTTCTCTCTTTTTACCATAAGTTGACAATCTTCCAACGGCACTGCCTATCAAAAAGTATTCCATTTTCATAGCCGGCAATCAATGTCTCGTATTTATTGTCTCAGATCGTTCATGGCTGATCCATTGGTGGTTTTTTTTTCAGCTTGACTCGTCTTGGCGAATCAACACGAAGGTACAAAGATAGAATGATATGCACGAAGGCAGATCACGATGGACTAAGGAAAAAAGAAACGTGATCAAACATACTGTCTTCTTCCCCATGTTATTTTTCATTGTACGTAGTCCATTTGATATCGTCAATCATTCACCATCTGTTTGAAGATACATCCGAAGGTACGTCTACTGTTCGTCTTCAAAAATATCTAAGATCGCCAAAATTTATCTGGCTTTAGGCTTTACTACTTACTTTTGGGTTCATTTCGCTTCGGCTTGTTTGGGTTTCACTTGGATCGAACCATTTGTTTGTCTTGGAAATACTACTGCAAGCCAGCCATAAAAACGACCAGATTGGCTTATCCGCCGCATGTTTGTCTTCTTTATGATGTCATCCCCAATGATTCTATTAACACCCACTGCACGTACGTCAAAAGCCTTGCTCTTTTCAGCATCAGTTTTTACTGCACTCCAGGCATTGTTGAATACCACTGTGTGTGTTATTACTATTGCGTCTTTCGCGCCCGGGGTTAACTCGTTTAAACAAATCTCCGCAGCTCTTCTGGATCCTTTTCCGCCTGGTCCGTAGATATGGCCAGAATGATTTCGTGTAGCGGGTGGACACGAATCAAACGATACTTATCATTACTTAGAGATACCTACAGGCACTACCAGAGTCCATTAAGCAAGCAAGCAATTCATTAAGATGCTTTCTCTCGTTAGCAGATCGTCCATTCTGGCTGGCGGCTCGTCTGGTGTCAACGAAGTTGGTAGTCAACAATTCGACACATGTACATGTACGCGTACATGTACATGTACGCACATGTACGCACCACCACGTAATTATAGACACTTATAATTGCACATAGCCTGTAGGTACATGCAGCCAAACCATACACATGTCTATGTGTCTGTGCTAAAGGTGTACGTGTGTGTGGCCGTGAAATAGAACGAGCACGGTGCGTCCACTCAGCGTCGGAGCATGTGCGATCAGGTGGATTCTAGTCCAACACGGAGCGACTCGGAACAGTTCCAATTATTCCGGAGCTCCAACGAGACACCCTCTGCGCGTCTCGTACTTGTTAGCTGTAATAGAGCGACAATGTTCGATCGTGTGCACCGGCGAGACTTCGCTCTCACGACCATTCGTACACCGCCGTTATCTGCTGGCTACACGAATCAACCCGAGATATTCGTTTCAAATGTAGACGTCACCGGGATGGGAAGGGAAAAAACGGCTTTCTGCGACAAAAGGTAACGAGTTACTTGGGCGCTTCATCTTTTGTCTTTGATAGATACATACGTACAGATAAATACACATATATTTACGTTAACGTATATATCGAGCGAGGATCAACTTGGAGAGGAGCAAAAAACTCAAGTGTCATTCACTAATGCCCATAAATGAGAGCCACATGTTCGGGGGATGTAATACGTAGACGATGTAACTCGTTGTTGGCTTGATGTTCTGTTTACACATAGGTATCCGCGCGTGTGTATGTCTGTTGGCGTATAGGTCGTGAAGCAACGACGGAGAGCGAAGTTCGGAAAAAAAGTGTTCCCCACACTGTCTTACGTATTTTTCTCGTGTACGAGAGAGGGGGGGGGGGGCGTACATATACTTATAGTCTCAATGCTCGATAGTGATTGATGATGATTAGCCGGCGATTTGCCGATAAGGCAATGTAACAGCGCGCGCGCGAGCAATATATATATATACGGACAGGACTACGGGAGGAAGGCCTCGATCGTGTAGCAACGATACACCGTATATGAGAGAGCGATGCAATATTATTACGAGGATATTGGGCTTTGGGCTTCATTGTGCATACACAATGTTTATTACATGAAAATTACTGTATAATGACGAACGAAAGGGAATAAAGCCAAGAAAAATCGAGTTGATACTCTAACTGCGATGTCACGATGTGTACTTTTGAGCGTGCGTTTTCTGCCCTTTCATCGAAAAAGAACCTCGATCGATGAGACCGGCCTGGAAATGCATGTTGATCCGAAAATCTTGGTATCATTGTTATCATCGCAATTTCTATTATTATTATTATTATTGTCGGTGTTGTTGTTTAACCAGAAACGAAATGTCTTATCAATGAACAACTGCACATGAAAACGCAAGGGCCCATGACGGACGTGTGGCTTTTTCACAGTTTCGCAAGGAAATTAAGCTGCTCTTCAGTAACCAACTGTTCGTGTTGAGGCGTTGCATCCGAGTAGAAAAAAAATTGTCGGCTGTTTCTCTTTATTAGCGTGAATGATGTATTAAACATCATAAAAATGATAAAGAAAAAGAAGTTTGAGTGAAAACAAATGTTTACTACTCAATTTCCGAAGCGCTTCGGAAACGCACGAAACAGCCTAGACGGTGAAAGTAGCAATTGAGATTGACTTCAAATTTAAACTGTAGCTTCTCAGATAGATTCTTTGAAGAAGTACACACGATTTTTACGATGTATTAACATATCTCGTTTTTATAAACAAATTGAGGCCGATTTTTTGGCAAAAGAAAGAAACATTTACTAAAAATGATGTCATTTTGCGAAAAAAAACCATATTATTTAATAATCGTGTGTACTTCTCCAGAAAAACTAATGTAGGGCAAAGCGGGGTCCTATGAGCCGCGAGGTCTCCTGCGCCACTCACTCTAGTGTGGGATGTCAGGCGAAACGGGAGGGGTAGGCGGCTCGGTCGCTGTTGGAATGGGCGCCGGCCAACGCGGCGTTCGGTTTGAGTGTCATGTACGCTACTACTATTTTCGCGTCAAAACCGAAAATGCATTTCATCGTATCTTTTGGTCTCCAGCCCATGCTTGGGCTGTTACGGAAATCAAGTAAGTATATTTTGATTTCATAATAGTATACCTACTTATACGATGGCGGAATAAAAAATAATGTGATATTAATAGTTTTAGGGCGCCTCGGCCCAATTAGTGAACAAATTGAGAAGGGGTCATTTGAGCCAAAACAAGCGGGGTCTCTTGAGCATTTATAACTAACATTATAACAGCGTTAAAACCAAATTGCAGTCAATTTGCATTAAAAATCAGGTGGTTAAACCCCACCCCAAGTACCTATGAATTTTTCTACAAAAACTATTTCTTTTTTTTCAGGATGCAAAAGTACAAGAGAAAAACTGAACTACCTATAGTCTAGAAAGATCTGATGAAACGTGCCACAGAAGAAGTCATCAGCGGCAAAAGTATCGGAAAAGCGGTAAAATATAACAAATTAGATAGAACTACGCTTTCTTCTTCTCTTTTACGTTTTTCTGGTCAAAAAACCGTTATTATCCCACTGGCTCAATTAGCCCCGTGGGGTGGGTCAGTTGACCCCACTAGATGGGGTCAACTGAGCCATCTGACTTTTGTGATATTCATATGAGTTTAGTCTAGTAAGCAACGTTTTTACTACAGTTTCGCGATGGTGTGACATAGCCAAATAAACAACCTATCTTTTTTAAACGATATCATTACTTGTCACTTCATTGATTTGGTACGATACTGCTTACAACGAAATCATGATCAAGTGACCCCGCTAATAATTTTATTTATGTTCATCAATTCATGTAGAATAAACCCTACAACCTCCTTTGATTGCTATTTGAGTATTTAAAAAAAACCCCAGAAATGTCTCATTTTTCGGTGAGCCAGAAATATGTAACGCCTTAAGCCGAAGCAAAGAGGGCTTCGTGGATCAAACGTTCTTCAATGACTGCTCGTATCTACCGCCGTCATCCGATTGTTCTTTTCATTGGTCATCAACCGACTACTCTTTGGAAACAAGCAAAACAACTCTTATCAGCAACTTTGTAGGTAACATAGGTATAGTCATCCAATGTCCTTAACTTTCTCATGACGCTATTTGACATCAGCATATCAACTGTATACCATTTTCGTACATGTACAATGTACATTGTTCCGCGGATACCGTATTGGGTTTCCTGTTAGCGAGAAGCAATTTTACCCTCACACGTTTGTGTTTTACCGCTTAGCATCTTGATGACTGATTCTGATGATGCCTAAGCTATGCCTGGAAGAATAATCTGCACTCAGATAGGCATCACAATAGGTTCAGTAGTCTCGAAGTTCATCGCGATTAGACGGACGGCCGAAACAAACCCAAATACTCTTGATAAAATGGACAGATGACTCGGGAATCAACGCTTTTTTACTCGACAAGCTCTTTTTTATCACGAGGTTGATTGCACGCTTGTTTTAAGTCTGAACATGTGCTCAAACGTACACTAGTTTCAATCGCTCGGGGGTACCTTTCTCGCACCTTTTATCCCTTTTATGCACGAGTATACGTCTCCTCATGTTGCTCCGTGGTGGTCTTCGGCATTGAGCGAATGGCCGCTCGGAGTGTCTAGTTAGCAGCGTGATTCAGTTGTGCGGCCACCGCGGACGCTCACACGATCTCTCGCCTCTCAACCCGCTAGCCTCAAGAGCACATATAGAATAGGCGGCAAACAGAACTCTCTTGCTGCCTCTTTCTCTCTCTTGCGAAAAAGAGGAGCAAGCGGCGTACGTCGATCGACGATTAGACCAGTAGCTTGTTCTTTCCGATCGCAGCTAAATATCTCACCGCGCATATATGTTCAGCTCGTATATATATACTATACACACACACACATACACGCGCGCGCGCACATATATATGTATATACATATATCTATTATATGTCCGACGGATTTCACTACATCCTGCTCTTTGTCACGGGGGCAAAGAACCTCAAGAAATAGCGTGCAATAATCCCGATCTTCCACCGCTTCCGATTCCTACTATATGCATGCATGGAAATTCAATTTCAACAGTCCATGATGCTAAAGCTTCTAACGTCGGTATGCAACAAAATTTATTTTTTATATTATCATTTCCTAATTTTTCCTGAGGGTTCCGTACATATGACCAATACATTTTTTTTTCAAAGCAGAGATTTAATTAGGTTATGCTTTTTTTGTCTTAGTCCTTAGGTAGTACTAAACTGAAACCATATGGGGTGATGATAACTAAAGAAAGCTTTGTATACTCCTGTTGTAAGCTAATAATAAAAATATATACAATTATTGCTATTTAAATATTTACAATATCAAATGACTTATTTTTGAAGTCGGTACCAGCCGATTGCCAATATGTCACATTTTTCGTTGAAGAAGAGGCGAAAAAAAATTAATGAAATATACGATCTACAGTCTTATTTCAATTTGCAATCTCGTTTCTTCCGTGACGTCAATCTCTCATTCTTGGCTGACACTAATTCCAAACATAAGTCAGTTGGTATTGTCAATATTTAAATAACAACAATTTTATATATCTTTATTATATATTTATTGTATTATGTATACAATCAATTATTGAATATACTATATTATGAATCGGCGTTTTCAGTATTTGTTGTTTAAATACAGTATATGGTACATAATATACAGAAATGCCAAATTCCTAACTAGTTTAGTTTTTGAGATAGACCTGTAACACAAATGGTTCAAAACTGAAAACTTTTACGGCCCGCCATTTCATTATTTTTAAGATAAAAAAGAAAAAATATATTTGTACTCTACTCAATGAGCTTTGAATAATGACACCCCACATGCCAGGGTAAGAAAAACAAATTCTGCTTCTTTTCCATGTATGGGGCCACCATAAAAAATTATTTAATTCAATTTCTAATTCAATGTTCGGTTTCGGGTCAACATTCTACACAAAATATCCAAATTTCAGATCTGTAACTCATTCCGCTTACGAGCTAGACCCGTGACATAGAGACGGACAGACAGCAGTGTCAGCAATAGGGTTCCGTTTTTCCGTTTGGGTACGGAACCCTAAAAAATTGCGCGTCTTCAAAATAAGTCTTGATTCTTGCAAAAAATGGGTATTTTTTGTTCATCAAATCGAAAATATAAAAACATCAATAAAAAATCCTTCAAACAAATACTATATTTTCACATCTAGAAGAAGCCTTAAAATTTTCAGAAAGATCGATGCCGTCGTTTTTGAGATATTTTGTTCATCGACTTCGAAAGTGAACTTTCGAGAAAAAAGCGTTTAAAGTTTGAAACTACGTTCCGAGTGTTCCGACGGGCAATAACATAACAGCCTATAAATCTGTGAATTTTAATTCGATCACCTTGAAATTTTCAGGAAACATTTGTAAGATGATAAGGGGAAAGGACCATATATCGGATATTTGCTTAATATCGGATGGTGGACTATCTCGAGTTTTCCTATAGCGGTATCTGTTTTTTTTATTTTATAAAATAATAACTAGTCGTAAAACCACTGCAAATCTTTGGTTGCCTAACAACAAAAATTGCACAACAGTGAACTGACGTTACTTTTCGCCATCATGAAAAAATATATTTTGTGTTAAAACGTTTTGTTTTCTTTAAGGTAAGTCCAAATGCTTTATGTTATTGTTATTTTTTATGAACTATAGCATTAATTTTATTTAATAAATATACAGCCTTCGCAAAAATAGCATTATGTACGAAAATATTACTGTTCACATTCGGCTTTATCAAATCTTAATATCGGGTACTTAATCGAGCCTAATATTGCATATCCGTTTGTGCCAGAATGTTTCTACCTAATCAAATAGTAATTCATAAAACCTGATTATTTGACAATAATTACAAAGTTGAAACAAAAAAAAACGTTTTGTTTTATTTTGTATAAAAATAGTCTCCTGATATCATATATGAGAAAAATGGAGTTTGGGCCCTTATTTCGGATATCCGATTATAGGCAACTTTTTTGAAAACCACGGTTTCTATCATGTTTGTAAAACACAATATAACTCAAAATATTCAAATATAATGGATAAAGTAATTATAAGCATCTTGTTGTATGACATGTAGATCATAAAATCGTGAAATTTAATGATCTTAGCAATTGTTTACTGTTTTTCCAATTTAAAAAAAAGTATCTGATATATGGCCCTATACTGTCAAAATATACCGGTTTTGAAACAAGTGATTTTTCGATTTTTACAACTATGCATAACGCCTCAAAATGGATGTTAGCGATATACCAAAAATACAACAAGTCACACGAGTACTTTTCCCACAATTAATTCCTAAAGATCTACCGATTGAACGATCCGTCCCTCAAACGATCAACTCGCGCATTACCT
This sequence comes from Ophion obscuratus, assembly GCA_964007375.1. Classification (NCBI taxonomy): domain Eukaryota; kingdom Metazoa; phylum Arthropoda; class Insecta; order Hymenoptera; family Ichneumonidae; genus Ophion; species Ophion obscuratus. The sequence goes on from OZ023313.1 coordinate 60,396,699, forward strand.
CAAGATTATTCGTATTGGAGAACTAGAACGAACCATATGGCTTCGTTACAAACAACGAAAAAAACTCGTCTTCGACGGGATAAAAAATTTCAACGTCAGACATGGTAAATTCGTAACAGGGGTAATGGTGTATCGTTAATAACGATATGACTGTGAAGTAACAAGAGAAGCACGGGTATCGGCCTTTCGCCGACGAGAGTTTCTTTCGTGTGCCCCGGGTCTGGTCTCCTCGTTGGTGCACACGGAACCGCGTTCGAGTCCACGCACGAGCTGTCAATAGGCGCGGGATTGTGCCCCTATACGGTGGCAAGCTAAAATCTTGCCGCATAGCCTGGTGCGTGCCATCTCGTCTCGTTTCGTTGCGCTTTCGAGCAACGAGAGGTTCTCTTGCCTCCCTTGGCTCTTGCCCAATACATATGGGAGCGCTTGCTCGCTCTCCGAGAGCAAAATCCTATAAACCACTTGGCTCGAGGAATTGTCAGGATGTTTGAATCTCGAAACGCGGACCAGTTGCTAAATGATTCATTGTTAAAGTTTGATTAATATGGACTGCAATATTTGACAACAAAATCAAATTTGCCAATTTGGATAAATTTGCAAGGCTTCTGAAACAAGTAAACCTCGCTATCTTTTTGCGTTTTTTGGGGATCTGCTCCAACATACATTATTCATATTAACATCAATATGCAGTAATTATATTTTAAATACGCATTCGAATAAAATAATCGTAAGAAATATTGTTTTCTTTCTTCGAAGAGCTATTTTGAAGAACGAGCTGTGTGCGTACTTTTTTTTAACTCGGTGCATGCACTGCGTAGGTGTATGAGGAATTAATAACGAGCGACGAAGCCGCACGGAGTCTAGTTGATTGCAAATAGAACGCAAAGAAGAGTGAATCACTATTATTTTTTTTCAGTTATTTTGAGAACTATTTGTAGAGATTTTCTTTTCAGAATTAATATTTCATTACTGTTCCGATATTTACTTCGACAGTGGACATTTTATTTCTAACAATTTCTCAATTGAGCAACTCATTCCACTTCACTGCCTCGAGTGCAAAAACAATTATGTCTATGTTAGGGAGTAGGAAAATGCGTAAAATGGAAAGTAATTGGGTAAATTAAAAAGTATCCGCAACTTCTGGTCATTATTGTAGATAAGATTCGTTTAATTCACACAAGCTTCTAATTGAAATCATTCGCCTGTGATGTTTGCCGCAGGCTCGTGAAAACGATGTAAATTCGTATTTTCACCGCATTCGGAGTGCAAGAAAACTTCTCTTTTTCTATTATCCGAAATCTTTTGTTTTACGGATTCGAGATTACAGATCTGTAGTGAGGATCCGATTTTAACCTGTAGATTGTTAGACCTGTAATGAGAAATTGATTTTGGTACTATATACCTGTCAAAAAAATCATTGTTCATTTGGTTAATTAAAAAAGGAAAGAACAGTTTTTCTTAATGATTATAATTTATTTATAATTTATTTACTTTCTCAACTATTATAATTTTTTTATTCATCTCCTCATTGATTATAACTCATTTACAACTTATTGATTGATTTCTTATCTTCCTTATTAACTTCCTTGACTATTGTTCCTTTTTTCATAAATAAAAGAACAATTATGTTCATTGATGAATAGTGGCATTGATTGTACTGTTGAATATGGCATTTGTATTGTATATGTACTTTAAGATAGTATAGTATTTTATTATAGAAGTTTGCATCGGTGAATAATGATGCACATTTCAATAACATTTATAGCACTAGATTAACATTGTTGCGGGACTGAAACCTCCGGAGAATCCGTCCCCCCCCCCCATCCTAATCAATAATCGAAGATTCGTCTTCGCAATAAATCGAGTAGCTCTGAACGCAGTAGAAAAAACGATTCGCGTGAGAAAAAGGAACAGCAAGCAAGAAATCGTTGATGTTTGGACGAGGAGTGGAGTCCACGCCCCGCGCGTAATTGCAAAATTATCCATGAAATAAAAATAAAAAAAATCAATGCGCCGTGTACAGCGTGCGGTATGAAGGAACGAGCGCGTTCTCCATATTGTTCTATATTCCTTGTGTGTCAGGTATGTGGACAGTTTCATTAAAATTTATTTATGAATAGTTGGCAAGGGCTCGGCAGTGTGTACCTCGCCTTATAACCTGCCTTTTCCGCCCCCCTCACGTTCCTCATTGTCGCTGCTGTTGCTGCTGTTGTTGCTCCGGTTCTCGCGTACGTGTGTCGCGAAAGAGCCTGAGGTGTGTCATTGTCGCGTATACGTAATTTGCTCCACTTATTTATTATTATTTTTTTTCGTTTCGCTTCCATTCAGCGGTAAGCGATATTGTACCGTTCAGATTCGCTCGCGCTCACTTTCCCATTCTCCTCCGTCGCTCGTATAATCCAAGACCCGTATCGAATGAAAGCACCGTCGTAAGCCACGGGTGAGAAGTGTTTCTTGTCCGGTTATGAAAAAGAGACACGAGGGAAACAAAAAAAGAAGCTATGTTCTCGAGCACCTCATCGCGACGATAAATCAAAACGGCCAATTAATCGACTGACGGTTTGGCATATTTTGCTTGATTAAAATCAATTTTTTTTGCCCAGCTAAATCTGTCTACCATTGATATTCCTTTCGTATCAATTAACATCCGTACAAATCCAATTCACTTTTGTTTTGCACGATGCAGAATCTTTTGATTCGGATCGGAATCTTCTCTCTCGCTGATTCTCGTTGTCGTATATTCACCGTTGATTCGCGCGCGCGCGCATCACACTGTGTGGCTACATCGCTCTGTCATTAATACATCAGTCGGCGAGGCGCCTTGTCAGATACCATAAACCGTACGAAGAGAATCGAGATTGACGGGCTGACTGTGTGTGCCGTGACGTTCCTGTGTTCACATACACAGAGAAACCCACACACATGAGGCGCATGACGAGAATGCCCGTGGGCAATTTGCATGATTCACGCGACTACGCGAGTCTAGGCCCTTCTCGAATATTAAACAGTGCACTGTACATACTACGAGGCTTTTTGTACCAAGTCGATCTGCATTTGCGAACCTTGCTGTGACCACTTTTTTTTCTAAATGTACTTACGTTGTAATCTTATCGAGGAAGTTAAACGCTGGATGATACATCTGAATGTTCTTGATTTTGTGATTGGAAATTTTAGTTATTCGAGGGAATGAAAATGACTATACTTTCGTACGACCGGATGACTTGCTTGTATGCTTATCCATCTGGTGGTAACAAATGGTTGAGGCTGACTTTTGGTCGAAAATCAAACTTTTTTTCTAGAGCTTGACATTTTTGTAATTTGCAGAATTTCCAAAAAGTATCCGGTCATACGGAAGTTTGATTACTATACTGAAGGTACTTTTTTATTTATCATTTCCGGTCACCCTTGTAGTCAGGATCACGTACAACTGATTGGCTATGCACCAACGGTGGCACGTTCTTTAAACAATAATAACTACATTGTTTATCGATATTTTTCGATAAAAAAACGCATAATTTGCCGGACTATGTCTTAATTGTGTGTTGAATCCAGACGTTGTCATCTCGAAACTCTCAGCAGAAAAAATATCCCAAAACAACCCGTTTTTCGGCCCCACGCTTATGGACCGTTAGGACACCAAACGATGCAGTCCGTTTGCGTAGAAAATAACGAGCTGCATCGATCAGTCCCTCAAAAAATACACAAATACATTTTTCTACTTTTCATTTCCGATCACCCTAGTTGCCGGGACCACATACACCGAGTGTTCAGACACTCATATCTTTAATCATTATAATATTAACGTGTAACGGCATGTTTCAGTTGAAGAAGAACTAAAGCATGAGACGAGATCAAATTATGTATCAAATTATGCAAAATCCCCACCTCGACATTCCAGTACTCTTATCAAATTTTTTATTATTTTAAATCGGCCTGTTTTTTCGACACCAAGCTTATGGCGGCACTTTGTTTAAATGACAATAATTTCCCTGGCTATAAATATTTTTCAATAAAAAAAGCTCAAACTTGACTTAATATGTATAAATTATGTGTAAAATCCCGACCTCATCATCCCAATACTCTCAACATAAAAAATATTGAAAATTGATCTGTTTTTTTTTGGCCCCGATCGTACGCTGATCGGTCAACCCGGAAAACTTGATCGCTCATCAGAATGCCGTCGTCACGAGCACTGACGGATTTTATTTCCGCACAGATGGTCGAATTCGACCTGTCCGACCCAATGACGACACTGTCCGGTTACGCATTTTCCTATGATCACTAGTGCCACCCGTGTGGTTGCTGTGCAAGTCCGGAAGAATGGATAATTAACTCAGCATAACAGGGTTCACCTACACGAGCTCGCAAAAATTTATGCACACGCATTTCCCATTATACCCGATGAAATCTCCACCAACGAAAATAACGACCTGACGTCACCCGGCGTTACCTTATTCGATCGGGATCGATCAAGCACCTCGTTACCAATGACGCAACAGTATAGTTATAGTCATAAGGGAAAACAAGCTATAGATATAACGCTAAACGATGCGAGATCGTAAAGTCTCCGTGTGGATTCTCCGATATGCCAAAGGCTAATTTATCGGAAGCCAATAGTCCATAATTCATTGCCTACCTCTATTGTAGGACTTCACGTGTGGGTTAGAGAGACTATGTGTGTAGTTCGTGTGCGCAGTCGTTGTCAGGACGCTACTATAAGATATATATCACATTAGCTCATACGTTTAGGTTCGTCTACTTACAAGCTCTCAGGTAAGTGCGTAGGACGTTACGTGTAATAAGTATTAGATACAGTCCGATCTCTGATGCCTGTGTCTGCCAATGGTACATAATTTTCTCGTGCGAAGCAACAAAGTGGGCCTCGTATACTTGGCGTTAACTATGTTACAATTTCATTTGGATATCAATCTTCTTGATTGCTCTGTTTCACCGCCAAGTGCTTCCAACGTACGTCTGAGTTCCACATTTGCACACGCGTACGTGTATTTTTTGTCAACGCTAATGCAAAATTGTGAAATTTTGCATAAACAACTATGAACGATTTGGCGTAGCGAGGAGAAGTGCGAGAAACGTCTCACCGGGCGACTATGCTGTACCTAAGCATCGTTCCACTTTCGTCAAGAACGGGGCGCGTACACACCCAATCTCGTATGATGTGGCGGGACGGATAACGGAGTTCGATATGGTCAAGAGTACGGCCGTGAGACTGATGTAATCGCATTGCTCAGAGCCGTTAATGGACATAATTAGCATTGAATATGTTATTGCAACTCGTGCCGCAGTTACCGCGTTTGCATAAGAATATCGCGCCGTCTAATCCAGGTGGCTGTCGATCAGGCCACTGGACTTGTGGCTCTGTTCACGTCACGTTAATGGGAAATATGTCCTCGTGGCTGGGAGACTTTGGACGTGGCAGTTGCACAGCTCAATTTTCCTTTGTCTCTCGCCAATCAGCCTAACACACAATGCTCATGGCAATAATCGAGAGAAATTATCGTGACGCTAAGGATCATTAGGCGATCATGGTATTCGCGGGAAGCGTGAGCAACGTGATTATCGACGAATTATAGTTATCGCTCGAAGTTTTTTTGCTTGGTCCGTAATGACATTTAGGATTAGTCAAGCAGCTTTTGCCGGCGGTTCCACTCAGGTGAATGTCGGAAAAGAGTTGTTGGGTAACGTATCGAGGGTCTGGGTAAGCTGGAAATTTTGAAAATACGATTCTGTTCTGCATAATCTTCCAGCCTGGGACCTCAACTTTTATTTGCAACAAAGATTTTGGAGGAATAAAAAAACTGACCGAGTTATGAAGATTTTTGTGGAGAGTCAGATCACCGTGATGTTAAAATGGATTTTTTTGCATCATCAACTTCTTAGAACGCAACCATTTTTGGCTGCTTCTGGTCACAGGTATCACTCAAATGATTTTTAGAATTCTATTTATTTTGATACCGTAAGCGTGTCAACAAATATTTCGGGTGATTAAGAAAAATGTTTTATGGAACGGTGTCAGGTATCGAAATCTATTCCTTTAATGCAATTCAAATTTGGACAGAAAATAGTTTATAATATTTGCTGTCGTATGGCCAGACAATGTTTTGATATGTTCACGTATTTGTTAATAACAAATTATGAAGTTGTTTTTACCTGTTGGAAATCATTTTTTTGTCGTACAGCTTACCAATGCCGTAATTTTCAAAGTAAAAAAAAAGTATCCCGTCAATTGAAAGTTCTCTTATCATACTAAAAGTACATTTTTTATTTCAGATCACCTCAGTTGCGAGAACCACCATTCGGCCATACTGCAATGGTAGGACTTTAAAAAAAACTAATAGCTCCATTGTGTATCAATATTTTTCACTAAAGAAAGACCCAAGCTTGGCAAGGTGTATTATCCATATGTAAAATTCCAACTTCATCACTCCAATGTTCTCATCACAAAACATTATTAAAAGCCGACCCCTTTTAGGCTCCAAGTCATGCAGACCCCTCAAATGCATCCCGAAGGAACGAATACACATACACTAAAATTGTAAAATATTAATGATGTTCAAGTTGGCATCGTTGGAATGCAACGAAAAATAATTTTTCTTGCAATGCTCACATTTATTTCGCCGATTTAGGGTACGATACTCACCCAAACGGTTTTTCTCATTCTCATTAGAGATCCCCGATCTTAATAGATGAAAAAATGATAGATCATCATAAAGATAAAGAGATGAAAAAAAATAGAAAAGAATTTTCATTCCATTCGAACGATGCAAACTTCAACATCATAAAGATTACCCGGATACCACTAGCAATCATAACGAGGATAAAAAAAACTGCAATAATAATGACAACGATCGCTCAACGTAACAAATGGACTACAGAGCAGTGTCTTGTACGAGGCGTATACGTATCGGTAAGTACGTCTTCATAAACGCTTTCGCGATGAAATGCTTCATCTTCTTCTTTCATCGCTGCGCGGACACGTCAGTCCCTCGCCAGTGCTATCATCATCGCGTATAGCCGGCAGCCGTTGAAGGCACATACATTCAAGTTGCGAGTACAACTACAGACTGCATTGCAGTTCTCTCGCTGGTGCAGCCAGCGTAGTACCTCTAAACCAACCACCGTATGCGTCTCACGCGGAGCAAAAGAGAAAGAGTTTCGTTACGTTTCACACACAACCCTCGGACGGGAGCGCTCCGCCACGGCCAAGTAGAGATACAATCTTGCCCATATTCCCTCACTTCAACCCTCCACCATCCGCCAGCATCACCGAGAACGCTTCGAGCCATTCTGTATGTGCAGATCTGCGTCTGTGTGTTAGGATCTCTGTGTCAGATCTTCTCCGTCTAGTTTGCAGTGGCTAGCGCGAAGATTCCTGCAGTTTATGTACTTGAATCCGACAAGAGGGCGAGAGAAGTGCATCACGTTTGCACCTCGCTTGTCGAGAGACCCCCGAGGCTTCGGGGCATGCGAGAGAAGCTACCGCGGAATCATACTCTCCACCGCAATCTTTTCTTTCTCTCTTCCTCTCTCTTCGCTTCCCTTCTGCATAGCTTAATGGGCACACGGGGCATGTTAGTTAAGGGTAGAAAGAACTCTGCTTGATGAGAAAGAACGTTTGGAAAAATCATTCCGGGAATGCACGTTGGTGACGTCTCGATGTTCAAGTGATGCACGGAAAGCACAGTGCAATACCGTACGAAATACTATCGCCTGTCAACAATAAAGTCATCATAATTTCGCTGTTACAGTTTGCATCAACGGAAAGCAATGAAAGTTCCGCTGCATTTTTTCACTTCTTTATTTTGATTATCATCTAAAATCTTTTTTTGCAGGGTTTCATTATGGATTTTGAATAAGGACCCTCAAAAATGTTTAGTGATTTCCGTAGCCCGAATGGACCGAAAAATAATATGGCAATCCGAAAAAAATCATTTTCGGTGCGGTCCAACGATGCAAACTTTTATACCATATTTTTTATTTGTGTACAGTCTTTTTGACAGATCCAAGTTCTACGCCTCTAATGAGGATCTTGAAAAGCGTTTCACTTATTTTCGTAGCCATGTTCTGTAGAAAACATGGCAATTTGATAAAAAAAAAATATATATATATATTTGATGCATTTCAATAATTGAAACGTCAATACCACATTTTGTTGTTATCCAAAATCTTTTTTGATAGATTTAGGTTACGGGTCTCTAGCGATAACTTGAAAAAGAGTGACCGTGGTAACCTTGAATTGTCAACAACAAAAAATAGACAATTAAAAATTGTATTTTCGTTGCATTCCGATGGAGCAAACTTTGGGGATTATGGGATTTTGGGATTATGGGATTTTGCTTATTATATTCCAAGTCCTCGGGAAATAGTTGGCCCGTCGACACGATCGAGACAGCCCAAGACTGGAAAATATAGAGGGAGAGAGCAAGACAGAAAATCGGAAGGGTAGATGCTTGATGATCAACGCTAGTAAATTATACTTGTTTCACACGGACGCCGGGGCGTGTCCGACCGTTTAGTAAACTCGTGCTATGATGCTGAGCTACTATTATCCGGTATCTAGACACATAAGTGTGTATGTGTATACACGTTTATATATATACATATACGTCCATTATATATACACACACATACACGTTTATATAATGGACGATCTTATTTTCAGACCGACCTCGAAAGTACAACGTAATCAGAAATACCAACAGTATAACAACAAATACCAATCAAAACTATGCACTCATCAAGGCGTCCCACATCCATAAAGTGGCCCACCGAGAAATTACAAAATTTTGGGATTTTTTGTTGTTGAGAAAACTGAATAAGAAATAGTGTTGAAGTTTAGAGGGTTTATTCTACATGTGTTGAAGTATACAAAAAAATGTACCAAAAAATATTAAATGGCAGTTCAGTCGTAGCTACACTAAGATCGTTTTTAGGCGTTCTGCGGGAAGACGCGGAACTTTCATGGCCTAGCACCTACTTAACACACGGTTATAAGAAAATATGGTTTTTTTCGCAAAAAGCCATAATTATGAATACTATTTTCTTTTTTTTCGCTTCAAAATCGTCCTTCGTTTGTTGAAAAAACTGTTCATGAATCGTAAAAATCGTATGTTCGTCTTTAGAGAATCCATCTAAGAAGCTACAGTTAAAATTTCAAGTCAAATGGATGAAAACTGACGATGTCAAAAACGTGGTTTCGAGAAATACGCTTTTAAAGTTTCAAAACTGATTTAGGGATCGTCTACATGACGGAATTGTAGCTCTCATTTGAATTCTGCGTGTATCCACCGAGGCATACTGATAGTACGCCTTCAGTTGTTAGGTTGTTGCATATTTTTTCTAGAACAACTGTAATAGAGAACTTCAAATTGCTACTTCCACCGTCTAAGCTGTTTCGTGTGTTTCGGAACGCTCAGAGATAATCGTGAAAATGGGATCTAAAAATGTTTAAATATTTTTTCGCGTATGATTCCTTCTGTTTGTCATTCTTGAAATGTTTACACATAATTTGAGCCAATAATAAAAACGGACAACAATTTTTTTCTACCCAGATGTAACGCCTGATGAAAAATGGCGTTGAAATTTGCATCGTTGGAATGTAACGACAACATTTTTTTCCCAATGCCCATTTTTTTTAGATTTAACCTACAAAGATCACGTAAACATTTGTCGAATCGGCATTAAGAAACCGTAGTCAAGATCTGCAAAAAAATCCCTGTTTAAGGAAGTAGACTTTTCACTGTATCCCAACTATGCAAACTTCAGCATCATTTACAAAAAGCCACCCTTGTCTTTGGCCATGAAAATGGTGTATTTCATCAATTCGAAGATACCTCCCCAAAAGCTCATTTATTCACATACGGAAGGCGATTGTCCGAGAGTGAGTAATAAATATTGGCTCCCTATTAACCAAATACTATTAGTGAATTTCTAAGGTAACAGCGGTTCGGAGTGTTTATCTCGCTAATTCCCTTATTAGGGTGACATGATAGGAGAATACACGGTGCAGCGAGTGTGGCGCGAATTGGATAAGAGTTAAATTGATGCCCTCCCTTTAGCATCCTATATATCGTCTCTGGGAGAATTTCTCGCGAACGGCATCTTGAGGGTGCAATGCACACACATATATATATGTACATATCTGGATGATGGTGGTGGTGATGCTCAAGAGGATCGATGCGAATACTCGGGGCTAACAGCAGGGACTGTACTCGGCAGAGCATCTCTCGCCGGCAGCGTGCCCATCGACTCGAGAAATAACGGTCAAGATCTCGACCATATAGTCACTCTTTCTCCCTCTCTCTCCTTCTCTCTCTTGGTCTATCGCTAGTGATGTAGCGCACAGAGTTCGCCGGTCGTGGGGTTCAGGTTCGATTCCCCGATACTGACAAACATATTGCCTTATACCGGGGCAGAACAAATGGCAATATATATTCCAGAGTTGTGCGGCGCGCGGTCTCATCTCTGCAACCCCTCTTCCTCATCCTCTTCCTCCTCCACCTCCGCCTCCTCTCTCTCTCTCTCTCTCTCTCTCTCTCTCTCCTTCTCCCTCTCTCAATCGCTGTTAGCTGGCGGGCTCTTACAGTCGATCCTTTCCGCGAGTGGTGGCTTCAAGGATCTTCCCGGTGGGTAAGGATCTTCCTAGGTTCCCATGGGGCTAACATGGCAAACCAACAGCGAGCGAGATCCACACTAACTCTCCGTGCTATGCAGCTCGGGGTTAGACCCACACACCCAGCGAGGCTGCACTGGCGGATGTGAGCACAGCCTCGTGCACAGCTATGATGGTCCTCGTTGCGAGTGCGCGCGCGCGAACTCCGGAGGGCCAGCAGGACCAACGAAGGAGACCTCCGAAGCTCCTCTCGTGTGCTTGCTCGAGAGCAGAGCGCGAAAGGGAAAACCCCTCGCGCGTTCCTAAAGTTGGCTACTCTCGCGCGGCTCTCCCACGCGAGGCTGCGCTTACTAGACGCCGACGCGGGGCTCCGGCACTATATACCAGTTTGCCTTCTGCTGCTACTTCTACTCCTGTTGCCGGCAAATCAACGTCCCTTCGCAAGAAACCCTGCCGCCGCCTGTATGTTCCGAGAGTAACCTCTTTCTCTCTCTTTCTCTCGCTCTCCATCGTCCTCTTTCGCGCTGAGCCGGCACGGCCGTGTCTCTCCGCAATTACCGTAATACATCGTCGCGCCGACATTGCCGAGCGAAATCGAGCCTCGAGGGTCGAAATACTTTGGTTTATACACACATACATGGGCGCATATGGGAAAAGGTCATTTTGAAGACATTCGACTTCCGTCCGTCTCCACAGTGGGGAGAAAGTCCCGGTAGCCAACATCGTGTGAAGCTCAATGTCTTGCGTCTTTGGGACATTCTGAGCATACTCATGAGTACGCACGAAGAGAAAAAGTATCACTTGGATCAAAGAAGTTATTCACTCACAGGTGGCCAGCGGAATATAAAGATGAGAAAAAATTTGATTATTCCGAGGATCTGTTAGTTTGATGGAATTAATAATATTTGATATAACATTATATGTCATTTTTTGATATAAGTGGTTCGTTAGTATTCCTATAAGAAGAAGGTTGTTTCAGGGACCATTATGTTGCCGAAATCAAATTTGTCGGGAAATCAAATAGCGGGAATCCAAGGGGATTCTGCGCTATTTCCCGATTGACATCGTTTGAGAATTTTTATTTGCAATTCTCAACTCGTATTTGTTGGATCTCCCAAACAAAAATATCCTTCCGTGATCCTGTGCACAAATTCGTTGGGGAGTCCCAAGATGCACCCACATCTCTGTAGGATTTTTTTAGGACACTGCACATAGGGAGCCCTCATGGGGATCCAATTGGATTCTGCACTGTTCCCCGATGGACGCTGTTTGAGAATTCACACCATGTTAGAATCATAAATATGTGACAAATCATGAGAAAACCTCGGGGTGTTGAAACACCCCTTGCACGCTTCGTGAGCGTGTATGTGTTTCATATTATGTCAAAGTGCAGTCAAATAAATAACAAACGATAATTACCGTAGGTCTTTTAGTGATGTGATTCAAATTGATATTTAAGATATACCTACATTTTGAAGCGATTTATACGTTTTTAAGATCCACTCATTTTGTACATCTATATATTTTTTTAGAAAATTCAACGTCCAGAATGCGATGAGGTCCATCAAGAATCGTATTGGATTCTATTCAACAACGTGGGAATCCTTTAGGATTCAAGCTGGATTCGTACTTTGAATTTCAATGATCTTGAAGTTTGCATCGTTGGAACGCGATGAAAATTAATTCTCTTCTTCATTGACAACATTTCTTTTTGGCCGATTACAATGTTATGTTGTGAAAGAAGCTTTCGAATAATAATGAAAATAAAGAAATAACAAAAAATCGTAGTATTCCAACCATGCAAACTTTAACATCGTGGATTTCAATGGGGAATCCCGATTAGAATCCATTGTACGAATACGATGTTTCACCATAGGCATCTGATACGATGACCCATTGAATCCCCATCAAATAGCAAGGGCAAGTAATCCAATTGGATTCCCATACTTGTTCTTGGACTTGTGATTGGATTGGAATTTCTGCACACGTCGTTTGAAAAAGTTTCAGGGACATTCTCAAAACAGCCAAATATGCTGACAGCCTACATTACGTACGCCAGTTCAAAATATCCTTCCGAATCTATGAGCAAAAGTCACGATTCGGCAACAGGGAGCCAAAATAATGCTCTCCCGCGCGACTGATTACACTGATTTATTGTGCGACACTTCGAGACATGGAAAAGTTCTTCGTCACTTTCCTCTGTCAATATCAGGTGAAACTCACTTGGTCGGTAACCGAAATTGAGAACTAATATATTAATAAGTAGTTTTTAACAAACTGATATAATATAATATGTATATATCTCTTGCAGATTTTTCTCGCGGTAATGTGAAGTGCAATCCAGCAGGAACGCATGTCCTAATCAAAAATTGAGATTACTCAGTTTGAATACCTGACCCATACTTTCCTCGATACAACGAAAGAATGCTGCGAATTCATTTTCTCTGACTCGATCAAGCATACTCATGTATCAGCCTATAAACGTCCTCCCATTTGGGAAACACAATGAGGTCCAGCTATTCTACCCGTTGATACCAAATCTCTTAGCTCTAATTAACATCGAAGGGAGTTGAACTACAACTCTTCGAGAATACACCCTGTGTCGCACTTGCGCTCGAACATACGTATATGGACATTTGTAAGCGGACACGTACACACGGCTAAACACGCGCGCGCGCGCACACACACACAGGGCTGTGTACTACACGGAGTGTGAGAAACGCGATTGCAATTCCACCAAGATGCTATTAGGACTGTCCCAAGGTGAACCGGCTGTACGGTGGTACACTCAATTATAGCTGGCTCCTGGCAGATAAGGTAGCCGCGATAGCGCGGGTACTCTCTCATCGCGATATATACCACCATCACCGTGAACCGTCACCACCGCGGTCCGAGTCATCGGATCGCTTGCGTCCATCTTTCTCTCTCTCGCCCTTTTCTTCTCTCAGATTTACGTTTGATTATTAGACGACATCGCATTTATTTCGTTTTTATTCCATTCACTTTATTTAGTCTTAACGCTTCTGTTGTCACACATCTTCAATTCGAACGCGATATTTGACGAACGATACGATAAGAAGAAAATAACATCAACGAAATATTATCGTTGATGTTATTTTCTTCTTATCGTATCGTTCGTCAAGTTAATCTTAGGTTTATAATCCATAGCTCAAACGAGTCCGCCGGAAGCGGGTGAAGTTTGATCAAAATTATATGAAGTGTCTCGTTCGAAGATGATAATATTGTAGTCATGCTTGGCATGCCTAACTCCACAACGTTTTAGCGTTTAGATTTTCAATTTTTTTGCGTGCATCCGCTTTCCTTTCGTTGGTAACGCTCTTCTTTTCATATTGTTTTGTGTTCAGTGCTCCAGAATTATTACTAGACTTTGAAGATGATAGTGGGTACAGAATTAAGAGATAATTGGGCGGGAGTACTATCATCTTCGAACGAGACACTTCATATAATTCTGACCAAACTTCGGCGGGCTCGTTTGCTCTATGAATTATATTACGTGTCTCGTTCTCGATGATAATATTGTAAATCTTTAGAACCAGGATAATAATTCCATTTTTTTTTCGTTCACGTAAATATACATATAAACATATTAAACATATTAATGTTTTTATTTTTAAACAATGAAGACAGTTTATCTCTTATCTACGATAGCATGAACAAAGTTGTCATGAGAGTTTTTACCTGGTCTATTAGAGAACTTGAAAAACGTTTGTCAACGTGGCGGTCATCCTGATCTTTCCTTAATTATTGAAATATCGACTCCTCTCCTGTAGGCTGCGGATACTGCCGCATTGTGAGCACTGTATGCAGTGAATTGTTGTGTATTAATGCCGGCTTAAGTTGAAAAAATCTTAATCCAGTGACCAATGGTCTGGGATGACACTGTTTCAAACGGTTTTCTCGTAGCGATCAATAACTTTTTGTTATTTTCGTTTTTCAAACTTTTAGTCAGATCTATATAATTCAGTATAGCAGGGGCGACACATGATTTGGGCTTTTTCCTGAAGAAAGGAAGTGACAACTCTGGTTGTATGCATCCAGGTTTTGATGTCTTGATCCGGTCCGTGATTTTGATTTTAACACCTACTGTTGATTTTTTAACGTTATCAAGATTTATTAGTACCATAGTTTGGAGTCTCTGTGCTGTTGCCAGTGCCAGTAATGTTGATAGTCTCTCCGTCGCATTTTTTAGGTCGACATTCTCGAGGGAAGGCGAGTTTACCGTGTAATCTAGGAATGACGAGATATTCCACGTCGTGTCGTATCGGGGTCTCGTAGGCTTTTGCTTATAAACTCCTTTCATGAATCGTGATATTAGACAGTCCTCATTAATATCAACAGTTGCGATTAAAGCAATTGCTGAACGTGTAGTGTTTAACGTACTATAGTTGGCACCTTCTTTTAAGCGAAAGTTAAGAAAATTTATGACATCTGGAATTCGAGGATGATGGACATCCACCTTGTTTGTATACGCAAACTTCCACCAACGTTTAAGGCAGCCCTCACGCTGTTTCACTCTTGAGGAAGCAATCGAGTTACCCATTATTTTTCACGCTTCTTCGGATAGTCCTCTCCGCGTATACGCTGCCCTGATAATTTGCCTGCCACCAGAAAAAGGCGGTTCACGAAGGGGTGACTTTTGGTTCTGCAAGAAGATGTCAATAATGTACGATTGGGCTCGAAAACGACGGCCGGCCCCACTGGTAGTGAAGTGAAAAGTAGATACCAAAGCTGTGTGGTCTGTAGAGGTACCAACACGACCGTGTACCTGTTCTATGAGAGCAAAGAGAGGAACTGCATAAAATGTTTCTTCTACCCAGGACACAGTAAATACATCCACTATTTGAGCTTCTGGATCAGGAAATCTGGTATAGAACCTAGGACATTTTTTGTTTAGTCGAGATGCAAATAGATGGACGCAAAAGGGTCCAAATTTGTGGTGAATTTTGTTGAAAGCTGATTGTTCTAATTCCAACTCGGAGTCTATGATGATATGTCGAGATGCTCTATCTACCTCGACGTTTTCTGCTGATGGAACGTCAGAAGCTCGTAGGCTCATGTTTTTTTGTTTATGCCAATGACAAATTTTGCGCGATAATTCGCTTAAATGTAGACATTTGGCTCCTCCGGCTCTATCAACTATGGCTGTTGTGTTGTCTAGTCGCAGTAGGACTTCTCAGTCTGACAACATTGATGCAAAACATTTCAATGCGAAAAAGGCAGCCAACAACTCGAGGTAATTGATGTGGGTTTTTTCTCACGTTCACTCCAGAAACCGAAAGGTCGAAAACTATTACAACAACATCCCCAACCTGATAAGGACGTGTTCAAAAAAATGTCCAATTCATAAATCTGCAATTTGAAAGTTCGCTGAGTCAATTATGAATGCTAAGTATTTGCACTGATAATAAGCTCTCGTCAAAATTTACAATAAATGCTAACCTTCTATCAGTCTTATCGCTTTTCTTACGTTTCTCTCACAAGATTTTTCCGATTTGTTAATAAACAGGAAATCGTCCAGATACAGGGTTAATAGAATCCCTTAATTCTTTCATCACCGGTTTCATAATTTTAGTGAATATATAAGGGCTAGAACATAGGCCAAATGGTAGGCAGATAAATTGAAAAAGTTTTCCATTGAAATAGGAACATAGAAACTTCCGATCATCCTCACATACAGGAACCAGAAAATAAAGCGTCTTTAAGATCTATTGTGCACATATGGTTGTTTTTTAGTTTAAATTTAACGCCGCTCTCATATCTTCCATTTTGAAGTATGGTGGATCGATCAATTTGTTCAACTATCTTAAGTTGAAAATAAAACTACTCGAATCATCGGGTTTTGGTACCCGATAATAAGGAGATAAATTGTTTTTCACATTCTGTGCATTCTTTGACACTGCCTTTTTTCAAGAGTTTCTCGATTTCAAATCCAACTTTGATTTCATCATTTTTGCATAGCTTATGCTCACGTGAGGGTAATACTTGTTTTGGTACCACTATGAATGAAATTTTGTATCCTTTTGCATATTTTAATGTATACGAGTCTGATGTGAGTTGTCACCAGGATTTCTCGAATAATCTGAGACGACGACCAGTCTCGAATATCTTCGTTACTTCTTCGATGATGATTGGTTCTTTTCCTTGGTCGACGTCTCGGATGAGTTCTGTCGTGTCCTGTACGTCCTGGCTTTGAAATTCTGGAATCAACCTCTGTTGCTGACGAATCTCTGAGTTTGGCCCACCTGCCGATCGTGTACAGATGAGTATTTCGAGTTTCCCTGGTTTCTAATCCTCATGAGTGTTTGTTTTTGCGATGTTTTTTCCTTGATATCTGCGAAGGCTCTCTCAATCTGTTTTACATCCTTTACTTTGTCCTTGAGATTGTCCCCATACATTTAATTCATTGGAAAGCATTGTTTCCACCATATGTTTAACGCCTTTCCTCAACTGTGGATTGATGAACGATTTTCTCGCTACCGATTGTTGGTGATAAACGTCCGTTAGAATTTGCCATGCGGAACTGACGGGGTCAACAAGGGTTTCCTTATCGATTTCTCCTTCGGGTAGATTTAGCATCAATGATACGGCTGCTGCTCCTAGGGCAGCTATGGCCACCCCAACGCAATTTTGCGTATCCAGAAAGTGTTGATCGCGCTTCTTTGCGATGTTGGTCAGCAATGGCACAATTTCCAGATTTAATTTCGGAGCTTCTGTGAAAAATGTTCCTTTCCAGTCATAAAATTCCAGGATTTATTTTTTATTCTTTTCAGGAAGCCCTTCATTTTTCCACTTTAGCCACGTGTTTTTCAGTTCGGGATGGTATCTTAAATCCTTGAACTTGCATTTGGTAGGATATCTTCGCAGAACTTTCAGAGAGTGCTGCATCACTCCGAGAAACATCATTGTGATGAGTTTCGTCTGTTACGTTTTCCTTTGCCTCGTTTTTGTCAAGAGTCCCCTCATCTGATGAAATATTGAAAAAGGAGATAATCCAGAAACTACACTTGTTGTGCTACTGTTACGTGCGTTTCTTATTGAAACAAGCGTCAAGTTTCTTTTGTGACCGCGTGGGCCTGGCAATGTTATTTGGGCGTTGCCTCTCAATCTCGTGTGGAGATTTAAGAATACTGAGGTGACTATGGATTTATTATCCCAGTTGACTCACCAGATTCTATTAATTGTAAAGATTCCGTCGACACTTTTTTTGTAATGTCTTTCTGAATCATTATGGTGTTTTGTCCTTTTGATCGTGATCGCTTCCGTTTCTTGTGTTCGGGCAATGTCATTCCGCCAATATTACCGCCAAACATTCCAATATTACCGCCAAACACTGATTTTTAACACCGTCTTGAGAGAAAAAACGTGGTGACCTTTCGGCACAACGAAACAACATGAAAAGAAGAGCTATTCCAACGATAGGAAAACGGATGCACGCCAAAAAATTGAAAATATGAACGCTAAAACATTGTGAATTTAGGCATGACAAGCATGACTACAATATTATCATCGACAACGAGACATGTAATATAATTCAATTTTCATTTATATCGCGTTCTACTCATTTTTTTCATTTTCCGTTTCATTTTATTTTTATATTTTATATTCTGTCTCATCGCATCTGATTTTATTTATTTTTGTTTTATTTCGAATCTTTTTTCTCTAATGTTAGTTTTTTTACATCAAATCTTTATTTCTTGAATTCTTGTTTATTTTTTTCTTATTTCATTTGTATCTGTACATTTGCCCGAGGGTTCACTAGGGCACAATAGACCCAATAAATCAATCTCCCCTCCCTCTCTCTCTCTCTCTCTCTCTCTCTCTCTCTCTCTCTCTCTCTCTCTCTCTCTCTCTCTTCTTAAGTCTCGTCTCCGAGGGGCTATTGTCCGTATTGGCCAATACGTTTATCGTACATCGTCTACTGATCTCCGCATCTACCTACTGCTTTACACTCTTCTTCAGAACTCGCCTATTTTTATTTATTTATTGTTTCCACTTTTCTTTCCATTGATTGTCTTAGGGGACTTCGGTCCCAGAGTACGAAATAATAATTGTCTCTCTCTCCCTCTTTTCCTTATACGTCTCTTCATACAGCTTCTCCTAGAAGCCCCGGCTTGTCTCAGCTTCCTCTCCACCCCAAGCGTAATTCCCATTGATAAGAGTAGACGAAACTTCTCCCCAGCGTCATTCCGGAATTGAGGCTCCGGCGTCTCGAAATTGTCGAGATCGCGTCCCACCGAGAGAGCGCACATAATGACGTTTACGTGTAAGCTCAATAATGCGCGCCCGGCTATGTCAAACGATGCGATGCGGCGCGAGGGTAGGGAGGATCATCGGTAGGTCGCGAGTGATCTCTCCGCGCGCGCGGTCTAGCGAAAAGAGATCTCTCATTCTCGACCCGTTGCACGTAGAGAGAAGATACTAATCTCGGTTGTACGAGATCGGTATTGTTAATAGGAAAATCATTTACACAGCCGCGTGCGCGTTTTATACACGTATGCGTACGGTGTACCCGATACTGTACGGTCGTTGAGCGTGTAAACAGGTTGTCCGGTTGGAAAACCGGTGGAACTCGCGCGCGGGCTCTCTGCTGCTGTTGCTGCTGCTTGAGAGAACATCAGCGCAACCGCATCGAGCCGCGCCAGCCGGTGCAAGGTTTCTGATGCATTCCCGGTACGCGAAACTCGCCACTGTGACACGAGAGGGAAACGGATAGGAAGCAAAATAAAAAGGAAGACAGAGGGGAGGGAGAGAGAGAAAGAGAGAGAGAGAGAGAGAGAGAGAGAGAGAGAGATGCGCGGGGAAATACGGGTGCGGACCACGGAGGCTCTCGCTCTCTCTCGCGATGTTACAAGTCTAAAGTATTCTTTCCTTCTTTCTTCGGGCCTCTTCTTTATGCGGTGCGCTTACATGAAAGTGTTCAAGCTTCTTGATGTCTTTCCAGCTCGGAGGGAGAAGGAAGGAAAAAGAGTGAGAGGGCAAGAGAGAAAGAGAGGGTTGACATGGTCCCGGTGTGTGTTCGCATTAATTTCGCGTTGAATAGGCTCCGCCTCGGGATCTTGTGGATTTTTCCTTGATCCACTTGAAAAAAGCTATTGACAGTATCTATCTCCACTTAACTCGACTCTAAAGGAGTATCACGGAGGTTGATAGATACATATATATAAACCTAGATAATCCTTCATATATATATATATATATATATATATATATATATATATATATATATATACACACACGTATATGTGTACAAAGGCAACAGCGTGCTCGTGTTGAAAATATATGTGACACGCTTGAGTTATAATGCAAGGGGGATGAGAGAAGAAGCACTTACCCGGAGGACGGGCGCACGCGGGTTCGCGCGACAAGCCTCGAGATGTGCTCAGAACCGTTATACACACCGGTAAAGAGAGAAAACTCTCTTGGGAACACTCACCTGTAACAGACATAAAACAGAGGACAAATTAATATACGAAAAATCCAACGGCGCCGCCGTTTGAGCGCAACGAAGATGGGTTTACAGATTAGACATATGGATAACCGCCGAATGGTGTATAACGAGAGAAAATCAATTGAAAAACAATTAACCCGGAATAGTTTAACGACAGCGGAGAGGTGAGAGATTGCTCGAGAGAAATATGAGTCCCGGATGAAATACCCGTCGCGCTAGGCGAGAGGTTAATAAATATTAATAATAGGGCGTTGTCATAATGAGAATAATCAATGCGCATCATTCATCATCGGGTATGAGGGTTTGTACGAACTTTCACGGGGAGCCTTATCTCTCTTTCTCGATTGAGCGTTCGATCGAATTCGAAACATCGGGCTCGATGGTGAGAGCCTTTTAATTATAAGTATTAAGTCTAGGCTTGAAGTTTCAAAAATACAACGCTCATGTCGTACTTTTATAGTCTAGAGTCTTAATTCCAATTGGCAACAAAGATGTTGCGAGATTCCAAAAATTGACCGACTTATGACGATTTCTGTGGAAGGTGAGATCGCAGTCGTCTTGAAGCTTGAATCGCTGGGACCTAACGAGAATTGTTTTTTTTCCCTCAACTTTGTTTTCAATCAAAATATGCTGTTGCAGATTTAAGTTGTCAAACTTAGAAAAGGTCCTGAAAAAACGTTTGCGTCTTCCGCGAAACTCTATTTTAGGAAACGGTGGAAGTCGCTGATGTTAGAGTTTACATCGTTGCACCGCAACGGAAATAAATTCAATTGTCCAAATTTTGTTTTCGCCTTTTTAGGCAGTGCAAATTATTCAATCATTTTTACGTATTCTTACTAGATTTTTCACGACCTCTTTATATTCTTTACGATTTCAATTTACAAAGAAAAAGCTTCGCATAATGATACAAATAAAGAAATAAAAAATTAACAAAAAAATGGTTGCACCCCAAGGATGCAAGCTTAAACGTCATTATGGGTCGTGTCTCAAGATCTATTCGTTCGATTCACTCGAACTTCGGACAGACCATAGTTGATAACATTTGCCATCGTATGACCGGCTGATTTTTTGATAGATTTATCTATTTCTCAACAACAAACGATTCAAGTAGTCTTTTTTCTTTTCTTTCTTTCGTAGGCTCTAGAAAGAAAAATCTTTTTCTTTCTACAGCCTGCCATTTTACTAATTTTCAAAATTAAATAAAAGTATTCCGTCATATTAAAATTTTATCATTATACTAAAAGTACATTTTCAAATGTTTCAGTCCAGATCACTCCCCTTGCCAGAACCACCTGCACCGATTGGTCATGCAGCAACGGCGGTACCCATGTAGGTTTCGCCAATCGAACCGTAACGGCCAATACTTGGACCAATGTTGGCGGGACGATGATCGATTAACCAATTGTACGCCAATGCTCGGCTGAGTATTGACTAGCCAACATTGGTTTGCCGATACGCGGCCAATGTTCGGCCAAACGTAGACTCGCTAATCATTGGCTTGCCGATACTAGGCCGATGGTTGGCGAAGTATAGACTGGCCAATCATTGGTTTGCCAATACGAGGCCAATATTCGGCCAAGTATAGACTTGTTCATTATTGGTTTATCGATATGAGGCCGATGTTTGGCGAAGTGTAGGCTCGCCAATCATTGGTTTGCCGATACGCGGCCAATGTTCGGCCAAACGTAGACTCGCTAATCATTGGCTTGTCGATACGAGGCCGATGGTTGGCGAAGTATAGACTGGCCAATCATTGGTTTGCCAATACGAGGCTAATATTCGGCCAAGTATAGACTTGTTCATTATTGGTTTATCGATATGAGGCCGATGTTTGGCGAAGTATAGACTCGCCAATCATTGGTTTGCCGATACGAGGACAATGTTCGGCCAAATATAGGCTCTCTAATCATTGGCTTATCGATACAAGGTCGATGTTTGGCGAAGTATAGACTCGCCAATCATGTTTTTGCCGATATGAGGCCAATGTTCGGCCGAGTAACGCATGATCGAACCGCAATTCGTATATTGATGATTCATTGTTTCGCGTTGAAGTCATTGACACACGAGATAAATACTTTTTACGAGTCCATTGGACATTATTCTTAACAAATATACTAACAAATCAATACACTCAGTGTTGGCCGATTCTCGAACGAGCTCATACGCGATATTCTGCCGATTTTTATGAACCATCTTACACTGACAGAAAAATTCTATTAATATTAACTAACCGCATCTATTTATTTACTTTTTATTTGAATTAACTAGATTTTTGGTGAAATCAAATTTTTCTTATTGCATTCCATTATTGGAATTATTCATTTTAAATAAATTTATTTATTCAAATTGAACTGGAACTAATGAACTAATGGTCTGTCTTTATTGCAACACACATATTAACGGGTTGTGGGGGTAGAGAAGGTGGAGAGAGAGGAATTATATATATAGGTTAGGTTTGAAAATTCTATAACATGTCATTCGATAACACTCTCTAATTATCACAATGATATTAAATAATTGATATAGTTTATGTGATACAAATAATGATGAGAATCCATTTGGTATCTTATGCCATATCTGTGATTCAAATGATACAAGCATTCGGTAGCATCGGGGCAGCGTGTTTGGCTATGAGAAGTTCAAGGTTCGAGCCCCATATGGGTGAAATATTTTCTTCGAACTAATCATTTCGAAAGACCAGGTAATGACGAATTACAATACACAAAAATAATTAATTTTTTTTTTTGGCAGTGCAGGACCAATTTTGGTCATCTATATTGGGTCACAATTATCCGCCAAGGCTCGGTCGATAATCGGGCCAAGCTCGAGTGCCAATGATGGCAATCTTGAGGGGGCTTATTGTTGGCCGATTCTCGAATGAACTCTTACGCGATGCTCGGCCGATTCTCATAAGCCATTCTAGGGCCAATATTGATTGCGAATATCGGGCCGCTCTTATCATCCAAGGCTCGGTCGATGATCGGGCCAAGCTCGAGTGCCAATGTTGGCAAGCTTGACGTCGAGCATCGGCCAATCATTGGCCACTACCGATCACCCTACATGGGTACTTTGCCTAAGCAATAATTACTTTATTGATAACGAGAACTTCCCAATTAAAAAAATTGTCAAACTCAGCAAGATTATATATTAATTTTATGTAAAATCCCGACTTCGTCCCTCCAATACGCGCATCGCAAAAAAATATTGAAAACCAATCCGTTTTTCGGGGCCTAAACTGCAGACTCGTTGACGGCGGACGTCACATCGATTATCGGTCACAGATAAAAATGGCATTATCTTGGGGGTCGCGTAGGATAATCGAGCAGCTAGCAGTACTAAGAAAAATCAAATGATATTCATTCAAACACACGCGTATATATATATATAAATCCATATAAATCCATAAGGTCTAAGGCTCCTCGAACTTTCGTTGCGGCACAAATACGATGCGGCTCTCGCAATAACGTACGCCTCTAACATACTTTTTTTTCGCCCGCTCGATAAATCGATTCGAGCGCTTAGCATTGAAGGGTAGAGAGCCCGCTTAAGAACACTTGTGCGCGCTCTGCTCGCCATACGTTATATACACTAGATCAGCTTATTGCTCTTCGGGGATGTTCGAGAGGATAGTACAGAAACAAGAAGAACAAGAAGACGGAGTGAAAGAAGAAGACGAAGAGCGAGCCCTCCAACAGGCTAGCCAATTCCGGTTCCCACGTTTACATTTCGTGCATGCGCAATGCTGCCGCTTCTACCGGTGGAGACGTTCCCGATGTGCTCTACGTACACCCATACACATACGTATCCACGAGCACAGAAACAGCGGAATAGAGAGAGGACCCGCGAAGGATGGTGTAGCTGTGCGGGTAGCTCGTTAACCGCATAACGGTAGGTCGCACTGCAGCATTGCACGCTGGTGCATCTCTCCTCTCTCTCTCTCTCTCTCTCTCTCTCTCTCTCTCTCTCTCTCTCTCTATCGTGCGAGATGCACCAACGTGGCGCGCAGGGCTCTCGCACACCGACGGACCTGCTGCTGTTCCTGGACGATGCCTTGGCAAAGGACTAGACGAACCGAACAGCAGGAGGAGGAAGGAGCAAACGAAAAGGACGGAAGAGTCCCGAAGTGGTGGAGTGAGAAAGGATCGAAGTCTTCATGTGCTGGTATCAGCGGAGAGAGTCTTTCAAAGAGGCATTACACAAGAGAGGGAGAGAGAGAGAGAGAGAGAGAGAGAGAGAGAGAGAGAGAGAGAGAGGGAGAGAGACTCAGGACACCACCAACAGGACCTTGACTTGTATACGAGGGTCGAAGGGACGGATTATCTCACCGGGCAAGCCTCAGCGAGAGCGAGAGAAAGAGAGAGAGAGAGAGAGAGAGAGAGAGAGAGAGAGAGAGAGAGAGACCAGAGTTAGAAATTGTGAGTACCTAGGGCTGTATAGAGGCGATCGTACGGGAGGGATAGATATAAATGAATAAAGTACGCTATGTATCTTTGTGATAGAGGGTGGTATATTACGTATACAGGGGAGGTGAAGCAGTCGATACATTAGGTACGAGTGCGTGAGACGCCCGACCACAAGAACCCTGTCCATATAGTTCTCACGTCTTTATAAGCCACTCTCCATGGTACTACGCCCTCTCGAGGGTCTCTCTTCCTTCGCCGCTTTCTTAGCGCCCATTTTTGTCCACGATCGTTACGAGGGACAGGTTAAGGACTACGTGGCGAGGGGGTGACCCGAGCGAAAGAGACGTGTCTAGCTGTGATATCGTTGATCGAATGGGGTGGGAGTACACGATTCGACGATTCCTGTCTTTTTTCTTTTGACTCTGCTCAGCTATCATACGTACCTTCGATACAAACTTGTACACCTGTGTGCGAATTTACGAATGGCGGTGGCCTCGCGAGACACGAATGGGCCAGTCCTCCAGAGAGGCTGCGTGAGAGAACTCGGCTATATTCAGCTCTCTTTGAGCAAGTACGCGCGGGCTCTCTCTCTCTCTCTTACGCTCTCTCTCTCTCTTGCTCTGTGCTCGAGTTATACGCGACAGATTTATCTAAGATCGGTATACGAGACGAGGGTGTGCGCTCGGTCTCGAGAATCGCGTCTCCTGGACGTGGTCCTATGTTAATTACTCGTGTAAAGGGCCCCGTGCGTGCGTACTCACAGTAATTCATTATGTTTAATAAATCGATCCAGCAGTCGGGAGAAAGAGCTAATGAGAAAGAAAGAGTGAGAGAGAGAGAGAGAGAGAGAGAGAGAGAGAGAGAGAGAGAGAGAGAAAGAGAGAGAGGAAAAAGGGAGCTCCTTCTTAGTCCTTACGAAGGGCCTTGCATCTATTCCTAGATGAAGTTATAGTAACAAATACATAGTACCCGTGCAAAAATTTGTTGGGAGTCCCCAGATCCTAGCACATCTCGTGGGGATTTGACAGGGACGCCGCACGAAGGGAGTCCACATTGGAATCTGCGTGGATTTCGTGCTATTTCCTGATTGACGTCTTATGATCATTTTTTTTTTTTGAATTTTCACCCAGAATTCGTTGGATCTCCTACAATAAATATCCTTTCGCGATGCCGTGCACAAATTTATCGGGGATCCCGTGATGCATCCACATCTGTGTAGGGATTTGTTAGGGATACCGCACATAGGGAGTTCTTATCGGGATCCAATTGTATTCTGCACTATTCCGCGATGAACGCAAAACTAATTCCGAATTACGTGAAAGTTCGATTTGTTCAAACTTCCAAACATAAATTCTCGGTTCCGCTAAGTAAAACTGGTTGTAACGAAGGCGTTTGTTCGGAACTAGTTTTTACTTCGGTAAAACGCGTTTGAACTGAAAACGGATTTTAACTGTCACATATATACTCATATGGAGAATAGTGTGAGTTCGCAAAATTTAAATATCATGTTGGTTATCAGCATATGGGCTGTTCAAAGCACGATTATTAACTTTTGTCAGGAATTGTTTATTTTGCGAATAGGGCGATTCTTAAAGTGACCTCTATATAAATATGCTTACGTTTATCCAAAGATGATTTCGAAGACACTAGATTTTAGAGGACCTTCCATGTTGGAAGTCGAATATCTTCAAAATAACTCTTTCCCGTATAGCCTTATAACCAGTAAAACTTATTCTTGATTACTTGGCGTGAAGGCGCTCTCATGCTTGTCGATATATATATATATAGCTACGAAAACTGGCGTCGGTCAGTTTTGATGCCGTTGAAGTTTGCATCGTCAGAATGCAATGATTCTCTTTGTTCATTTTTTAATTCTGCAATTACATCATTATGCAAAGCCTTTTCTTTGTTAATTAAGGTCGTGAATTTCTAGTTTTTCACAGCCTAAAAGGGTCCAAGAAATGTTGAACAATTACAAAGGCTCAACTTCCGTTGCATTGCAGCGATGCCAACTTCAACATCATCAGTTGTGTATAGAGGGGATTATATAATACACCCTCTATAAGAAAAACTGACCGACTCCAGTTTCCGTTGCTCCGTCTGTACGCACAAGAAGCACAAAATGGGCATATTTTTAACTTAGCCCAGACTTGGAGCAATACGTTATTTCTGCTCGTATCACGCCTCTCCTGTCTCAAGTTGGCAGAGTGTTTCAAAGATACCGTAGGTCTAGGAACTCCGAGACTCTTAACCCCTTTCGTAATATATATCCAGCTGAGGGCTAATGAAGTCTTCCTCGATTCGTTCTCGCCGACACGTATTACACCCTGTCCAGAGAGGATGAGTCCCGAGGATTTCTCTAATACTATACGTGGTGGCCACCCCTTTGAATCTCCGTACTTCGAACAGAGATAATGTAGTTTTGGCGCCAAACGTATTATTTCCATAAGAGTTTCAGCAGAATAAATATTGTAATCTAGAGACTGTCAGTGTGTGTGTGTGTAATGAATCGCAAAGTCGAAGCAATATCTGCAGTGCCGAGGCTCGTAACGAGTGTGTACCTGAAGAAAGCCCTTTGCGCATCCCTCTCAAACGTCTCGACGTCTAGCCTTTACATGTATACAAAATATATGTCTATATGTGTATATAAATATACAGGGTGGCCCAAAAAGTAACATCCAGAAGGAAAATCGAGATGCTCGTATCAATACCTATCCTATTATGCGTTTTAATTTTTTTTTTATTTTGAGTGTACACTTAAGACACTTAACTTCGAAGTACTTAAACTCTTAGAAGATTTCAACAGCAATTGAGAGTCGTGTGGAATAGTCTAAGTATTTTTTTTTACGACGTTGGAGTTTCCATCTTTGAAATGCAACGGAAGTCAATTCTTTTTAGTTGCTCAAAAGTTGCTTGACCGATTTGGACTACGAAAATCACTCAAACGTTTTTACTCACTCTTATTAGAGATCTACGATCGTAATTTGCATACAAAAGCCTTCGGATAATGAGAAAAATAGAGGAATGAAAACGAGGGAAAAAAATCATTGCAACGAGCTTGAAGTTTGCATCGTTGGAATGCAATATACAAATGAATACTTGTGAATTTATTTTTATTTCTATCGGAAAATTTTGCCCTACAAAATTTTCTCAATTATTTTGTAAGACACTCACTTAGAGATCTACAATACAAATACGCAAACAATTATTCTGTTTTGCAATAAAGATAAGGAAATGAAAATATAAAAAAAGAACTTCCGTTGCATTCGAACGATGCAAAGTTCAACACCATGTTGTTGCATTTATGCAAACTTCAACGTCCTATTTTCTTCGTCATCTGAACTTTAGTGAGTGATCGTCTAACCTTTTTCTTCCACTTTTGATAAAAATAAGACATTCGCCTTACTGTTCGGTTGGTCATTTATTTATCGTTAAACAGTGCATTTCGTAAAAAAAACACAAGTCGACAAAATCCCGAAGAAAGTAAACATACAAAAGCGAAAAAATAAAAAAAATGATTTTTTCTCGACAACTAAGCAATATGGTAGAAAATACACGGGGGTGGTGCGAATAGGCATTGATACGAGGCATCCAGATTTCCCTTTTGGACGTCACTTTTTGGCCCACCCTGTACATACATATACATCCACCTCGGCTCTCCCGTCTGTCCGGTGAGGATAATGAAACTTGGCCTTGAATGAATGCATTTCCCTGAGAGTTTACTAATTAACGCCGTCAGCGCCATCAACTCGCGTAAATATTACACGTTTTCTTGTGTGCCCGAATGCGCTCGTGTGTGTGCATTCGTGGCGTATATGTACCGTGAGCTCTCGGGCAAGAAATATCCTCGGGTTGTTAAACCTCCGCGAGCGGAGTTACCTCGAGGCACGCCTGCCTCTTCATCGCCGTCTCTCACGGAGTAAGAATCCTCGCTCATTTCCACATTCGTTCGCACTTGCGTTTTCGCTGCTCCGGTTCTATGCACTCGTCAGACCCGCGCGCGCGCGCTCGTCCATTGTTGCGAATTCAACGAGCCGAAAAACAAACTTACCCACGGGTAACTGTTCCACCGTCGTCTCGCAGGGAATAACGGTTAGCACTTTGCTAGCAGGCAGACTATTGTCTGAACAGTCGACGCATCGGCTGGCCTTTCGATTCGTAGCAGCAGCGAAAGAGTGCACTTTGTATGCGCATTTATTAAACAAGACTGGCAGAGTGTTTTCTCAG
This sequence comes from Ophion obscuratus, assembly GCA_964007375.1. Taxonomy (NCBI): domain Eukaryota; kingdom Metazoa; phylum Arthropoda; class Insecta; order Hymenoptera; family Ichneumonidae; genus Ophion; species Ophion obscuratus. The sequence continues at coordinate 60,425,428 of OZ023313.1, forward strand.
GTTGGGAAGAGGATGAACGTCATGCGAGAGAAGTCGAGCGGAGGACTCGTCGTGGGTGACGCGTCGACTCGGCCGTTTGATGACAGGGCAGATTGATGATTGAAACGAATTGTGTCAAATTTAATTACCGTAAAAATAGGAGGTTCGAATTTGATTTCGCGGGAGGCTGATGATTTTTATCGTGAACGTAACATTTGTGATTCGCGATTACGATTTCAGGAAATGGGTGCGTGGTGGGTCGTTAGCTGATCCTGAAGAAATACATTTGGTTCGCACTTTTATTTAGATTTCTATTAATTGTTACAACATTGGTTAGTCGTTAAGGAATATTCGTATTCTCGTGACAAAATTTTATAGCCATAGTTCTTACTTTGAAAATAATTATTTATTTTCTCACTTTTATTTCTCTTGAGAGGGAAGGCCACATTAACGGCTATAAAATCATGTGCGAATTTAACCATTTTTTTCGTGTGAAAAAGCGATTCACTCATAAAATTAATTACACATCTATTTAGTATGAGTATCAAGCTGTTAGAAAAAATATATATATATATTTTCAATGTACAAAATGGCCGACTACTAATATTTTCTTTTGTTATATTTTTTTGAGGCGCTCCGCGGCGTGACATTTAGCATCCACAATTTTTTACCTAGAATAAAAAACAAAAATTCTCGTCAATCTACATTAGAATACCCAGAGAAGTGCGTACGGAATTTAAATAATGATGTTTTATTAAAAAGTTGTAGGTATTTAAGCTTAAGAAATGAATTTTCAGTGAAACATTTTGTTACAACTGCTCATGAACTGCTCATAAAATAAAAAGTTTTCGATTAATCAGAAATTCCGTACGTACTTCTCTGGGAAATGCAATAAGGAACATAACTTTTAAATTTGAAGTAAATCGAGTGAAAATTTATGAAGTTATTTGTCACACCAATTGGAAAAAGCTGTTTCGACAAGTTTCGAGTAGTCGGCCACTTTGTACATCGAAAAAATATATATATTTTTTCTAACAGCTTGATATTCATACTCAATAGATGTGTCATTAATTTTATGAGTGAATCACTTTTTCATACAAAAAAATTGTTCAAGTCGCCCATGATTTTATACCCGTTACTATGATCTAACCCCTTAACTCAGTAGATGTTTATGGTGATCGAATAACGAGTTGAATTTGTAATATGACAATATGGTTCAAAGGAGTAGAGATTTGTTCACAATTAATATATTTAGATTTAGGGGGTTGTTGTCGCGACTATCCTGTGTTCAATGCGAATGAACATGTCACAACAATTAACTGATCTTCATTCAAAACGACTATCTCGGCCGCGTATGAGCCAAGAGTCACACAGTTGCCGCAATAACTTCTCGATTTAACGCTAATAAGGATTCATTAACTATTAATGAATCTGTATTTAAGATGTTGGCTCGGTAGTTAATTGAAATAATAGTCATACACTTATTACCAAATGAAAATTTGGTAATAATCAATCTTCAGTTGAATCAAATATAGCCATGTTGATAGTTGGCAAATAACTGTTAAAAAATTGACGACTCGTCTCAAATAATGATTTGTTAATAGTTATCAAATCTGTACTTGAGATCAGTATGGCACATTTGGCAAGACGGATTACTTTGTACGCTACCATGGCCCTTTGTCGTGGAAACTCGTTCGTGCGCAGACGCGACGTAGTTACGATCGAGGTACACTGGAGACTGTGCGTGACCGCACAGTCCACTTGCCTAGAGGATATCAGTTTGTGACCGTGAAAACGTAAATTTAATCTCTGCGCCGATAGCATCAATTAACGATTTTCTTATTTTGTGGGACCTGTCAAATCTTTAGGAAACTTTCGAAAGTCTAAATAAAGAATATTAAATGATGCATTAGAGCAGGGGGGGGGGGCAATAAGTCGATCGCGAGACCGGTCGCCCGCCTATTTTCTGTTGGAATTGTTCCTTGCTCTATGACATATTGATGCTATCATCTTTGTTGTCCTCCGATCAACGGCTTTGCTACTTGTAGAGGACAAATCGTTGTCCGTCGATTTGTCTTCTACAAGTAGCAAGGAACAGCTCTTATTTTCTATGAGATTTGTTCCTTGTAGACTTGTCCACTAGCCCTATAGTGCTAATTCACTAATCTTGATTCGTGCGAATATAAAATATCGTTCACTCAACTATCGTGACATCTAGGCCAACTTTTCCACTGATCTCGTTGAATAAACGCCTCAGTTATAGGAAACAAGTATTTATAGTATATCAAAACGACGCATGGGGTTAAACCAACTGTATATCTATTGGCTGTAAAGAACGGGTATGTTCCATTGAAGTACCTATTTCTTGCCTATTACCAAATCTTTATTTGTGACTATTCAGATGCTTAAATGAATGATTCCTTAACTGTAAGAAAATATTTATTTCATCATATCCAACTTCACCGTTTGTTAATAGTTAACAAATCCTGGTACATAGAAATATATTGTCTTCTCAGTGCAGTCTATGTATTTTTCTATAAAGGGCCGTCGAGTGCACCTCGTACCATCATCGTGAAATGTGCATAGTTGAAATGCAATGAATGTGATTTTTTTAAAATTATCCACGTTTTACCGTCAAATTTTCTTGGCAGCTTTGACTGTGAGAATCAAGCAAACGTTTTTTGGGATCTTGTCCAAGTTTAACAACCCATGCGCTGGGCAAAAATATTTTGAGCGGTGAGAAGGTTGGAAAAAAGCCTTGTGCTCCAACGATGCGAACTTCAAGACCATCTTGTACCCTATTTATTGACGTAGGGATCCGTACGTCATTCGGCATACACACGCACTAAGAGAAATGTGTGGTGTTTTTAACCATATTTTAACTATATTTTATATTTCCCTGAGATGATAATAATATTTTATAGCCATAGTTACTACCGAAAGTATAGTACTGGTTATTGATATTCTAGCAGTTGCATGCATTGTGTGGATACGCTAACCGCAACCTAAATAATATAGTAGGTTTCCATAAAATGGATATTTCCTGACACTATACAAAATTTACCTCCCAACATCTTAATAGTGAACAGGACTGAAATATATATTCATTAATTAAAAATGTTGTCTGTGATTTGCGACGATGTTCATAGTGGTTTGTAGTGTATTATAACATACGAACTGCCTTATGCGTATTTGGTGCGTTATTCAAGTGTTTCTTTAAGGCACCAATGTCTATCTACTAAATGCATAGAATATTGCATAAATCCAAACTGAAATAAAATACACAACGGAAAGTTCTACCACGATGATTTTTGTATTATAACTAATCATTCCCTGACGTCCTGTAATGATTTATTTGGAAGAAAATATTTCGCTTACACATGTAATCGAACCTACAACCCACTTGCCTATCTTCTGCCTATACTACGCATGCTGCGACTACGCTATCGAGAGCCTGTGGCATCTTGATCGCAGATATGGCATAAGAGACAAAAGTAATTCCGGGTGTACTTCCGAATAGCTGTTACGTCCGATTCAGGTAAAATTTTGCACAGGTATTTTTTTCTAATATAAGTCACTGCTCAAATGGATTTTTGGCGCATCGCAATAGTTTTTTTACCATATGATAGTGACTTGTACCATATTATATGATACGACCTGCCAAACGCATAGTAATGTGTGTTCTCCAAGAACAGAAGATGAACTACAAGATGAAGTGTAACTACTGGAAAGGCTTTAGCGATCTACCCAAGTTAAATGGATAATATTAGGTGGTATACCGATACGTATTATCCCTTTGCATTTGAGAGGTAACTCTATGTGGTACAACGCAGAGGACGAACTTTTTGGCGAAATACATTCAGGTAATGTCTTCCTGGCCAGATCATTGATATTTCCGAACATGGCGACGAGGCGTTAAGAAACCACGAATCACCTGCTTTAATGTTTTGCCTCATTAAATGATTTGGCGATTCGTTATGCTTAAACCATTAGTTATTGTAATCCCAGTATTTATGATATGCATTATTATCCTCGTCGATTATCACTGATGAAATGAATACTTTTAATGGTGAATATAATTACAACACATGTATTAGTTTCATTCTAATCAATTATAAATATCTTTGATGAGGTGAAAAGCAATGTAGCTTTACGCAGTTCTTAAAGACGGGCTCCACTTTTCAGGACATGTCAACGTTCTGCCCGGGTAGACATTACATGAAGATGTACTCGCTAGCAATGTGTTCCTGCCAGAAGATTGTAATTTCCAAACAGAGGGAAAGCCGTGCAAAAACGATTTAGCGATCTTTCCGGTTTGTTTCATGGGAGGGTAAATCAAACAAGGCAAGTCTGGCCAGGGACCGACACAAACTAGGGAATGTCCGGTCACATTTCTGCACGGGCATGTTATGATTGCTGTGTCAATAATCTATGGCGAATTTTACTATCCCCTCTTGTACCATGGGCGTTTTTTTGTAAACACCATGGACTTGTTTAGTGCAGTCAACCACGAAGGCAACGAGTAGATCATCCTCCAAATAAATTAAAAGCGTTTTCATTACGGGGACTCTTGATTAGAAATGTCAAGTCAATAAAAAGAACCCAAAACCCCAGTCCCAGACATCCTTCAATCGCGGAGAACTCGAGGGTCTTTGCATGCACATTTTCACGATTCAAACCAGTAGAGACACGAGAGAGATGTAACAAGGATCGGCCGAGCTGAGGAGTGTCGTCTCGCATCACTAGCTGGACACGAGGGAACGCAGATTTCTACGGCCAATCATACCTGCCACTCTGTCGCAATAAACGTTCTTTTGCCGCAGTATCCGAGCTTTCGTGTGTGCACACATATGCGAGGGCACGAGTCTTTTACGCTCTTGCCCTGCTGATTGCGATAAAAATCAGCGAATCGCCATCAATCACGCGGAATTAGAGAAAACGGCAAACGCTCTCTGGCGCATTACTCGCTCTATTGCTCATAGTTTCTTCGTCCCTCGTGAGAGATGTGTCCGTTCGCACGAGAGTCTGCTGCGCCGGTCAACACGACGACGTCTCTCCGCGTCGTGACTTGTTCCTCTCGCTCCTCCACTCTCAGCCTCCCCGCAATCCTCTCGTTCTTCAAGAGCCGATGAGATTTTCTCGTTATCCGCGAGCTCGTGGACCCCTCAGCGAGTCTATCAGCGTTTCTCGCGTTCTCTTCTTCCTTCTCTGTACTGGGCTCTCTCTCTCTCTCTCTCTCTCTTTCTCTCTCGCTCCATTCAGCAGGCTTGTGTTCACCAACTTCTATTCACCTCTTCCGGACGAAACGCCTTAATCTCTTTTCAATCCATTAGGAAACTTCGCGCTGTGTTGACGGGAAGATACACAGAGAGAGAGAGAGAGAGAGAGAGAGAGAGAGAGAGAGAGAGAGGGAGAGAGGAGCTCTGTCGCCTCGTTAAAATTGACTGACGTTGCCGAGGATTGAACAAGTAAGATTCTTTTTTTTCCCACTCGACCGTTCTTCACCAAACGCGCAACTCTATACTCTTCTAGTTAGTCCGCATATTTCTCATAATTTTTTAATCACCTCAAGAATCTAAGATATCCCATGCCAGTCTCGAGACACGATCTGCCGCAGTGAATTAAATAAATAAGAATTTGAAGAAAAAAAGACAAATGCAAAAAAGAAAACGAAGCAACAATCATCCTCGACGGAATTGTGTGAACAGAAGCTCTCAACGGGTTTGGTGTGTAGATACGAGATGGTATATACGTGGTTAACAGGTACTTGGATATTTGTGATCGTGGGAATATAGCACTCGCCTGTCTGCCCTCAGGAGACTCGTACAAACGGGCTCATAAAAACCCTAATGATATCTGATTGCTCCCCATTCACGTGATGGTACCTGGACTCCTTGTGCTTGCTCTGAAGCCACTATGCATGTATACATATATACAAATAGGTGTGCACACGTAACATCACACGAACTCTTTTGCGTTATGCGCTCGGGGCACATGACTGACTCTCGCGCGCCAGATATGTTCCCCAAGGGAGTCGTAATAAAGTTACATATATTTCTCGGCAGTTCCACATCGTAGCGAAACCTCGCCAGCTCGAACCTTCCGAACGCCTTGTTTTGGTATTTTTTTAAATGGATTTTGAAGCCTTGTTTTGTTCTGCATTTGATGGATCGAGTGTATGGATTGGATGATAGAAAAGGGACGAATCAGGAGCCAAGCTGAACTGGATTTGATCTGGAGCGTTCGATGTGGAATCACGACATCAAGTTTGAAACGAACGTACGATTTTCTGAGTAGGATGTATCACTGATTCGAGTCTCTTCCTTGATTTTTATAATGATGAAGTTGGTATTGCTAATAGGAATATGCCTTCATCAAATTACGTTAAAGTTGACATCCTTGGAAAGCAACGTCCTTTTTCTCTTCAATTTTCAATTTCTTCTTTTTTTAAACAAATATTGAAAACCTTTTTTGAAAATTAAGGTCGTTAACCTCTAAACGAGTACGTAAAATCGTTCGAGTGATTTTCACGGCCTCAATCGGCCGAACATTTTTTCAGCAATTGATAAGAGTTAATTTCCGTTGCATTTCAACGATGTACACTTGTAATATCATTTTGTAAATGTGGACGAATTTTTCAGTTACATGTTCCGAATGTCATAGCACTGAAACGCTTTTTGCGACGTTCCTGGAAGCTTGACAATCTTTGTTTGCAAAGAACAGGTTTTGGACATTATTAAAGATATAGTAACTCCGAAAAATGGACGAAGTAACAGTGGAATACTAATGAAGCAAACTTATACGCCATTTCGTATTCAGGTTCGTTGAACATTGTTTGAAAGACCATTCAGCCTAGCCTACAACCTAATGAGATTGAAATTTTGATAGCTGAAACGCAATGATCGAGATTTTTTCATTGCGCTAATTTCTTTTGGCAGATTTGGCCCGGAAAATGCCTAAGCAATTTTTTAAGCTACCTATTCAGAGATCTACAATATTAAACTGCAAAAAAATAGTTTGTATAATAAATAAAATAAAGAAATAAAAATGCAAAACAGAACTTTCGTTGCATTCCAAGAATGCAAACTACAATATCGTACAAACTAAGGGCCACTAAAATTGCTATAGTGTTTTTGGATATCGACGTATCTAGAGTAGAAGTTTATCTGATTGAATTGGCTAGTGATTTTTTAATTAGTATCTGAACCGCTTCCTCGGAAAATTGAGAACTGACAAAAAAAAACATTTCAGTTCCATGAGCCAAATTTGCAGTCAAGGAGAGCTTATTTTTTGTTGATGTCGTGTCAAATCGTTCATTGTCTCTAACAGCCCCGTTAGGGAAAATGGGTATTCTCCAATAAGCCTTGGGGACAATGAACCAAAAAACCACCAATACGGTTATCTTGACTTAAAATGTACCTGTACCTTCATGACAATAGATGCGATACAACGATCTCTGCCCTATGCGACCAAATCAAAATCGTCCACTTCCTGAACCTAAAACCCAAAATAGCCGGATCTTTCTTCACGATTGGTTGGTACGTATAATCCAAAAGATTGCATTCCCATTTAAGATTCAGTTTGGTAAAGACCTTGTTGTTACCAAATATGAAAGAATCAGTAAACCATTCCATCTCGCTCTTTTATTATCGAATCAAATGCTCCACGCTCCCTCTGATTCAAACGATCACCCCATTTTTCGATCGCCTTTGAAAGCCGTGCTGAGTATTCGTGACGCAAAGTTGTTGCAACGCGCAGGAGTTGGACGTTGCAGAGATCGTACTCGTGGAGACGCTCGAGGCGAGCTTCCGTCGTCGTGCTCAGCTACGAGACTGATCTCTTTGATTTCGTAAAGATACACACACACACACACAGCAAAGGACCCTAGGTATCTTGCGCTGTGGGAAGGACCCTGGCGAACTCGTTCCCAGCTTGTGCTCGCCCGTTTCGTCGGGGTGTGGATGGCTAACAAATTTTTTGCTCTCTCTCCCTCTCACTCTGTCTCTCTTTCTCAACTTTTCCAATCAGGCAAAATTGTCTTGGAACGCGTACAATGGGGTAATGGGCTCTAACGATCGTAACATGCGAGATACCGTACCAATCCGAAAGATTAATCGTGTTCAATGCTTGACAATCACAGGACAATGGAAGGTTAATTTGGCATGAAATATTGTTTCAATGATTTTGAACACTTTGCAATGTTGGAGAAAAAAAAAAGAATATCGAGAATTAAAAGGACGAGATGAATCGGCGGATTGTTCGATAAGTTCGATCGATGGAAGGAGCGAGAACGGAGAATGAGATGAGAGACATACGGATCGTACGGCAGATCATAGATCGAACAAGATCTCTCGCACTGATAAGCCTGCCGGCAAATCTCGTACAGAAATATATATGTTCTGGCTGTACTAGATACACTCGCGAATTAGTTAATCTCAAAATATTAACGGAGGATCGAATACACGATAGAGATCTTCCTTGGACCTTCCAGGTGTGTGGGATAATCGATGCTGCAATGGAGACAGAACCTTCGACGGTTCAACGAGCGGGTGATAAAAATGAGTCTAATTATATATTTTTAACATTAATTAGTTGCCGAGCAATCGGCGAAATTAATGGTATCTTCATTTCATCTTGCATGGCAGCGAAGTTTACATCGTTTGAATACAATGGAAATTGATAGATCTGAATTATTTTAATTTCTTCTGGTAGGCTTTGGCTGCAAAAACGGCTCAACTATTTTATAAGATACTTATTCAGAAATCTACAATATGAATTTGCAAAAGAAGATTTTGTGTAATAATGAAAATCAGAAAAACAAAGTATAAAGAAACCAACAAACTTTAGTATGTAGATAAGAAAAGTCTTATTGCATTCCCACGATGCAAATTTCAATTCGCATTGTGGGAACGCAACAAGACTTTTTTTCTTCCTATATTCTATGGTGCTGTATCTTGTTGCGTTTCAAATTTTTTATCTTGCTAGATTTTTTCTTGTTATGTGTTTTCTTGCTAGATTCTATCTTACTACATTTTTCGCTATAAAGTAGGTTGCTACATTTGATCTTTCCATATCCTATCTTGCTACGTTTTATGTTGCTATTTTTATTTTCCTACATTTAACTTTGCTATAATGTATCTTGCTAGATCCTATTTTGCTACGTTTTATCTTGATAGATTATATCTTCCTACATCATATCTAGCTACATTTAACACTTTGCTACAATTTATCTTGCTATATTGCATCTTGTTACGTTTATTGTGCTACATTTTATCTTGATAGATTCTATCTCGCTACGTTATATCTAGTTAAATGTTATCTCGCTACACTTAATTTTGCTACAATATATCTTGTTACATTTTATCTCGCCATATTTTATCTTGCTACGTTTTATCTCGCCACATTTTATCTTTCTACCTTTGATCTTCCAACATTATATCCTTCAAAATATAATCATTTTAATAAATAAAATAATAATAATTTTCGTCTTCTACATTTTAACTTAAAGCATCGCAACTTGCTACAATGCGGTAATGACTTGTCAATGTTATCTTAAGTATATGCATACCCGATAATTTTTAATTTACGATGACACGAGCTTCCGAATAGATCGTAAATTGTCTTCGAATCGAAAATCGTGTACTACTTATCCAATCGAAATGGTAATAATACTCGATCGGCAACTAATCTCTCGACTCTTCGGGCGTCGATACGTCGACACCCATACAGACATACAATCCCCAGAGGGATAGAATTACTGTTTTGATTATCGCTACGGCTCGAAGGCAGACAAGCGCAAAAATTGTATTTCAATTCTGCGGAGGCGCCCTTTTGCGACGGAGCGACGTCCGCATAATACGATCTTGTAATAGGATACGGCATTCTTCTCGTCAACGAGGCTCCGCTTCGGGGCGAGCGCGTTTAACGTTAATGACGTGTTTTTAACGACGTGTAAGAGATTACAGAAAGACCGTAATGTGTTGTGATCTCGTTCTTGAGACGTATACGTATACAAGATCGATGTATAGCCGTGTCCTGGCGCGCTAAGTAATATGGGCGGTTCTTTTGTATTTGCCGGATTCTTACGTAGACATGCCGATGGATCATCGTTTCCCACGGATCCTAACCTCTCACTCCCTCTCTCCTATTCTATCAACTCACGATCTCTCAATCTCTGCCTCGATGAATATCCATTCTGCATACCTTCCGATAATATCGCACCTTCCATCAGCGCGACGGAAATCAGCAGAGAACGAACAACTCAGATTCTCTTTGTCCACACTCTCCAAAGAGCCACAAATCAAAGAATTCCTACAAAATTTTGAGCGACGTGCCACGCATTCGTCTGGATTTCGTTCGTGCAATCAGAGGAAAAAAGAGTTGAATAAAAAAAATGATCATGTTGCTGTACTTGCGGTACACACCCTATCGCAGTCGCGTTATCGGAAAATATCATCGACCACGTCTACCGGCGATAAATAACCGTCAATGTTAATTATCACGAACTATTGCAGCCTCGCGGAAGGGCGGCGCAAAGGCTCACCGACACCGGGGTGGAATATACATTATCTCGTGTCGGATATCTCGAAGTGATACGGAGAGGGATGGAGGTGAATAAAAACTGTCCGTTCTGCGGATAGATCGATGAATTATTGGCGTCGATTGAGTTTCTCGATTAGTGTGACGTCACGGCACTCAAGGGGATTTCCTTAAAGGATTCTCGTGCTGTGTGTTTTGTTCGCATATATCATTCACAAACGCTATGGCCGTTATGGAAAACCGTACACAATTTTGCTGCTGATCAAGAAATGGAGAAACAAAAACTTTCGATAAAGGCTCATCGTTTACTTCGCCGAGGGAGGATACCATAGCAAGACACGTTGGATTTCCGTATGTTACGAATACAGTGAAACATCGTTTATTCGTTTTGCACTTATACGTTTTTGCCATTTATACGTCAAATTTTTCCAGCCCCGGCAGATTCCGTTCATAAAGATGGTAATAAAGTTTCATTTCTACGTTTTTCACTAATACGTTTTTCAAGGTTATACGTAATTAATTTTACTTCCTAGCACCGGTTTCGAGGTTCGTTTTATCTCAGTTATACATTAACCGCACGTGATATTTTCTCGTCGGAGAAAAGTTCATGTGACTGCGTTTTGATGTTTTGATGTTTTGTTGTTTCTGACCTCAACTATGTATTCATGTACTATGATTAAATATCTCTTATATACGAACCTGTCTGTTATTTACTAGTCTAAAACGCCAAAGCTTAGCGTTAAAAACTTTCATTATATAAAAGTTCAAAACGGACATTCGAAAACTCGAGTTGGCTCATTACTCAGCTATTACCGATCAAATTTTCAATCGAAAAACCACACAGAGGTACTGCTATTGAAAAACATCGGGAATTATGCACCAATCGCCATTTTTACATGTTAATGAGTTTCAGATGCACACGTCTACGTTATTCTCACTGTTACGTCATATTTCATGTACCTCTTGAAAAACGTATAACTGAAGTTTCACTGTATTATAAAATTGTAGGGTCTGTAGGTTGGTTTCAGCAGGCTGAAAGTAAGCTGGTAGGTCGAGGATACGGAAAATGGGATTTTCGTTTTGCAAGGCCAATGGCGCGCGATATTCTTCAGGTTTTAGGAAGCACTTTGATAAATTCTGAAAGTATAACAGTTTTATTAGCTTCAAGGGGTCTGCGTAAGCGTGAAATTCCGAAAGTATGCGACTTTTCGCGCGTGGTTTCATAGCCTAGAGTCTAAACTGTAATGTGCGACAACGGTTTTGTAGAAACTCCGAAAGTTGACGGTGTTACGGCAATATTTGTGAATGATGTTGAAGTTTACATCGTTGGAGTGCAACGAAAATTAATTTTTTTAACTTGTTTCAATTTTTTCATGACCGACTTAGGCTGTGGCCCATGTAGGTTTCGCCAATCGAACCGTAACGGCCAATACTTGGACCAATGTTGGCGGGACGATGATCGATTAACCAATTGTACGCCAATGCTCGGCTGAGTATTGACTAGCCAACATTGGTTTGCTGATACGAGGCCAATGTTCGGCCAAACGTAGACTCGCTAATCATTGGCTTGTCGATACAAGGCCGATGTTTGGCGAAGTATAGACTCGCCAATCATTGGTTTGCCGATACGCGGCCAATGTTCGGCCAAACGTAGACTCGCTAATCATTGGCTTGTCGATACAACGCCGATGTTTGGCGAAGTATAGAGTGCCCAATCACTGGTTTGCCAATACGAGGCCAATGTTCGGCCAAGTATAGACTTGTTCATTATTGGTTTATCGATATGAGGCCGATGTTTGGCGAAGTATAGACTCGCCAATCATTGATTTGCCGATACGAGGACAATGTTCGGCCAAATATAGGCTCTCTAATCATTGGCTTATCGATACGAGGCCGATGTTTGGCGAACTATAGACTCGCCAATCATGTTTTTGCCGATCCGAGGCCAATGTTCGGCTGAGTAACGCATGATCGAACCGCAATTCGTATATTGACGATTCATTATTTCGCGTTGAAATCATTGAGAGACGAGATAAATACTTTTTACGAGTCCATTGGATATTATTCTTAACGAATATACTACCAAATCAATGCACTCATTGTTGGCCGATTCTCGAACGAGCTCATACGCGATATTCTGCCGATTTTTATGAACCATCCTACACTGACATAAAAATTCTATTAATATTAACTAACCGCGTCTATTTATTTTTTATTTGAACTAACTAGATTTTTCGTGAAATCAAATTTTTCCTATTGCATTCCATTATTGGAATTATTCATTTTAAATATATTTATTTATTCAAAGTAAGCTTGAACTAATGAACTAATGGTCTGTCTTTATTGCAACACACATATTAACGGGTTGTGGGGGTAGAGAAGGTGCAGAGAGAAGAATTATATATATAGGTTAGGTTTGAAAATTCTATAACATGGCATTCGATAACACTCTCTAATTATCACAATGATATTAACTAATTGATATAGTTTATATCTGCGATTCAAATGTTACAAGCACTTGGTAGCATAGGGGCAGCGTGTTTGGCTACGAGTAGGGAAGTTCAAGGTTCGAGCCCCATATGGGTGAAATATTTTCTTCGAACTAATCATTTCGAAATACCAGGTAATGACGAATTACAATACAAAAATAATTAATTTTTTTTTTTGGCAGTGCAGGACCAATTTTGGCGATCTATATTGGGTCACAATTATCCACCAAGACTCGGTCGATAATCGGGCCAAGCTCGAGTGCCAATGATGGCAATCTTGAGGAGACTTATTGTTGGCCAATTCTCGAATGAACTCCTACGCGATGCTCGGCCGATTCTCATAAGCCATTCTAGGACCAATATTGATTGCGAATATCGGGCCGCTCTTATCATCCAAGGCTCGGTCGATGATCGGGCCAAGCTCGAGTGCCAATGTTGGCAAGCTTGGCGTCGAGCATCAGCCAATCATTGGCCACTACCGATCACCCTACATGGGGGAAGGCCCGAAACGCTTTCACGAATTTTTGTTAGAGATTTACGACTTCAATCGGCAAAAAAAAGGTTTTGGATAATTATGTCATTAAAGGAACGAAGAGTTGAAAGAAAATTCGTTGCGTTACAATGATGCAAACTTCAACGTTATTATTGTGAAGGGCCAGGTCGCCCACTGCGCTATAGCAAACCTCCCCTTTTTCGTTCGCGTTTTTCTCGAAACTATATTTTATGAAACGATTTAAGTCGTATCTTAAAATGTGTCCGTTCGATTCACTTCAAATTTAACATTTTTCACAGCATTACGGATGGTTTTCGAAATTTGTCGATAACCATTCCCCATGCAGAATTTTTTTGGGGACTCCCCAGATCCTACCAGATCCCTATGGGGATTTGATAGGGACGCCCCAAGTAAGGAGTCCACACTGGAATCCAAATAGATTTTTGGGGATTCCCCAGATTCTACCACATCCTTATGGGGATTTGATAGGGACGGCCCAGGTAGGGAGTCCACATTGGAATCCAAATGTATTTATTCGTGACTCCCCAGGTTCTACCAGATCCTTATGGGGATTTGATATGGACACCCCAGGTAGGGAGACCACATTGGAATCCAAATGGATCCTGGGCTGTTTCCAGATTAACGTGGTTTAAGAATTTTTTACTGGAAATTATATAAAATGGGATTTCGCGACGCTCTGTAAAAAATTATTCTTTGATGGTCCCGTGCACAGATTTGCTTGGGAGTTTCAAGATGCACCAACGTGTTTCTAGGAATTTGTTAGGATATCGAATACTACAATATATAATTATATTCTTTAGTAACTTCTTTACTTTAGTGCTTACCCATATTGTATATTTATAGTTTGTTCGAGGCTAGTCTGCCTCGAACAACTAGCAGACTAGCCCATAACAGGCTAGTCTGTTATGGGCTAGTATTTTTTATACGAATAAAAAAACTTGTTATAAATTTTAATATGCACACTTTTTGAATTTTTAATACTTGTGCGCATAAAAATTTGTTTTGGACGTGACGGCAATCGGGTTACGATTGCGTCTGCGGTTTATCGCTGTGGGTGTGGAGTTTTGTTAGAGCGGCTTAAATGAGGTTTTAAAAGAAAATTAAATGTAAGTATGAAATCATATTTTTATAAACATGATATCTATTACACATTCGCTTAAGTTTGTAGCCCGTAACAGCAATTGCCACCCGACCCGGTGGATTTTCCATCGGGATCCAATAGGGATTCCCCATCGGGATCTAACAGGGATTCCTTGTCGGGAGCGAATAGGAATTCCCTATCGGGATCCAATAAGGATTCAGAAAATCGCTTCCGTCAAAAGAAAGACGTCGGGCGATAGAACATAAGCGGCGCAGGGTACATATATATTCGTGTCGTCGTTGAAAAGCGCGCGACGATCGAGTTACTGCGCAATCGCGACCGTAAAATTTATTTACTCCAAACACGCATTAATGTTTGTTGCATTCCAATGATGCAAGCATCAACCTTATTAATGTGTTTAAATTTTATATAGTATGAAAAGTATTCAAAGAATATCCCGCCCATAACTGCACAAGTATTTTTGCTTAATAATAGTATAAAAAGTGTATAAAAACTACGTTACAGCATAAAAAGTATTTAAAGTATTTTTAAAAAGTTCATAAAGTATAAAAAGTACTCGAAGATACAGATATAAGATATAAGTATTCGAAGAATACTATACAAATCACTATAAATATTCAGTATGGGTAAAAAATAAAAAAAAAACAAAATAAGTATATTGTGGTATTCGATATGTACTCCTTTGTAAACAATAAATTGATCTCTTTAGTGTATCGATGCTTTTATTTTTTGTAGCATTTTGGGCTTACAGAATGCGATATGATCGATCAAGCATCGTATCGGATTCCGTTCAATACTGTGGGGAAGCTTTAAGATTCTTACATTGGATTCCGATGGGAAATCCCTATTGGATCCTAATAGGGAATCCCTATGGAATCCCTATTGGATCCTAATAGGGAATCCCTATGGAATCGCTATGGAATCCCTATGGAATCCCGATAGGAATCCCTACTGGATCCCGATGGGAATCCCTTTTGGATCCCGATAGGAATCCCTTTTGGATCCCGATGGGGAGTCCCTCTTGGAATCCAATGTACGAGCGTGACGTTTTCTGATAGGGATCCAATGGGGTGTCCCGTTGGATCCCTATCAGGGAGTAGGGAGAAGTAGGGGAATTCTATAGGATTCCAAACACAATTTCTACCTGGGTCATCGATAATAAATTATCATTTGTTTTTTTTGTCGAAAATCGAACTTTTTTTTTGTTACAGCTTGCCACTTTCGTAGATTTCCATTTTCCAAAAAAGGATCTGTCAAAATTCTACACTGCCCGTGTAGAATTTTGAGTCGGGAAAAAGTACTGCCCCTGATCTGCCTTCCCTCGACAATATCAGGCTATGATCGGGCCTTTCACCCTGGAATAGGTTCGCAATGTAATCGGTCTAAGGGTAGGTCCCGATCCGCCGTTCCATTTCTGGAGAACTGATCAAGAACGGGCCGGAGAACAAGCGGTAAATGCCCGAGTGGAAAACGTAACTCATCACCGCCTAGTCACAAGCTAGTAAAGTGATGTTTCGAATCGCCATTAGCTAGCCGTCTTAGCGATTGACTACCCAGCCTTGTAACGCTTTGGTCCTCTAGTAACTGAATACAAAAAATTAGATGGTGACTAGATAGAAAGAAATATTTCACAGCTGTATTGTATTTCTGACTTAGCCATGACCTAGTGTTTTCAGCTAGCGACTGGGAACGAAAAATTAGGGGGCGATTAGTTAAAAAAAAATTGCGGCTGTATATTTATATTTTCGTGATTTTTTTGCACATTATTTACATCATTCAACCCTTTTACGATATTCTTCGTTGTTCATTAATTACGGTTATGATATTTGCGCTGTAAATATATTAATGGTTCAATTTTAAATTATCTCAGACAAACGCTTACGCCGTAACGTGGTTTCGATCCCGGGACCTCTGGGTGATGAGTTGTGACGTTATCCACTGAGCCGGTTCTACTTGTTAATTTTTTTAATTTTCTCATCGTTCCAACGATGCAAACTCAAACATCCAACCCTCGCCACAAGAACATCCATTCTCGCCACACACCCAAAATTTTCGACATGCACGCGAGCGCAGCCGCGGGCAAAACGCCTATATACCAATAAACGCGATTAAAAATTGCAAATTACGTTGCAGCCGCGTGCAAGCGAGCGAATGGGAGGATGAGCAATAACGGGCTCTCGCGCGAGGTTGCTCCCATTGGTCCAGACATTTCGTGCTCCATACGTATTGCGTTTGCGATCCAAGCGCAACGCAAGAATTCGCATCAACGTGTTTACCCTGGTTTATGCAGCCGGGCGGCTAAATAACCGCGATGTTTCGGGGAAGGGGACACATCGAGAAGACCTGGGATTGGCGGAGCAATTATGCCGCGCAACGGAGAGCAAGAAAGAGAGAAAGAGAAGACCGCAAGAATCTCTGACGGAGGCGACTTTTCCGATCGTTCCCTGAGCTGTACGACGTCTCACCGTCGGATGGCCCCTTCTCCTTAGGAGGAGCCTAAGTACGAGCTAAGTAGGTCATCCTATACCATATCTCGCTCGATATGGTCTCCGCGCGCGCGCTCGCGGTTAGCTCTCTGTGAGATCAGACCGCGCGAGCTGGCAAACGTCTACCTTCATCTTGCATGCCGTAGACACAAGTTAGTGGTAGGTTCTTTCTACTGTGGCTCTCATTCATATATATATATATATATATATATATATATATATATATATATATATATATATATATATATATATATATATATACGTGTGTGTGTGTGTGTGTACACATATATATAACGGCGATAGAGCGTTCTCCTTTCATATCCCCTGCCGCCGTTTTAAGGTGGGGGTGTAGCCGAGGCTCTGCAGTAATGCCAGTTGAGCTTTCAGTCACCTCCCGATTGGCTGACTAGCTCTTTACGCGATCCTCTCTTTTCTCTCACGAGATGTTATGTATATACGGGGTGATAACTGTAAGATGGCCATATATTTTTTTTTTGGGTCTGGCGAAGATATTTTGAAACCGAGAAAAATGTGACAATTGATGGCTTTTCGGCTCCTCCTCGACAAAAATGTAGCGTATTTTTGTGATCGGTAGTATTTGCCACAAGTAGAGGAGCAGTCTGGAAACAATTTGAGCCGTTTTGAGTACAGCGGAATGAAGATAGTTGAATTGGGAATACGAAACACTGTTGAGAAACTTATTTTTTTTTATTAGATTTTATTTATCTATTTTAAAATGCATCTTGGACAATGACGGATAAAAGACGTTCTCGCGGAGCGTGTCGTATTCGTAATTTAATTGTCTTCATTCTGCTGTATGAATTGTGATTATTATTTTCAAGAATACTCCATTTTTCCGGTGAATACTACTTATGACAAAAATACGATGTATTTTTTATCGAAGAAGACTTAAAAAACTGGAAAATCGTGTTTGACCGGTCGCTGAATCTTGGCGCAAGGCCCTTAAAAGATTATGTTAAAGTTTGCACCGATGCAATTTTGTTTGTTTTTCCAAAGTTATTATTTACCGAATTTGAGGTACGTCCATCACTCGAACGTCTTTCAGAACTGTTATTAGAAATGTCAACATGAATTGGAGAGAAAGTGTTTTGCATTATAATGAGAATTGAAAAATTCAAATGAATCTTCGTTGCGTTCCAACGATGCAAACTTCAACACCGTCTTGAGGGCTTACGCCTAGTTGACATTTTGGAAATTTATTTTTAATACATCATTACACCGATCAACTTAAAATTTTACAAGCTCTTTTTTCAAATAAAAAAATCAGTGCTCGATCTCAAAGCTTAAATTTTTTTTTCAATCCAACGTTTTTTCTTCATCAATGAAAAAAGAGCGTCTTTTTTCACCGAAAATCGATACTGGCACTTTGGACGGCGGTCGTTTTTTCAATCAATACCAACATTTTATTAAATCCTTCGTCCAAACACTAGATAATTTTATGCAAAAACTACATGTGTTAGATTTCTTCATTTTAGATGATTTGTTCCCGCGCAGCAGTGATCACCACAAAGGACGTTTTTCAAACAGTGGTTTGCACAAACCACTGTATCTACCACATATAGAATTATTTTTCAATAACATTTTTTTAGAAGCAATTGACACCATAGCCTTTAATGTAAAAAAAATTCGAAAACTTGTACACCCGTTTAGCCAGAAAGAATTCTCGAAATTTTTTTTTTCCTGCCGTTGAAATTTACATCATTGGAATGCAATGAATTTTTTTTTATTTCCCAGTTTCCTCTTGCATATTTATTCAACGAATTTAGCGATCTACAAGAAATCTGTAAAACCTGATTTTCAATAATAGGTAATAAAAATCAGAAGTTAAAAAGAATTTTCGTTCCATTTCATCAATGCAAACTTCAATCCCATCTTTTTTTCGCTCGCGAGCTAGGAACAACCCGTTAAGGGCGGGGTAAAGTATTAAAATTTTTTAAATGAATGCATAATATATCAAGAATATTGTGTTAAAATTTCAAGTCGATCGGAGTAAAATTGACGAAGTTATGAGTATTTGAGCGTCTATTGCTCCATGCCGGGTTTCATACCTGGGCGGCAGCTGCGCGGCGCGCTATTGTATTTTTCGACCCCGAATAAATTTCTTGATAAACGGGCCTGTTCCGGTCGAGTTATGTATATTCGAGGCATGGTGTTGATTAGTATACACATTAGTCTGTACATCAGTTGACCGCTGTATGCCGTGCTGAGCAGTAGCAAGTCACACTAACAGTTTGAGTCCGTTTTCGTTCGTGTTCACGCGCACGACAGTAAAGAAGAAAGAGTTTTGCGTAGACAAACGCAAAAAGATGCTCTCGATCAGCTTGATGGAAGCCTTTTGCTCTACGGACCTGGCATCGACGACTTTGAGTGTGTATAAGAAAATTATCGAGTTTTATTTTGAATTTCTAAAAATTCAAAGATACTTGAAAAATTTGATAAAATTCATACGTATTCAGAAAAATGAACGAATCACGAAAAAAAATTGGGTTGCGAGGAAATTTGTTGACTATTTTTTTTTTCATCATTTTGTTAATAACATTTTGGAATTATTATTATGCAAAATTAATCTTTTGAGTACCTTTAATATGCATGAATTTTCTTAGATTTTTATGCAATCGAGAAGTGTTCACAAACTTATGTGCAATGAACGCCAAGCGACCAAACTCTTCTGCATTTTTCAAACCGTTTTTCTGAGACTTGTCATATTTGAAGTCCGTGTGCACGATAACTCAAAATCTACTGGACCAATCGCTTTGAAATTTTGCACAGTACTTCTTCACATAATGCGCCAGGTATTGTCGAGAGCTTTTTTGTTTTTTTTTTAATAATTACTAATTTTTCAACAACAAATTAGCCGATTTTTTTAGCGAAAATCGAGTTTTTGGCTCCCAAGTGCTACGAAAAATCGAAAAATCGAAAAAAAAAAAAATCCTCCCGTCATTACCTCGAGAAACATCTCCTTTAACAAATGCATTTTGATTTTTTTGTTTCAGATGATTCTGTTGCGAGTTATGGTGCACACCGCAAACCAACTTTTTTTCGAGGCGCCTCCGGGGTTTAATTTTCACTCGCTCAATTTTGAATATTTTGCAATGCAAATTTAGGAGAATGTTGTTCAAATGTTACTTTATTATATGTACATTTTTCAATAAACGAACACTATTCGTTACGCCAAAAAAAAATCTTAAAAACATGCCTTTTTTCGCCGAATTAACTTTACCCCGCCCTTAAGGGCGGAAATACCTTTAGGCGAGGGAAAAATGTACTGCCTTTATTTATTTTTTTTTCAAGAAAGATTTCTTCAACATTTTTTACACTTCGGGTATGTTTTGTTGACTATTTTTGGCTGTTACATAGTTTTTTTTATTGATCTTTAAAAATGGCGAAGATATGGCACGGGCTTCTAAACTAAAATGACACGGGCTTCTAAACTAACTGGCGTCAAAAACTTGTCAAAAAATAAAGATATACCTTATGTTAATGCTATTTAAAAAAAAATAGCATTAACATAAGAGATAAACGAGTTAGTACCTAATTTTGGGATAGTTTTCCAAAAATCATCATACCATGATGACTTGAAATTCTTAGACTTTGGACTGAGGTAACCTAGGTTAGATATGTTCCTAACAAGGTGACCTATCACCCCCTTAAGGCTTTACATCGACCTTCCTAACACCCTGTATATAGTATGCGGCAAAGGTTACAAATTAATTTCCACCACGCGATGGGGGAAGGAAAGAAAACCGAGAGGAAAAAATGGAGATAGGATCACCGCGAGAGAATTTACCTGGGTCCCCGAAGCGCATCGCTCCGGTCTTGCGAAGCTTTATTCAGCAGGCGCGCACGTAGACATAGGTACTGATCAGCGCGACATTAGCACGCTGTCGGTAGGAGGATCGCAGGTGAATATATAATTCGCTCGACGAATTTATACTTAACGTTGCGAATCTCGCCTCAGCAATTCACCGCCAATCAAACTCCCAATTAAGCCACCTATCCGACTCCTGGCACTGATACCTCGTGAATCCTATATAAGAGCTTGATGAATTTAACTCGTGCCACCTGCCTCCCCTGGCCGCTGCCCCGCCGAGAGAACGCATCCGGTACGTGAGAGAGATTCGATCGTCGACGCGAACACGGAAAACCGTTTTGGAACTCTCGCTGTATAAGTCGCTCACTTGAGTACGCAAATTTCGTGATTTGACTGGAAATAGATCGCGGCAAGCGGGATGCCGTTGACCGCAAGCACACCACTGTGGAAACGACGATTTTCCATTTTCGAGTGCTGTGCATGTGGGAGCGCGTTGATGCATGTAAAATTGTCGTATATGTAAGTGCAGATATTTGTGTCCGATTCATTTGTCGATATTCGTGTCACCGGTTCTTGGGTGCTTTCGAACTTCGTCCGATAAATGGCAAGAGAATTTCGACGAAAAGCCGTTGAGGGGTCTGCATTAGCTTGGAACTTTTTAAATAAATATTTTTAATATATAAAGTTTTATAATATAATTATGAGTATTATAAATGTATAAAGTAATAAGGCGGAATACCACTGTGACGGATTGAAAAAATTGACTTTTTTTTGCATTTTCTGTGAATATACATCTTCGAGACTTTGTGAAAAAATGTTCAAATTAAGATATGGAAAATTCACCAAGTTACAGACGATTTAGTGAGAGCAGGTAGCGCAATGATTTACGTATAATAAAAGTTTCAATCGCGTTTTTTTCGAAACAACTTTTCTCGACCTCCCGAGTCGAAATTTTTAGCCTCCTCTGAACCCTCGCAGGACCCATTTCTTTTGTAATACATAAGCCGCCAGCCTCCGTTGAACCTACGAAACCTCATTTGTCGAGTTCAGTGCCATGCAGAGACCTCCTCTTGGCCCACAGTAGCCTCTGCTAGACCTCCCAAACCTTCTCTCGACCCCAGTTTCAGTGAAACGTGCAGAGCACAGGCCTCCTTAACCTGCTTTCAACCTCAAACTGTTGCCTCGACCCCACCTAACCTGCTTTCGGCCCAAATTCGATATCTCCTCCATCATCATTCCATTGTGGCCTGGTCGGTAACCCGTTCGATGACGAAATTAATAAAAATACATCGTCCCCTTATCAAATTATTAGTGCAATATTAATATGCGAAAACAATCAAATTTTCTCAATATCGATTTATTATTATTTTATAGGCAATTCATAAAAGAATGCTTGTATATACAGTCTTACTCCAATTCTATCGGATTAATGGGCGTTTTCCTGTCAGAAAAAATCTCACAGGAAAATTCTTAAAAAATGTCAGTCTATCCACTATAAGCTTATGCGACGTTTTTCGTCCTTGACGTTTCTTCTTAAACCCTCTAGTTCTTGAGTTACATTGCATTATCTAGAATTAGTCTTTTTTAGCAAAAAATGAAATAACATTGCGAAAAAAATCGTACAAAACTTTATAAAAACGCAAATGGACTTCTTGCTACCCCGTTCAAGTTTATCATGGATAAACGCAACAATTTTTTTTGCATAAGTCATGCGCCCAATTCTCGATGGTCGAAAAGAAGCCGAAAATCAGTCACATATAAAAGTGCGTACCGGGGCGAAAAGAAAATTATAAAAAAATATTTCAGAAAAGCAATATAAAGCTGAATTTATTCCCGTCAAAACGCCGTTCGGTAAATTTGGTTATCTTTTTATTTACGAAGCTATGTAACTTTTCGTGCAGCAAGAAATATCGACTATGGTGTATCCAAACTTTTAAGCGACGGTATATATTATATAATACTATATATATATATTATACCCGAAATATGTGGTTGCATTAATATATTGGAATATACACTACCAGTCAAAAGTATTCAGACACTTTAGATAACTGCAAAACTTAATATCACTTTGGATCTTTGCAAACTTATGGTAGAATAATAATTATTTTACGAAGATAGTATAAAGCTCTGTATAATTACTTAATTATATAGATCTTTATAGTATGTTCGTGAAATAATAAATGAAATGAATTATATTACTCTAACATTATTTGGCAATTATCCAGCGCTCAAAAGTTTTGCGATTATGTGGAGTGTCCGAAAACTTTTGGCTGGCAGTGTAGATCTAAATAACATATAATGTTGATATCTATATGGAACGTTAGGGTGTTAATTATAGTCTATTTCATGTTTTACAGGATTGAAATTGTCGGTTTAGAATTCAACCTCATTCGATTTTTTCTTTATTTTTTCTTTTTGTTTTTGTTCGTTTTTTTTTTTGTTTATTCAATAATAAGTTGATAAATGTCGACGGCCGATTACCGTCGATTTTAAATAAAATGTTTGATTTTTCTTTGTTTTCATTTTTAGCACGTCGAAAATTTAAAAACCATTTCCACGTGTATGTATGAAGCATATTTTTATTTTTTTCCGCTAAATAATTATAATATTAACTAACCGCATCTATTTGATTCTTTTTTATTTTAGTTAACTAGATTTTTCATAGAACCAAATTTTTCCTATTGCATTCCATCATTAAAATGATTGATTTCAAAAATGTTTATTTATAGAAAATGAATCTATTTAATATCGTCCAATAACTACATATTTTATTTGATCCTAATAAATCTGTGATTCGGTTTCATCAGTTCAACATCTTCATCTGTTCAAAAAAACAATTTAGTTAAGTTCACTGAATGGGTCTAGTTATTTTTTTTAAATTTACCTTAAATAGAATTTTCTTAGAGTTAACCTTTTTTCTATTTGATTGAACTAATGGTCCATCTTTATTGCAACACTCATATAAAAGGAGCGGGGGGTAGAGAAGGTGGAGAGAGAGGAATTTTATATATATGTATATGTATATGTGTGTTTGTTTGAAAAATCTATAGCATGTTATTCGATGAAACTCTCTAATTATCACAATCATATTAACTAATTCACATAGCTTATGTGATACAACTAATAGTTAGAGGTATTCATTTGGTCTCTTATGCCATATCAGCGACCAAAATGTTATAAGCACTCGGTAGCATAGGGACAGCGGAGCGTAGTTATGAGTAGGTAGGCTAGGTTCAAGGCGCATATAGGGCAAATATTTTCTTCGACCAAAATCATTTCTATAGGCCAGGGAATGACGAATTAGGATGAAAAATCCTTGTGGTAAAGCTCTCAATTAAGGCGTTCATTTTATTTTCGATTTATAAAATATTTTATACATATAGTACACTTAGCTTTACAGTGTGCATTGTAAGCAAATAAAGATTAATTTAAATCTCATCTTTATTAATATATATAAATATCTTTGAAAGAAATATGATCGTAGTAGGCTGTGCGACAAGGAAAATGCCTATTTTATTTAAATAGATTCTATATAAATTCATTTTTTTGTTTAGCAGTGTACAGTAGGCCGAAAGGAGGGGAAGTAGGTTCTGCGGGAGCGCTCGCAGTAGGCCGAACTGAGGTTCCGTAGGTTCAATTGTGAACCTCACTGACCTCCTTTGAGTCAAAAAGTCTACTTTCTGCCATGCCGGAGGTTCATCGGAGGCTCTAACGCATGGTACTTTCAAACATTGTACCCTCCTTTAGATACCCAATAATCCGCTCACGCCGATTTCTGCTCGCCTTCATTTTGTGGGTTGAACGCGGCTCGAAAATTTCGACTCGGGCTAGGCGGAATCCTAACTCTAGCTATAATTGTCCGATTTTTAATTTTTAAACATTAAAAATCCCACAATTCTATCAGCTATCGTTGTACGTGGCTGTCTTTTTTTGTTTGAAATTTCGGATTTTTTACACCCCGAATATAAGTAAAATTTTTGCCAAAATTACACTTTTTTTCAATACCGGCCATTTTGTGATGTTTTTCCCTCGAAAAAAAATGACTTCTACATTTATTTAGATTATAGAACTTTTTATCTTTCAGTTCATTTATTCTTCAATTTATATTCTTCAGACGAATCATTTGCAAGTTATCGACCCGGCCATTGCACCACATTTTTTTATACAGAGGCTTTATTATACCGCAATAGCGTTGTTAATTTTTTATTGTTTTTACAATAAATATTTACACGAAATGAAGACAATGTATGCTGAATAACATACCTTTTTACCAAATTCCGAATAAATAATCTAGTTGACAAAAAAATCGGAAAAATAACCTTTTTCGGACGGTCACAGTGGTGTCCTCTATTGAAATATATAAAATATAATATTTCAAACACATAAAAACATATATAAATATGTTAAATAAAGAAATTTAAGACAGTATGCTTTGAAACTATTTTCATAGCCTAGGGACTTAACTTTCATGTAAAGCAAACATTTTGTGGAAATTCGAAGAATTGACCGAGTCATGTTTCGTATCTCAAGTAGTACCTCAACATTTTTTTGTCCCTACATAGTTTCTTTCTTCATCAACAAAAATAAAGGGCTTTTGTCACCCAGAATCGATACTTTCGTTTTGGAGTACAGCTATTTTTTTGAAAATCAATATTTTATTAAATCCTCCGTACAAGCAGTAGATAGTTTCATGCAAAAACTAAATGCCGTTGATTTTCTTGTTTCGGATTATTATTGAAAGGACGTTATGCAAATAGCTGCCTGCACAAACCGTTGTATCTACCACATTTATAAATATTTTTCAATACAAAAATGTTAAAAGGCACTTGGAACTATACTCTATAATGCTAAAAAAAATTGAAAACTAGCACACGTTTTGCCAGAAAAAAATCTCGAAAATTCCTTTTTTTTTACGATGTTGAAGTTTGCATCGTTGGAATGCAACGCAATTTTTTTCACGCAGTTCCTCTGCTAGATTTAACCTACAAAAATTTCACGAACATTTTTTAGGATCCGTATTTAGCGATCTACAAGAACTTGGCAAAACATGATTTTGGACAATGATGAAAATCAGAAATAAGAAGAAAAAAATCGTTGCATATCAACGATGCAAATTTCAACCCCATGTTTTTTTTCCGGTTGCGCGCTAGGCGTAACCCGTTAAGGAGGTTCGGGTATTTTTTGGCTTTTTAATTTTATTTTGTCATATGGCTTTGTGGGCCTGGCATTGATGATTCTGCGTAAGTATATGAAAAACCACTCGTTTATTGATGGTTTATTTTTTATTTTTTAGTGTAGAAATCTTTGAAACTTTTAAACGCGTTCAAATTTTGTTTACTTTACAATAACAAAATTTCTGATTTTTTAAATGAATAGTCGGTATTTTAACTTATAAGTGTAACGAAAAAGTAAAAAAAAAAATCCATTTAAAAAAGCCCAATAGCGTTACTTAAAGGAACATATCAACTAATGAAAGCTTTTTTTTCAGATGATCCAGTGATGAGTTATGCGGTTCACCGCGATGTAACTTTTTTTTTAAGCGTTGCAAAGACTTGCTATCAATGGAACATTTCTGCATAATGATTAATGAAAATTTTACAGAATGTTCTTCAAATGTCCTTTTATTATATACTAATTACATAAATAAACATATATTAACTGTGTCGTCAAAAAAATTATCGCAAATATGCTTTTTTATAGCGAATTAACTTTACCCCCCCCCCCTCCCTCAATATAATATACATTATCAGGTTGCGAAATCCAATGGCTTTAAAACTCTCTTTTTTCTATGTGCACCTCGAATACATTTTTGGCAACACTCGTAGTCTCGATGTGTGAGCTGATGAGGAGATCTTCAATACATTCACCTCTGGATCGATTCCTTTAATTTGAATATAAATTCTCGTCTCAGGCGCGTGAGAGCCGATTATTTCGAGCACGACAGTTGGACTCACGCGAGCGCATTCATCGTCCTCGAGAGTTTCTCGGCTTTTAGTTTCGACGTGTCACAATACACACCGTCGAAAGAACACGAATAAGAAACGCTTTGATAAATTGTTCCCGATTCGAGAATACGTAACGAAGCAGCCGCCTGTGCCGCAAGCCTCTCTCTCTCTCTCACACACTCTCTTCGCTTCGTGCTCAGGCTGCACCACAAATGTCAGAGTATGCATGAAGTAGCATCGATTCATCGTGACGCGCACCTGTTTCCACCTTGCAGCGCCTTTTAATCTCGTGCCTTGATTTTTTTTATTTCGTTCTTTGTTTCGCCTGCGGGCCTTTCCGCGCGCCTCTCGACAATTTCGCTGCTCCCTCGGCCTCGCCGAGGCTCAGCAATTAATTACCCTATTCGGCTGGTGATCGCGGAGAGATTTGATGTTTGATAAATCGTCGACGAGTTCTCGCCGAGTATACGAATGCACACTACAAATACGCGTATGGAAAATAATATTTAGCAATCGTATCGCACGGTGGCTGAAGCGAAAAAAGACAAACATACTTTGCTGGGAAGAAAAAGGCCTCGATTTTTGTCGAAATGGCCATACCGAGAGGGCACCTGTGCGCCTCTGTAGCCCAAGGGGTATCCAACTCGGTATTTGATCCGACCGTGATGTCAAGGGTCGAAAATCTCGCTGTGCTTTTCTCTTCTCTTTTGTGTTTAGCTTTTTTCAATTTATTCACAAGCTCCCCTGCATTAATGTCTTTCTCTCTCGCCTGACCGGAGAACGGATATCTGTGGAAGCGACGGATTCAAAGATTTCGCGTTGATGTACGACGCGAGGCGCCACACGAGCGGCACAACGCGTTTATGCATCCGCGTTTCTTTACGGACCCTCGTATATATCCGGACCATAAAACAAACGTTGAGTGTTTCACGTTAAAGATTAGCACGAAAAATATGACGACGTACGCGTCTGCTTCTAGTTATATGACTATGCCTATGTGTGTGCGTGTGTGTGTGTCTGTAATATTTGTGTATGTATATATATATACAATCAATGAGTAGAAGGGTTATCTTTAAGTGTAGGTACGTGTACTTATGAGAAGTGATGTTAAAAACGGTCTGTGAGTACACGAACTATAAAACAAACCGGGCTCTCTCTCTCTCTCTCTCTCTCTCTCTCTCTCTGTATTATTATTGCGACTGTGTTATGTTTTATACCTTGTATATTCTTACCGATTCTTTGGGCTAATATTTTGTATTATTTTTTATTTTATATCCTTAGTTTTTTTGCCCCATATTTTGTATTATGGGGTAAGAACACCGGTAAGCAGCCCCGAACCAGTAGTTAGTCGCTTCATATTAAATTATATCTATATATACAGGGAGTCCCTCTCATCTCTGTCACCCGAAATAACACGGTAATTACCGAGGTCGCAAAAAAATGTCTCAGACAAAAGTTGTACGGTGTAAAAAGAGCCATTAAATGCGACCAGTTTTGTTTTCATTCTGGTGGAGGCGCTGACGCACAGTGAAGGTCACCTCCACTTTGTAAATAGAATGGCAAATTTTTTTCAACCATCTTGTGGAGCACTTCAAGCCGTATAAAACACATTAGGGGGTCAAAGTCATTCAAGGTCATTCGAGGTCACCTATTAAAATGAAATACAAATCTAAATATCTGGGATCACTAGCAAATATTTGGTAGTGATCTGAGATGTATACATTTGTATCATCGATACTGACCTTGAATGACCTTGAGCGACTATGACCCCCTAATGTTTTTTATGCGGCTTGAGGTGACCCACAAGATGGTTGAAAAATAATGTACTATTCAATTTTTTAAAAAGTGGGGGTGACCATCGCGACCTAAAACTGGTCGCTTTTGATGGCCGCCTGTACACCGTACAACTTTTGTCTGGAACATTTTTTTATGACGTCGATAATTGCCAAGTTATTTCGGGTGGCAGAGATAAAGGGGACACCCTGAATATTTGAGCCAATGTTGAAGTATAGAACCAGCTGACTACTGGTTAGGGGCTGGGTAGGGTAGGCTGGGGTCAATAGAAACACGGGTCAAATGAAACAAGTTGAATAACTCGAAAGCGGTTAGTGACAGCAGCGCGGCCCCGAGGGGGGGAAGGGACTGCCTTGCGTATCGGAACCGCTCGCTCAATGCAGCCCCCCCCTCCGCCCCCGAGGCCGTCGGACATTTTTATGTGGGTGGATCGCTCTTTCGACATAAAAAATGAGTTTTTTTAAAAATTATTAGTATCTTGCGTATTGCTTCAAAACTATTGTTCCTCCTTCAGCGTTCTTTACAATCATGATTACTATGAATGTCCTATTCGAGTTTGTTGTGGTCAGTACCTACCTACAACATTTACGTTTTTTGCTGTTAGATAAATTATTTGAATCGAGGGTGTGGGGCAGTTGAAACAAACAGTTCAGGGTCAATTGAAACGTGTTTCTATTGACTCTGAACAAACATTTCATGAGCCAGCAAGTTTTGCAAATCTTGTTTTTTTTTTAGATGCCAAGAAATCGTCCGAAAGGTGAAATAATATTAAAGAACCTTAATATACTTTCAGTGATACTCAAACTGGAATGAAAAGCAATAAAACTGATTATTGTAATTAAAAGTATATTTAATTCACAACAAACATGCGTTATCGCGTCATACACATCATTAACAGTACCTGGGTTTAGTAGGGACATTAGTTCATTCAGCTGAAAACACGTATGTCAACTAACCAAAGGCACTGTTTCGATTGACCCCGACACAGGGTAAAATGAGACGTTTTCCGAGGATTTCTAAATAGCTTTTACCTAATTTAAGGGGATATAAGAAGCAAAATCGATAATGCCATCATATAGCCAGATAATCTAGCTATACCTAAAGCCCATTACCACACAGATAGGGTATAAAGTGAAGTCACACCAATCGATTTTGTCAAAAACGTTCCAATTGACCCCAGCCTACCCTACTGGTGCTCTTACCCTATTCTTTATAATACAACGCGTTGTAATTTTTAAATATTTTGGGTTTCAATTTTTGTTATAATGTTTGCCTTTACTGCTCCGAGGTGTGTATT
>OZ023313.1:60457907-60605753 GCA_964007375.1 Ophion obscuratus
TGATGTATCATTTTGTTTTTTTTATTTTTTATTTTGGTACCATTTTGTATTATCTTGTATTTTGTATAATTTTATTTGAGTTTCATGATTATATCTTGATTACCATGTTTTTGTAGGATACTGCATGATTATGGTACGATTTAGTATGAGGCCGAGTGGAAAACGTAACGCATCAGTGCCTAGCTACAAGCTAGTCAAGTTATGTTTCGAATCGCCATTAGCTAGCCGTTTTAGCTATTGACTACCTAGCCTTGTAACGCTTTTAGTCATCTAGTGAATGCATACAAAAAATTAGATGGTGACTCAATAGAAAGAAATATGTCACGGCTGTATAATATTTCTGACCATTTTTGTGATTTTTTTTGTACTTTATTTACATCATTGGATCCTTTTACGATATTCTTCGTTGTTCATTAATTACAGTTATGATATTTGCGCACTAAATACATTAATGGTTCAATTTTGAATTGTCTCAGACAAAGGCTTACGCCAAACATGGTTTCGCTCCCGGTACCTCTCGGTGATGAGTTGTGACAATGTCCACTGACCTTATTTGGGGTTTGGGTTCTACT
Organism: Ophion obscuratus; assembly: GCA_964007375.1. NCBI lineage: Eukaryota > Metazoa > Arthropoda > Insecta > Hymenoptera > Ichneumonidae > Ophion > Ophion obscuratus. Next base: position 60,458,480 of record OZ023313.1, read on the forward strand.
TGTTTAATTTTGTAATTTTCGTATCGTCTACGTATGTTACACTACATAATGTTAGATTATTGAAAAATGTGTGGATTAACAAATGTATATAACATTATCGGATCAATGACTTAATTGCGTTCGCATTGAGAGCGATAATCGAAGAGAATTACATAACCTCAAATTGTATTTGTCTCATCATTTATTCGGGCTAGTGCGGCCGCAGTTGGCAAGTGTTGGCTAGGTCATCGCGAGATACCGACTTGAGGATTTTTTTTTTCATTCGCAACGTCATCTGTAACTCGAGTTCCTTAGCCAACCATGAGCCAATCGCTCGATGGAACAACACGTACTGACAATAACCACACTTTGTCATACGTGACCCAGAACGGCTGGGCAATGACTAGCCAAAGGGTGCATAGCCGCAGTTAGCTGGCTATGTCATGGCGAGATACCTATTTGAGAATGTTTTCAGCCGCAACGCCATCTGTAACTCAAGTTTCTTAGCCAGCCATGAGCGAATCCCTCGATGTAAATTCACGTAGTCACATAGCCCCTTGGCTGGTCACCAACCAGCAGATCTTAGTCACAAATGACAAAGCTTGGCTAGGTCATGGCGACATACCCACTTGAGAATCTTTTCTTTTGCAAAGCCATCTTAAACTCAAGTTGGCGGGCCAGCCATGAGCCAATCGCTCGATGGAACTACACGGAGTCACATAACCTCACTTTGTCATTTGTGACCAAGATCGGCTGGGCAGTGACTAGACAAGGGATTGGATAAGAAAACATTCACAATATTACTAGCTCATAGCGAGAGCCAACCATTGGTCAGTTCGTATGAGCTCAACTGGGCGAGCCAGTTACGAGGTCGTAACGATTCAGTATTTTTCCTGAGGTCCAATGTATATCCTTACGGGTTTTTAAGTATCATCTTGCTTAATATCCTTTTCTATCACTGCCTACCCGCACTTCGCTGATCTAACCTAACTTCCGTTGAGTCCACAACCATCTTAAGCTAAACCATATCGCATTTGCCGTGGGTACGGGAATACTGGAAAATCCATACCGGTATAGACGGCCTCATATTCTGCTGTTTCTCTGGTGCACAGACGTTTCACTGAAGCATCCACACAAATGTCTCAGAAGTTAGCCTTCTACCGACTGGTTGATGCGGCAGCCCGTGCACGGCTATGTGGTCACCGCTCCGAGTATCGGTCATACATAAACGCTGCTTAGCTACAATTACAGCTGGAGGTTGAAGTTTGCATCATTTGAATCCAATGAGAATTCGTTTTAATTTCTCATTTTTATTATTATCCAAAATCATACTTGGCAAATTCGTTGTAGAGAGCTGAATAAGAATCCTAAAAAATGTTTGCATGGTTGTCGTAACTCGAATCCGTCAAAGAAAATTTGGGAAGTATAAAATAAATCATTTACGTTGCATCCCAACGATGCAAACTTCAACGTCATCGTCTCAGTACTATTCCGTATGATTTCTTAGACCGCACTATGATTTTCTATGATTTTTCATGATTCTTTGTGTCTTTGCGGTGATTTCATAAAATATTTGTACGATCCTGGATATTTTTGCCTACCGCCTCTATAATTTGTAATCAGCCACTCACTGCTTTGGATTGGACAGAGCCGAAATTGTGTATCATTATACTCTTACCAACCGCGCCCCAAAGTTACTCAAGCAGGGTATAACTAACAAATCGATGCATCAATCGGGCTCTCTCTTCCACTCCGTTGGAAGAACAATTGGCAACAATGAACACACATCCAGGCTCACTACTATGACTCGCTCAGTAGATCATTTTACGTACCCAACCCCGACCAACTTGAGTGATGCGCAATATATTTTCGTTCCTCTTTAGTATGAAATCGAAAAATTCCGCAAACTGATGATAAACTCGGCATTGTTGCATCGAATTTTATCGAGTTTTAGCTGCATTCACCATCGTCAACTCCAAGCTTAGCGGTCACCCCTTCAAGTATTCGTGCAGCCCACCGTTGCTGAACACAGCGAATCGCCCACGCGTTCAATAATTTCATATCTCGCCTCTTTGTATCAGTAACATCAAACGTAGAATTCACATTATCCAATCATTCGATCCTCATTTTAAAAAACGCTAAAGTTACACCATTACGATTTTACAAAGGAAACAAAACCATGCTACGAAACTTAGGTTCTTATGGACAAAAAAAGCAGTTCATTTTGAATCTTCAATCATCGAGCGGAACCCGGCCGATCGCCGGTTGTTACAAAATAAAAGATGAAACGCTCGTGGCTCGTGGAGAAAACGGAAGAGGTCTTCCACCTCTGCAGGCTTCTTGTAACCAAATTGAAAAATTACCGGTCTCTTGCAGCTTCTCTTCCTACATCGCCTCTTACACTGCACCGAATTATTTGGGTGCCTGCCCTCGGATACTCGTGTTTCTGTGTAATGTACTCACACGTACTTGTATATACTTATGTATGCATATACATATATTTTTTTTTATATACACCCCGTGGGCTTTTTCATATTCAATCCTTCACCAACGTGACTTCCTTTCTCTACCTTGTTTTATCTCCGGGACTTGTGCCGTTTCACAGCTTTCGTCGTTTACCCGCCCTCTCTCGTCACTGAGTCCAAAAGTAAGGCCGGCTGCTCCCGCTCGCGATCCGTGGACGCGTGTGGGCGTGAAGGAGAATTAAAAAAAAGAAGAAGAAAAAAGAACGATAGTTGAAGGGTCCACGGGCGGACGAGTTTGATAAATGGAAGTCAAAGAACAACGGTTCTCTCTCTCTCTCTCTCTCTCTCTCTCTCTCTCTTTCTCTCTTCCGGCCAGTAGTGATTTATGAGAGCACGCGCAAGTAGAGTACTATATCTACAATACGTATATATTCCATACAATAAGTAAGAGAGAAAAAGTACGTATATATATTCAATGCGGATATCTCGGTGATGAGAAAAAGAAAGTTTGGCAACGGATTTGAGGCCAGAGAAAAATATAGTCCTCCGTTTTTATCATTTGCGTCAGCTGCAATCGACCCTATGTTGGAGTTTGTGTCGTTGGAACGCAAAGAAAGTTAATTTTTCTTCTATCGCTTACATTTTTTTACCGACTTAGGTCACGAAAATCACCGAAACGGTTTATCCTATCATCATTAGAGATCCACGACCTTAATTATGCGAAAAAATAATGTATATAATAAAAATGAAGAAATGAAACAGAACGTTCGTTCTACTCCAACGCTGCAAACTTCAACACCAACCGACCCTGCCGATTAAAGCATAATTCATCCAGCACCAAAGCAATTTGTTTGTTTTATTTCGATTTGTTAAACCTAGCAATTTTGGTGCTGAAATTTGCATCATTCGGATGCAACAATAATTCTTGGTTTTTTAATTTCAGTCTTACTATTATCCAAAATATTTGTTTGCAACTTCAGGCTAGACGTCTCCAATGTAAGGATCCCCAAAAACGGTTGAGTGATTTTCGTAGCCTGAATGCGAAAAAAATTAGGCATTACGAAAAAAACAAACTATTTTCGTTGCATACCAACGATCCAAACTTCAACACCATTTCCAATTCTACTCGACATTTGTCACTTAAGGCCTTATATGCGCGAAAAATTTCCATTTTTTAATGATTTTTTATTCCATTAGCCTGAACGGTTAGGAATATTTTAAGCTTTATAGAATTCAAAAGTTCCAAAAATTGTTAAAGTTACAGCATTTAGAGCGTAAGGCGCGCCCGAGCGTTTTTCCACGATTCACTTTTTTCAACCTTGTGAAAGTTCTAACTCTTGAACGAAGGTTCAGATCACTTTGAATTTTTTACATCATATTCTTAGTATCATCACCTGTCGCGTGAACCACAGAAACAAAAAGTTCAATGACACAAAAAAATATATAAAAAAATACCGACAGAAAATTGAGTAAAAAAATGTTAAGTTTCGAATTTTTATTATAATAATTTTTAAAAAATAATATTTTTGGTTTACACTGAAGATACATTCATTATGCAATTATAAATATATTCATTTTTTTCAGACACCCACATCGATGCCAAGAACGTGTAACATCAACGCGCGCGCGCAAAAAAAAATACATTGCTTTATTATGTTATATCTTCGCCATGTGTTAATATTTCTGTTTTTTTTTACATATACATTTTACGTGCACCATGTGCATAAATGATCTGTATAAAAAATGTTGTCAATATATGCGTCATTTTTTTAACCGCGTCTAGAAAAGTACCTTCGAAAATCAGTATAATCGCGTATATAAGGTCTTAATTATTTCCAGTTCCCAAGAGACCCAGAGTGTAACCCTCAGCACCGTTTACCATTGTCGAGTACCGAATTTGCACGAGGGTGAACGGGACAGGAAAAATGTGGCAAACCCGTGCCGATACGGCCACCCGTTGCCGATTTTCAGTTGATGTTTGTTGATTTTCCGATGATGAGCACATCATCGGAAGCTCAGCGGAACTGCTTACGGTTCGGTGGTCGGCGCCAGTGCGCTGCTGAGCGGTCACCCATCCAAGTACCGGCCCAAGCCAACGCTGCTTGAGTCGGGAGATTGCCGAAGTATTTTTTATCACTCCTTATTCGACTATTGCCCAATGTATCAGTATCACAGCCAGTGATTGGCGCGATTTTCAATGCACGATCGCCTGTCCAAGGTGTACAAGACTCCGCGTTTTCTGGCCATTGGTTCCCAATTAATTTGGTCCCCTAATGAGACACTTGGGGAGTGCGACGAGACGGTACAACGGCGAAAGAACGAACACGCATGAGCGACAACAGACACCGCACACGGTGACTACTTCTCTAAGCAATATAGGCGAACTCGTTTAACGAGCAGCATTTAGCGCTCGCCCTCGATCGTAATATGGACACCGCGAGCCGCGTCCTCAAGGGATTGCGAGCGCTCGCTCACGTTATTCTACAGTGTGTCGCAGCGCGGCCCGTAATCACGCGCAAGAGGCACTTACACGCTACTCCCAACCGCCAGGAGACACCAGCACGTACCACCCGCCGATAAATCATCGCACCTCGTGCTCACTTCGTAATATGCATTTTCAGTCGAGAGCTGCTCCCCGGCAACCGGGATTAACGAGACACCGACGTGAGTGAAACGGTTCCGCCCTTTCGTATGAGAGTGAAAAAAAACGGGGAACAAAAAACATTCGTTCGAAACGGCGTCCAGCAGGACAATTAAAGAGGACGCGGGAAAAGAAAGTTGCCGGCGCACAATAATTGCGGCAGTTTGATCAGGTGGATCGATACCATCGATGGTGTTGACGTTTCATTGGAACGCAACGAATACTCTTTCGGACATCTTATTTTCTTCATTTTATTATTATAGATCTTTTTTTTTATAAATTTATATTGCAGACCGCTAAAAAAGGATTACGAAAAATGTTTGAGGGATTTTTGTCGGCAAAATGTGGCGAAAGAAATCAAAGGAATTCAGAAATATTAATTTTCATTGCGTTCCAAAGATGCTGTTCTTCCCCGACTCGCGGCTGGAGGGCTCGTAATCGTAGGAAGTACGAGCTACCGTATATTCACCTGGTTGTTTCGGATAGGGAATTGGATGATCGCGTAAATAACTGTAGATGACTGTTTCGTTTATCTACTTTAAATATATTTAAATGAACAATGAACAAAAGGTGGGTGGTTAGTGATTCCGAATACAAATTGTCTCTGGACTGATAAGGATCGAAGATGCCTGATGCTAGCAATGTTACGAGCTCGACGGCTTTTTTGTCTTATCGACCCTTCTTGTTCCGAGGCTTGACGTGTACTGGTTCTTGCGTTGATGAATTTGGCGTTCTCTTCCGAAGATATTTAGGGGTAAAACCCTCTTTATATGGTGGGGGTGGCGTTAGCCCTGTGCTGCAAAAAATCTAAACCCATATGCGTGGATGCGGATGGCGAATCTCCAACCCTTATCTCTTAAGGGGCTATGCCAGTGTGACACTTCAAAAAATGTTTTTGCCTTTTTCGACAGTTTATACTTTCAAGAATATCATTACAATTTATATAATTTATATCAATGTCATTTTATCTTGCAAAAATCGATAGTTAAATCTTTAAACGCGTTATTGTCGAAATGAGATTTTTCAAATTTGCTCAGATTGTAACTCAACGAGAAATTATTCGATTGACTTGAAATATGAATTGAGTTATTTTGAATATATTTACTCTACAATGACGTAGGATATTTTCGATTGGATGAAAATTGACGATTTGGCTTTTTTTTTCATAACTACGCCATTTTGTGGGATTTTTATATGTTTCGAACTTTCCACGTCATTGTACAGGAAATACCTTCCAGCTTAACAACATTTTTTTCCTTTTTCGGTTTCAGCTACTCAATCGCCCGGAATCAAGTCAGCAACGGCGGAACTTTTCTTTTTGGCGCCTTTGAAGGCAGCGCATAAGTCGCTTGGATCTCAATATTTTTTTATGAAAAAAATATGTAATATAGGTCAAATATAGCCGAATATATTCTTAATTTTCTGAAACATTTAACTGAGTACTTTTCTTCCAAAAAATTTCCGAAAATCATCCAAATTTTTAGCCTTCACACTGGTATAGCCCCTTAACTAGCGATATAATGTTAAACCAGGGCCTTCGTTTGCTGCCTTGAATACGCTAATCCAAAGTGTTTCTTTTTATGCCGTAGTTAGTACCATAAAAAATACACGATGAAAACCCTGCAGTTCTGCCCACGTGCTTCGCGTGTGCCTCCTTGAACGTACGAGCGTATTGTTAATATTTTAGGACACACGAAACTGTTCGCGGGTCGCAACAAATGCAAAGCTTTAACCTGATGATAAGCGAGAGTGTTGAATTTTGCATTGTCCAAGTGCAACCAAAATTCCCTCTATTTTGCTTCTTCTTCGTTTTGATTTTTGTCCAAAATAATTTTCGATCGGTTCAACTTGTAGGTCTCCAATAAGCATCTTTAGCACACGTTTAAGGAGAGAGATACATCTAGATGGTCAAGGTCGAGGATTTAGAAGCTATGAACATTCCGTCGACCGTAGAAGACCTACACTATGGGCCTGGTATCGATGATTCCATGTAAGTTGACAAATTTCATGATTTATTCATTCCCAAATTTTCAAACGCGTTTTTCTCAAAACCACGTTTTTTAAATCGGTACCCAAAATTTCTCGAAAACCAATGAACCGATTGCCTTGAGGTTTTTTGTGGTTATTCTATACACCATTATCTAGTACTTGTCATAGGATTTTTTCCGTTACTTAGTTTTTTGTTTTATAGGCAAAATAATAACTAATTTTTGGCCCAAAAACCACTATTTATGTTCAAACGTCCGCCATTTTGTTATAAATCGATATTTTCAAAATCGACTATGACAAGTAATAGATTATAGTACCTAATTTAATAATCTTTTTGGTTTTTTTTTCAGATGATTTTTAAAGAAATCCAGTGGGTACCGTGTACGCAGATTTTTTTACGACGCTCCAAGGGTCATACAATATCCTTGTATATTTTTGATATTTTTAAATAAAGAAAATTAAACGTATTTTTGAATGTATATACTTTTAGATAAGTAAAACCCCAATCCGAAATTTCAAATGGTTTTCCTCGAAAAAATTCACAAAAATGACCTTTTTCCGGCTCCTAGGTGTATATCTCCCCGTAAGAAATTGTTGATATGCGAAGAAATTATAATTTTCGGTTAGTTCCAATGATGCAAATTTCAATATCATGATGAGCGTAGGAGTTGCGGTGAAGTCGTTTCGGTATCTCCAATCTATCACATACCACATTTTATCGCCACTTACAGAAGTGGCGATAAAATTTGGACTCACTATTGGGATGTTTATTCTGAGCATGCAAAATTTCCGATCGATGCACCATATGTTTGAAGAAATAGAACCCTTTAATTTGGACCAGTTTTGTATGCTCTCTCATGGGAAGTTATTTTACTCTGAGATATCATGAGGAAAAGAATAGTGAAAAAATGGTACAGAATGTTTCAGATTTTTGTATGGGTAATTTAAGTATAGACGAGAGTTACTGGCAAATTGTATAACCATTCACTAAATAATTGTCGTGTAATTAATTGTAATGTACTGAAGATATGGCCTAGAAGCTTGCATCATTGAAATGCAACGACAATTTCTTTGTTTTTTTTTTCAACTCTGCTATCACGTGAAATATTTTTTAGCAAATTTAGAATTCCGTGGCCTAAAAATGCAAAAAAATGGAAGCCACGTTAACGATTCTGCTTAATTCCTCGTTAGGTTCCCCTTTCCAAGTGGTATCTCCACATCTATTTGTTCGATACACTTCAATTTTGGACAGAGCATAGTTTATAACATTTTCTACCCTACCACAGGATAAAGTTAACAAAAATGTGTTTACATATTCGTAAATCACAAATTATTGAAGTTGTTTTTTTGTCGAAAATCGAACTTTTTTCTACAGGTAGCTATTTCTGTACCTTTCAAAATGTCAAAAAAGTATGCGGCCATACGAAAGTTTTATAATTATACTAAAAGTACATTTCTATTTTTAATTTCAGATCAACCTGGTTCTAAGAACCACCGTCACTGATTGGTCATGCAGCAATGGCGGCGCTTTATTTAAATAATAATCGCTTCAAAGTTTATCAATATTTTTCCATTAAAAAAAAACTCACGCTTGGCAAGACTATGTATCAACTGTGTGTAAAATCTCGCCCGCGTCATCCTTACACTCTGACCGGAAGACAATATTGAAAATCGACCTGTAATTCGCTAATAAGTGGCACGAAAATTGGGGTAGTCCCAAAGCACAGAATATTCACCCTCAGGAGTTTTGTCCCAATAAAGTTCAATATTTACAAATACAGTTTGTAGCAGTAATTAAAAAAATACTTTCGACTAGAATTTCGAGGTCTCGTCTGCCTTCTATGGCCCTTACGACCTCGTACTGTACATCTTCGAAATATATCTAAGAACTTCATATTTCTATATATGTTTAAATCTTTAAGAAATGAAAAACATACGCCGTTTGATTGTCCTATGCTATTTTTATAACAATAAAACGTACCCATATTGTGTCAAAAAGCGAGGGGCATATGATGTCACTTTTACCCTTCATCCCTTCCACCCAGCATGTACGCAGGTTTCATAATGGTGGTTTATTTCGTTGTTTTATCATTTTACATCTCTAAGTAATACAGGGTGTCTAATAGGAAGTTGCTGAAACTAATCGACTGTCATTTTAAAACACGTGCACAGAATCAGAAAAGCCAAATTGCTTTAAATAGAGGAAAGTCTGCAGTTTTAAACCCATATAGATAAAACCCAGTCAAATATTTTTTATGTCAATTTATTACATCTTATAAAAATAACGAAAAAGTACGGTAATTAATGATAGATATTTTCGAAGTGCGAACCGTTAGATTGTGCACAAAAATCAATTCTCTTTTGAAAACTGTGAAAAACTGTGTCCAACATATCGTTCGTAATGCCGCGAACCACTTCCTGGATGGCCGCGATCAGTTCTTCTACTGTGCTGGGGTTTTTAGCGTAACAATGATCTATAATGTAACCCCACAAGAAAAAATCACAAGGGTTCAGGTCCGGTGAGTACGGAGGCCATTCTAGTCCGCCATAAGCAAATTTAGGGTACCCCAGACCGATCACTCGAGTCTCATATACACGATGAATAGCTTCTAACACCTCATAAGTCCGGTGCGGCGTCGCTCCATCTTGCATTAAGTAAACATTTTTAACCAGTCCCCTCTTTTTTGCATAAGGGAAGAATTTCGTTTCCAAAAGCTGTTGGTAACTCTCTCCTGTTACCGTAGATTCAAAGAATTGCAAGTAAATACCTTTTACTGAAATCGCTGCCCATGCCGTTACTTTCTGTGGATGAAGGGACTTCGCTAGCGATATGTTGAGATTTTCCGTTCCCCAAAACCGGTAATTTTGCTTGTTTACGTACCCATTCATCCAAAAAATGTGCTTCATCGGAATAAATAATCAATTTCTCATTAAGTTCTTCGGCTTCAAACATTCTCGTAATAGTGTTACAAAATTCGATGCGTTTCGTCATGGCATGTTCAGTTAACAATTGATGAGTGCTTATTTTATACCGATGAAACTTTAAAAAATATTTCAAAATATTGTGTAATGATGATTTGGTTATTTTTGATGCTTGAGCAGCTTTCCGAATCGAATCATTTGGGTTTTGTTTGAAATAAATCTCAACTTCGTTGATCTTCTCTGGTGTAGTCACCGTAACAGATGGACCTGACAACTCGTGTCTACGGTCCTGGAGTGTACCATACTTCACGAAGTTATCGATTATCCTACAAAAATTAACGTAAAATTACTTCAATGCAGTTTAATTGAATTTAAACACAAGTTGTGTGATAGATGAATATGAATAAATATTAAATTCTTACCTTTTCAGAGTGTTTTCGCTGGCAACTCTATGAGTTCCAAACTTAGTACGAAACCCTCTATACGCATTACTATAAATTTTTCCACTCGAGAAGAAGCACTCAATAAGATATACTTTTTCTTCCGTGGTGAGCTCACTCATATTGACGCGCGCGTACTTGCTTCAACTACGGCTGGAATAAAACTGCGGGGCCTCAGGTATGCGTCTTAGGGAAGGGACCCCTATTGAATTCATGAAGGGAAGAGACACTTATTTACTTTTAGCAATCTCCTATTGGACACCCTATAAATATCCTTATCTAACTGACTCGCTAATATTTGGCTGTTTGGTTTGTCGTCTTGTGACTCGCCTTATCAGATTGCGTTCTTTATAAAAAATATTTATTTTCGATTATTATATGATCTTTTTTGGTATTTTGTAGTAACTACTCTCTTTATTGTTGAGTTGCCTGTACACAGTTTGAACGTCACACGGTATATCTGGGAGGGACCGCTGACCACCCTGATGTTAAAGTTCTACGCCTAGGTCTCCGGAACACTTGAAAAACGACAAAAAAACGGAAACGATTGCCGGACCTTGACGTTTGATAAATACAAGGTGGAGAGGGCACGTCAGAATTTATTATCGCTCCGGAAAAGAGACGAGGAGTCGCCTCTCGCGGTGCACTTATACATGCATCGTGGCGTGCTACTATATGGCCGTTGGTGTAGGGGCGGGACGCGTGCCGGAAGTCTCGGTGAGGCGCAGCTTGAAAAATTACGTATCGGACGCGCGCGTCCTTCCCGACTCTCTCATCTCGCTGTCACGATGGGTATGTGCGCGAAAAAATCGTGGCTATGCATAACCGCCTCGAGTTTGGAGCTGTCGACGAGCCCATGCAGCGGCCACGTCATTTTGTAATTTGGTAGTTGTCCCGAAGGCTCTTGTCGAGAGCAAATACGATCAATGAGAATTAAACGGAACAAAAAAAATATTTGGACGCAACGCGAGGAAGGATTGCTCGAAGGTACCTTGCAATCAAAGTCCGCGCGCTGTTTTCGAATCGCGATCGATCGATAATCAATTTACATCTTTTTTCATCGGTATGTATACACTGGGTGGCCCGAAAAGTAACGTGCAAAAGGGCAATCTAGATGCATCGTATCTATCTAGATACCTATTCGAATTACTCCCGTCTATGTTCTAGGATATTTTTTAATTTTCAAGAAAAAAAAACATTTTTTTCGCGTTTTCCGGCAGCATAGGTTTTCATGTCTTTTCTGTTCCGTGTACGTACTTTTTTTAGGATTTTTTTTTGAAGCAATTGGGAGCCGTTTGAACTGGGAGGTATAAGTATTTTTTTTATATATCAACTTTGGTGACTGTTCCTCTCAGACCTATTTTTTAAATTGGGATCCAAATCTGAAGAATTTAGGGTAGTACTCAGTTGGTCATTTATTTGTTGCTTAACAGTGCATTCCACAATGATAATACGAGTAAAAAAATAGTGAAGAAAGTACATACACAAAAGGGACAAATACAGAAATGATTTTGTATTAAGTGCACTCCACAATGATAGCGCGAGTAAAAAAATTGTGAAGAAAGTACACGCACAAAAGGGACAAATAAAGAAATGATTTTGTATCGAACGCTAAAAAAGATCGTAAACCATAAATCAGGAGTCTCGGATAGGTATTGTTACCTATATGTATAGGGAAAGGTGATTTCGAAAACATTCGACTTCGAGGATCGTTCTGATCAGCCAAAAGTTCTCATATTCATCATCATTTCAGCCCCCCTCCCTTTGAGCGGAAATGCTTTGGGGAGTCTCCAGATCCTTCCACATCCCTAATAAGGATTTGATAGAGATGCCGCATGTAGGAAGTCTACATTAGAATTCCAAGCTATTTGCCGATTTACGTTGGTTGACGATTTTTTTTTTTAATTCACAACCGGTATCTGTTGGATCTCCAAAAAAAATCCTATCGTAATCCCGTGCAGAAATTTGTTGGGGAGTCCCAAGATGCACCCATATCTATATAGGGATTTGTTAGGGACACCTCATAGGGATCCAATCGGATTCTGCACTGTACCCTGATGAGTGCCGTTTGAGAATTACCACGTTCGAATCGAAAATATGTAAAACGCCACGAAAAAAAATTCGGCGTGTTGAAACATAACCTACACGCTTTGTGAGCATGTACGTGTGTGGTGATATGTCAAAGTACAGTAATATAAATAACAAACGATAATCACGGTGTATATTGAGTGGTGTGATACAAATTGATTTTTGAGATATATTTTTTAAGGGGTTAGGCCACTCTAGAATTTTCGAAAAATCGATTTTTATTTATTTTAATGGGCCCGCAGGACTTCAAAAATGACGTCCCAAAAGATTATGGCCGGGAAAAATCTCTAAGTACTCGGTTTACGAATTTTAGTACAAGGCCGCTTGGTCCGCAGCGAGCGGACTCAAAACTTCAAACGCGTTTATCTGAAAACTGCATTTTTTAAGTTGGCCGGAAACATAACTCAGACAATTTTCAACCGATTTACTTGAAATGTTGAATATATCTTTAAAAATACATTGTTTATGGAAGTAAGGAAAATTTTTTTTATATTGCTTAGTTCATTTGTTATCAACAATTATCTGACGATTTTTTAAGCAAATTTTTCACTTTCCACTTTAGAAGTGCGCCATTCGGCCAAAAATCAATATATCGAAAAAATCCTACATACTTCTATAGCAGTTATTATGTATAATCGAAAAAAATCATTCGCTCATTATAATTAAAAAATTACAGGAGTTGTTTGTCCGGCCGTGAACACAGCCTCCATTTTGAAATTAATCGCTTCAAAAAAATCATTGTATACAGTCACTGATATGTATGATAAACACCCTTTTTTGTAATCTCGATTTATTTTGTAGTTTTTCTGAAAAAAAAATCCCCAAAAAGTCTATTTTTTTTTGCCTCTAGAGTGGCCTAAAGCCTTAAGCGATTTACACTTATTTTAACCCTATGTAGACACACTGGGTCATTTTGACCCGGACGAATTTGAAACGAGAAGCCCACTTACCCAAAATTCAAAGTTTTCAAGAATTTTTTACAATTCAATTCTATATTATCCGCATTTAAATTATGCAGCCATATTGAGAAATGTTCAAAGTGTAGCCCGTTTTTTTTCATTAAAAACTAACCGAAGGGTTGTTACTGGCAGGTGGATGGAGTAGTATCCGGGTCAAATTGATCCGCTGTGTCAAAATTGTGGACAAATATAAGTGTGTCAACGAAGGGCTAAGATAAAATACATACTTTTTAAGATCCACGCTTTTTGTATACCGATATATTCCGTTTAGAAAATTTAACGTACAGAATGCGATGGGATCCATTACGAATCGTATCGGATACTGTACGATAATATGGGAACGCTTTAGGATTCGTACATTGGATTCCAATGGGGAATCCCGATTAGAATCTAATGTACGAGCGTGACGTTTTAGTATAGGAATCCAATGCGATAATTCTTTGGATCTCTACCGGGAAGTAAGGGCGAGTATGGGAATCCAATTGGATCTCTACGACAATTTCTGCACGGGCCAAGGATAATCGATAACTTCGTGAAGTATGGTACACTCCAGGACCGTAGACACGAGTTGCCAGGTCCATCTGTTACGGTGACTACACCAGAGAAGATCAACAAAGTTGAGAATTATTTCAAACAAAATCCAAATGATTCGATTCGGAAAGCTGCTCAAGCATTAAAAATAACCAAATCATCATTACACAACATTTTGAAATATTTTTTAAAGTTTCATCGGCATAAAATAAGCACTCATCAATTGTTAACTGAACATGCCATGACGAAACGCATCGAATTTTGTAACACTATTACGGGAATGTTTGAAGCCGAAGAACTTAATGAGAAAATAATTATTTATTCCGATGAAGCACATTTTTGGATGAATGGGTACGTAAACAAGCAAAATTACCGGTTTTGGGGAACGGAAAATCCCAACATATCGCTAGCGAAGTCCCTTCATCCACAGAAAGTAACGGCATGGGCAGCGATTTCAGTTAAAGGAATTTATTTGCAATTCTTGGAATCTCCGGTAACAGGAGAGAGTTACAAACAGCCTTTGGAAACGAAATTCTTCCCTTATGCAAAAAAGAGGGGACTGGTTAAAAAATTTTACTTCATGCAAGATGGAGTGACGCCGCACCGGACTCATGAGGCATTTGAAGCTGTTCATCGCGTATATGGGACTGAAGTGATCGGTCTGGGGTACCCTAAATTTGCTCAAGGCGGATTAGAATGGCCTCCGTGCTCAGCCGACCTGAACCCTTGTGATTTTTTCTTGTGGGGTTACATTAAAGATCATTGATACGCTAAAAACCCCAGCACAGTAGAAGAACTGATCGCGGCCATCCAGGAAGTGGTTCGCGGCATTACGAACGATATGTTGGACAGAGTTTTTCACAGTTTTCAAAAGAGAATTGATTTTTGTTCACAATCTAACGGTTCGCACTTTGAAAATATCTATCATTAATAACTGTACTTTTTCGTTATTTTTATAAGATGTAATAAATTGACATAAAAAATATTTGACTGGGTTTTATTTATGTGCGTTTAAAACTGCAGAGTTTCCTCTATTTAAAGCAACTTGGCTTTTCTGATTCTGCGCACGTGTTTTAAAATGACAGTCGATTAGCTTCAGCAACTTCCTATTGGACACCCTGTATATATTCGTGTCTCGCAACTGTAACAAAAACGAAAGAGAGAACCAGAACAAGAGAGCCAGAGAACGAAACAGAGGTAGAGAACGCCAACCTCTTAATTATTCACCAGCCACTTCGGGTCTTTTTTCGAAAATGATCGATGACTCTCATCCGCAGACAGCCACCTCTTGTGTGAGTTCTTACGTTTGTTTTTGTTTTCTTCTTTTAATTCTTTCACGATTCTATCTCGGCCTTTCCGCGTTGAGAAGCGCGCGATCGCGTAACATGGATTTATCTTTATGCGAGGGGAGGCGTAACGAGAAAGTGCGAAAAGAAACTCTACGCCGTGTGCAAATACGGGACCATCGAGGGCGTGTTCGCCGAGGGAAAGGGCTGAAACGGAACGGAGCATCAAACGCAGAGGCATAACATTTTGGTATTTATGATTGGAAAAAAAAGAAGGTAACACACACACGTCGTCCATGAAATGTCGACAAGAAATTTGCAAGTATTAAAACGTCCCGAGACCGATATGCACGATGAAGAATGGCAAGGAAAAATTCACCGCGAGATATATCGATGCGCGCTCTTGTGTGGAAAGCTCCGCGCATTACTCATCCGGTTATTAATCGGTATATCTTTTTCGTAATTTGACCAGTCCGCGGCTCATAAATTTGTCAATTTATTGGGAAATAGATAAGGCATGATGTTTACTCGTGCAATATATATGTATGTATGTAGTACGGCTGGAACGTTGCTTTTTCTGATCGGTCGCGTAATTTTTTACGCAAGACAACTTCTTGGTCGATATTTCATGACGGTCAATCACGAGCGATTATTTTTTTTTCAATTTTTATATGTTCCTGAAACCACGGCTTGTTGGGATATTTTTTTTCACGCACCCATTACCGTATTTTTTGTACTTTGGTAACCGAACAAAATGTAGTAGGATATTCAATCAAAATTAATTACAATACAGTAAAAATGTGGGTGATTTAATAAAAGTATATTGTATTAACGTAACTAAAGTATCGCATCGTTGGAATGCGAAGAGAATTATTTTGCAATTTTTTTGCCTCTATTTTTTACACTGTGAGAAATAATTGCGTTTGCAGTTCTGACCTATAAATTCTCGACGAAGATCTAAAAAGACCGTCGAGAGTTTTTTCGGGTGGTCCAAAAAGCTCAAAGAACAACTTTTGTGATTTGAATAAACAAATTTGCATGGCATTCTGTTGCACATCCTTTCTTTTTTAGTTGTTTCTTTTCCTCCATTTTTACTGTTATCCAAATTTTTTTTCTACGTGTCCAAGTTTGTGACGTCGACGTTTGCAGATTTGGAATGCAACGAAATTCATTCCATCGTGTCAATCATCATTTTTCCTCATCTCGTTATTTTCATCAACATCCAAAATCGTTTTTGCTGAGTTACGTGATCGATCCCAAATGAGGATTCTCTAAAACATCTGAGTGATTTTCACAGCCTGAATCCGTCAGAAATGCAGTTGATTCGAACATGATATAGATAACATGATAGTGTCGTTTTAGGTTGTAGCTCTCTGATTAGTATTTCGAAAATAATTGAGCAATCACATTAAACGTGCCGAAAAGAATTGGCAAAAAAAAATATTTTCTTTGCGTTCCAACGATGGCACTCCATTTTGTCTCATTAACTCATTGAATGAAGATCACCAAATTCGCTTGAACATCCTCGCAGACCAAATTGCCATCACTCATCTAGTATACGGATGTGATTCAGTATCACCGTAAATTCAGAAACTCGGTTCCTGCAGGTGGGCGCCGTACAGAGACAAAAGGAAACATGGAAACAACGTATCATCTACCGGGAAAAGCACCTCGGTGTATGTACACAGGTTGGATTTTATCTATCTCTTTCGAGTACGGAGATTCAAAGTACACAATAGTGCGCGGCATGTTCGTATGCAATGGCGAAGGATCGCGCAACACGCTGAACAATGGCCGAGCACGCCCGTACCGTATTATTATTCGGTTATTAATCAAGCTTTCTTACGGCCACACCTGTCAGGCTCCGGTAGCGAAAAAAATTCTCTTTTTGCCAAGCCGTCTCCTTCGACTTCGCGGCATCAAGAATCTCGAGGCACTTCCAGCGTTCACCATGTAAAGCGGGCGAAAAAATTTACCGCTTGATTTTTTTAGATGTCTGTATTGATTGTACGACCTAACTGTCAACTACGTTCCTCGTTATTGTCGTCACTCGCGATCATCACAGCCGTCACTTCACATCTTCTCGTGCTTGTTGAGTCTTGTACTGCGACAACGATCTGTATATTGTTTTTGGACAAAATTCGTTACAAGTTATGCGGAACAGCATAATGTATTTATATATACAGGGTGATTTTTTTATCTTAAGACTGCTAAATATCTAGAAAAATAAGCCTTATACGACAAAAATGTCCCAAATAACCCTTCAATAGTTTCCAAGGAGCAATTCAATCCTGAAGAAATGAACCACCTGCCGCCGCTCCTCGGGTTGGGGCGGCGGGAACTTTGAAATCTTAAATGGGAACCCCTACTTTCCATTACAGATTCAGATTATACATAAAAAAAAAACATGTAACTTTTGTCTGAACTTTTTTTTAATTCGGGATAGATGGCGCTGGATTGGTAGAGGCGGAACGATACATTGGCCTGCCAGATCGCCAGACCTTACGTCGCCAGATTTTTTTGTTGGGTCTCTTAAAAACTGTAGTTTATCAACAAGTGCCAGCAACTCGTGAAAACATGATTGGACGAATCAGAAATGCTTGCGCAAACATTAAAGCGAACAAACTTTTGAGTTGTGTACAATCATTCGAAGTACGAATCAATAAATGCATCGAAGTTGAAGGTCATCAGTTTGAACACTTATTGAATTAAATGGTGAGAGGCAAGGGGACTCACAATAATGAAGCACCCCAAAGGGATTAAATTTCCGTCAGGTCCACGTCGTTAATCCTGGGTAAAGCTAAGAACGGATACGAAATTATAGTAGATATTTACGATAATTAAGAAAACATGTTTCCGACAAAAGTTACTTTTCTTCGACGTAGCTTCATTATGAAATAAAACATAGGGGATTTCCCTTGAAGAAAAGGAAGGTTGCCCAATCTTCACCGAGTGCAGCGCCATCTATCCCGAATTTTAAAAAAAGTTCAGACAAAAGTTACGTATTTTTTTATGTATAATTCGAATCTGTAATGAAAAGTAGGGATTCCCATTTAAGATTTTAAAGTTCCGTCCCGCCCTACCCCCAGGGGGGCCGGCAGGCGGTTAATTTCTGTAGGATTAAATTGCCCCTTGGAAACTATTGAAGGTTTATTTAGAACATTTTTATCGTATAAGGCTTATTTTTCGAGATATTTTGCAGTCTCAAGATAAAAAAAACACCCTGTATATATATATATATATATATATATATATATATATATATATATATAACTTAAGGGGTTAGGCCACTCTAGAGGCCGAAGAAAGGCTTTTTGGAGATTTTGTTTCAGAAAAACTACAAAATAAATCGAAATTACAAAAAAGGGTGTTTATCATACATATCAGTGACTGTATACAATAATTTTTTTAAAGCGATTAATTTTCAAATGGCGGTTGTGCAGTATTTATCTGAAAACTGTATTTTTTAAGTTGGCCGGAAACATAACTCAGACAAGTTTCAACCGATTCACTTGAAATGTTGAATATATGTTGAAAAATACATTGTCTATGGAAGTGCGTAGGATTTTTTTTATATTGCATAGTTCATTTATTGTTAACAATTATCTGACGATTTTTTACGCCAATACTTTCACTTTCCAAAAATTTGGCTAAAAAATCTAGTTCTACTCTTTCTATATGTGACCAGTGGAGTTAACTGGAAGCCGATCTTTGGTAGGTACCTTGTTTGAGGGGCAATTCTACACCAGATATCCGGTTCAAAATGACCGGGTCCGAGGTAGTCAGTATCTATCTTTTGTGGAAATATTTAAGACAACCCATCACGATATTTAGGGGATTTAATATCGTTTCCTTCATAAGTTATAGTGGCGTTTGGGTTCTGGCTTCCTGAAACCCGAGTTTTGCGGATTCGAGGTCTTTTTGGGTCCGTCAATCGTCCTTGGCCGAGTTTTGAATGCCTGTTGACGGTACGGACTCTTGAGGTTTTTTGACCGAATTGAGGTTAGGAAGAATGAGGGCTTATCTTGTGAGTTTCCTCTCATTGCATATCTACCAGCAGCCTGTCCATATCACTGAATCTTTCCAGGGGTATGAAATTATCGAGTGTCTGTCCTTTTACCAACTCCGAGAGGGTTGTTCCCGAAACGGCGAAGCAAATTGACACCTTATCTTATTTGACAACCAAGCGAGAGTCTCTGATGCAAACTGATTCCTGGAGAGATGCTTTTACTTCCGGATTACACGTACAATTTTCTGGCATACCGTACTTCTTTAATAATGAGCATCTCTCTTCCTTCGGAAGTCCGGCTCTAAAGAGATCGAGGCCTCGGGCCTGGTCCGGTACTTATTTCCGAACGGCATATTTCTCGCATACGAGAAGTAAACATATCTAATGAATTTACGTATAATTTCAGGCACAGTCCACGCCGCGGCCTGGTCATCGCATGTGCGTAAAGGGTTTCTATTCCTGACGCCTGACACAAATCGTGAGCTTACCTCGATGTGAACATCTTAAAATTGTTGTCTGTTCCCCGACTCGTTTTTCCAATGGCCTGTTTTTTTTAAGCATATGGCTTTTTCGACCCAAAGATAAGGAATGAAGAATACGCCACAACACGCGGTCGTCGTGGTAACGAGAGAAAGTCTTAAGATGGCTATAAACATGCGGTGACGACGACATGAAGTGAGAGTACTACTAGATGATCTCGAGGAAGAGGCGCGGAATACAATTGTTATTTCCCATTTTTCGAGGAATATAAATATATTATAAATCATAGTTAAATATATTGTTAAATATGAATCATCGTTGTATCCAATTTTCCTTGGCATGCTCTATGCAGTTTTGACTGCCCCATCCCTCTGACTCTGCTCCCCTGATGTCGCTTCACTTATCCAAGTTCCTAATCATCTTATCCCAATTCGTTTCTTTCCTCCTGCCCTTCCCACAGCCATGATGTCGACATCTGCATCGTTGGAATCCAACGAAACTACATTTTTTTTCTAAATCATTAACTCTTAATCATCCCAATTGTTTGGCAGTTCTGGCCACGAATATTGCGTATATGTCGTTCGGGATGATTTCTACATTTTACAACCCAAAGGCTGCAAAAAAATAACTCATGCGATAAGAAAGTTAAAAAAAAATCGTTGCGCTCCAACGATGCAAACTTCAAGACGATCCCACAGTCCCTCTCTTTCCTAATGCCCAACTGTATCACATTTGCACGCGAGGACACAGGGAAACTGTTTAAAACCCACGCCGGTGCTGCTTACTGGCCTTTAGGGTCGGTTACCTATCCAAGTTTTGGCCATTTAATGCTTCTCATACCTGAACATCGTCGTTGACATTCTTGAAAATACTGAATTTCCCTCTAATTACAGCAAAAATCGAATGATTTCCCCGCACCCTGCGTGCTTTGGGGCAGATGGCCTTTGACGCTTTGCCTTAACGGGTTACCTATGGCAAGTTGTAACAGTCGAAACCAGCTCATTTTTAAGATTTTTTATAAGAAAATCGTGATGATAAATTTCTACAATATTGTGTATTTTAAAAAGTATCATCCGGAGAACACCCGGTAATATTTTTGTGTAAAAATATTCAAATATAATCGATTTGTGAGCAATGCCCTTCTGAACCAGTTTATCTAATATAAAAAAATCAGACTTCCTTAGTAAATATACCAATAAGTTTATGCGATGATTAATCGAAGTAATACCTGAAATATCAAGTTTAAGTCTTGATTTTTGCACAAAATGAGCATTTTCCATTCATCGAATCGAAAGTATACATCGGGAAAAAAATCCTTCGATCGAAGACTATATTTCGACATCTAGAAAGTAGTAGTTTTCGAAATATTTCGCTCACTGACTTTGAAAACCTACTTTTGAGAAAAAAAGAGCTTAACGTTTCGAACAACGCTCCAGCGTTCAGACGGGTGTGGACACAAATCTGCCAATTTTGAACAGATCACCTCGAAATTCTCAGGGCCATTTATGAAATGATGTACTGTCAAAATATATCAGTCTCGAAAAGAGTGATTTTTCGACTTTTACAGCTAGGCCTCACCACTTAAGGGGCTATACCAGTGTGACACTTTCAAAAAATCGATTTTTTTGCATTTTTCGACAGTTTATACTTTCAAGAATATCATTATCATTTATATAATTTATATCAATATCATTTGATCTTGCAAAAATCGATAGTTAAATATTTAGACGCGTTTTTCTCGAAATTAGATTTTTCAAATTTGCTGTCATTGTAACTCGAGGAGCAATTATCCGATTGACTTGAAATTTGAACTGAATACTCTTGAATACATTTACTACAATGACGTAGGATATTTTTGATTGAATGAAAATTGACGATTTGGCATTGAAAAAAACGACCATTATGTACGCAAGAGAACAGACGTTTTTTTTATCATAATTACGCCATTTTGTTGGATTTTGATATTTTCGAATATCATACGTACAGGAAAAACCTTCCAGTTTAACGACATTTTTTCCTTTTTCGGTTTCAGGTACTCAATCGGCCGGAATCATGTCAGCAGTGGAGGAACTTTTTGGCGCCTCCGAAGGCAGCGCATAAGTCGTTTGGATCTCAATATTTTTCTATGAAAAAATTATGTAATATTGGTCAAATATAGCCAAATATATTCTCAATTTTCCGAAAAACTTTATTGAGTACTTTCCTTCCAAAAAGTTCCCGAAAATCACGCAAATTTTCAGCGTTCCCACTGGTATAGCCCCTTAACGGCGCAAAAATAAGTTTTCCCCCGATAAACAGCCTAGTAGTCTCGTATAAGCTGTCGTATAAGAGCTTAGTGATTTCGTGCAGCATCACAGGAGCGAAGGGTGCATACATTTTCCGTGTCTCTCCTTCTCTCTCGCGACAGACGGAGTTGGAAAACGTCCGCACCTTATACCCATGTATTTAATGTACGTATGGGCAAACGCACACGTCCATATGTATATCTATATACGGCAGCGCGCATTACGTCTTTAAAGGTTAAAATAGGAATACTGTCGCATCGAAGAGGTGCGCGCGACACGGCGCGTAACGTCGAGGGAAATTTAGCGGAGGCAAAGAGAGTGTTTTTTTTTAAATTATTTCTTAAACAGGCGCGGAGAGATGCACTTTTCGTATATCGGGAGATGTTCGTGTGCAAGAGGAAGACGAGGCGGAGGAGCAGTGCGCGAACTCTCGACGCGCTTTACGATATTGCCTTACACCCGCGGGACTGCTAACTTCTCCTGACTTATCCAGAGAGGGTCCTCATCTTCTTCCGCACCGAGACGGCGCGAGACACACACGGCGCACGCTCTCGCATCGCGCGCGTGGTTGACAGCGTGCGGTGTCATTAGAATTTTCATTGCCGCAATTACGGGTACGCGCACCGGGCACACGTGTAATTGGCCTCCCGTGGTGAGATTCCCTCGGCGACGGCCGGTATATACCTCGCGAAAGGGCAAGAATTTTCTTCGCTTGTGCGCGCCTTCAATGTGTGGCTTTGAACGTATTTTCTTCGCGGTGCCCCGCACGAGTCGGTCCCTCTTCGCTTCCTCTCTGCTTCTTCTCTCTTTCTTTCTCTCTTCGTGCGCTTTTGCGTCAAGTGGAACAAGAAAGAGAGAGAGAGAGAGGAGGGAAATGATCCGCACTCGATTTTCTGTCAGATAGAGAGGGAGAAGGGTCACCAGAGAATTTCCTCGGTCAAAGAACCACCAACGGAGATTCGAGCTCGCGTCTTTCCCCGTATGAGCCGGGATCTCGACACAAGTTATCCACATAGCCGTTGGCCGCTACATTTCAGCATGTTTGTGCCGTTGTTTGCAACGAGCAAACGACTGCATGGGTGTGCGCGCGTGTGTGTGGTTCTTGCGACGACACGAGCACTCATATTCCGTACTCTTTTTTCTTTCGTGTGGTAAAGAAACTCGTAAGAACGTAGGCAGAGAAACGGTTGAACTCATATTTGCGCAGAGCGAGAGAGAGAGAGAGAGAGAGAGAGAGAGAGAGAGAGAGAGAGAGAGAGAGCAAGAGAGAAAGCAAGAGCAAGAGAGAAAGCAAGAGCAAGAGAGGAGCAAATATAGTTTGTGACAGCTTCCTCTCTCGTCATCTTCTTTTAGCATCTCCCTCCCTCCCTCTCTCTCTCTCTCTCTCTCTCTCTCTCTCTCTCTCTCTCTCTCTCTCTCTCTCTCTCTCTTCTGTATTAATTCTTCTTAATTTCGTATTATTTCTTTAATATAACAAATTCTATCATCGTTAGTTAGATTAGGACTCCGATGGTGACCATTGACCTAAAGCATGTTCACATGGACATGGTTACTTATAATTTCGGCCAGGGCATGATGCGTCATGCGCACGTCACTCTCTTTATTCTTTATTATTTTGTATTATTTCTTTATTTCACCGTTATATACATTTTTCCGGTACGTATGTCATTTTGAAATAATTCTCTTTATTTTATTACAGTTTTTATTATTTTCTACATCTTTGTATGCTTTCATTGTTTGCCGAAAGTACGCTAGGGCGTAATAAATTCAATCAATCAATCAGTCAATCTCTCTCTCTCTCTCTCTCTCTCTCTCTCTCTCTCTCTCTCTCTCTCTCTCTTTCTCGCTTACGTCATCTACGCATTCATCGTAATATTAACTTAACAACGACCACAAACGATGGTACGACCGACTGAGAGAGCCAGAGCTCTGGAGAAAACGAGACAGAGAGAGAGAGAGAGAGAGAGAGAGAGAGAGAGAGAGAGAGAGAGAGAGAGAGAAATGCGAGAGAAACGTGGCATAAGCTCCAGGTGACATTAGTGACCACTAACGGCTTTTCCCGACAGTGATTAGACGAGATAGCAAAAGGTAGCCCTGCGCAATACCCATGCAATTTCATATATCAAACGTGCGCATTGCATTTTTAGTTAATCTCTCCTGGAAATGAGTTCGACTCTACATTATATACGACGGACGAATGAGCATGCATAATAACGAGCCTTCGATAACCGGGGGATTTTTTTGTCAACCATAAAGTACGGAGTCAGCAAGTATTATTATTTTCACGATGTTGCAGCGCTGTAGATGACACAGATTGCGAAGATCCAGTATACACCGAATCTTGCCAACATGTATCTGGATACAAAGTTGCACACTGATGGAGCCATCAATGTTTTTGGAAAAGTCCATTCAAAAACATCCACGCAGGCACCCCCTGCTAAAAATATTAATGGCTCGATTAATATGGTTCAAATACTCTTAAGGATGACCATACCAGCCCAACAGGGGCTTTGGGCTCGAAAAAAAGTATTTTATTAAAAACTAAGCTCCCGAAAGAATCGCAAAAGAAAGATCAAGAACGTTTTAAAAATCAATACCCAATGGCGCACGCTTGCGCACTGGAATTTTTTTATTTTCTGGATTAAACCTTAAGTGAAATACCGAAGTATTTTTTAAATCTAGACTTAACACACTGGAGACACAGGAACGATGTTTTTAAATATTAATATGCGAAGAAACAACGTACCCGGCCAATTCCATTGCTACTTAGCGAAAAAAATTGTTTTATCAAAATTTAATAGCATAAAGGTTTTCAGAGGTATCGTCAAAATCACTAGTACTTTTCCCGTGTTCTATATCTACATTAAGAAACATTTTGATATTTTTTCCACGGACAATTCTGAAAATAGGAAAAATGCCACTACTGATTTGTTCATTGCGAAGAAATATATTGATGAAACCCAATTGAATTTTCAATTAGTTCCTACGTTCCAACGTATACTCTTGCGGGTTTTTACGTACTACCCTTCCCAATTGAACCCTTTCCTATCACTCCCTACCTAACTTCACTTGCGTCCATAGTCACTAATCTAACCACTAATCTGACCTAAGTTCCGTTGCGTCCACAGTCGTCTTAAGCTTACACTATACGGCATTCGCCAAGGGTACTCGGAAATTGTGGAAAACCCGTACCAATATAGACGGCCCTAAATTATTCTGATTCTCTGGTGCACAGACACGTTAACTCAAGTTTCTACACCACGGTATCAGAAGTATTGGCCTCCCGTTCGCGTTCGCTAGTCGTGCGCCAGCCTGTGCACGACTAAGCGGTCACCGCTCCGAGTATTGGCTGCGCACAATGCTGCTTAACTCGAAATACGACCAGAACCGAACCCCGACCGCCCATCCACCAATGTCGGTCATTGCAAAAAAAACATTTTTTAATCAATATTACGCCTATAAAGTGTGAGGAACCAGGTCTACATTTTGAATAGAATTGGTTAATTTCTTCGAAATCGACTTCAAGCTTTTCCATACGGTATTCGACCTAACATCGTGGTGCTACTGATCAACTTTGGATGAGTAGCCCAATCCGACGATTCTCGTCAGTTCGATGTTTCCAGATCGAAGTTGATAGATATTCGGCATGTTTGATGGATCACTATGGCATTGGTGATGCCCTAGTTGCACCGGTGTGTTGTATCACAATGCAGCTCCGCCGGTCTGACGGCCGGCTGCGACAGAGGTAAAGAGAGCAGATAGTCGGTACTGGTCGCATTGTTCTCTCGGAGCGATGCCGGCGTCGCAGTCGCAAGATGAGAGGCAGGATCGGACAACCGAGCCGCACCAGCCAACTCATATTTTCCTCGTGCATTATAAGAGCTATAATGCACAGGCTATACAGAGGCGCAGCATCAGCAACGGCAGCAGGAGCAGCAGCAGCAGAAGGCGAAGCAAAAGCA
Organism: Ophion obscuratus; assembly: GCA_964007375.1. NCBI lineage: Eukaryota > Metazoa > Arthropoda > Insecta > Hymenoptera > Ichneumonidae > Ophion > Ophion obscuratus. Next base: position 60,484,516 of record OZ023313.1, read on the forward strand.
GAAGCAAAAGTGTACGGGAGACCGGTGGAGTGCGAGGCAAGTCCCAGAGCTCTCCTCGAGGACGGTGCAGATGCAAATGCTCGTCCCCGTACGTGCTCGTTTCGCGAGATTCCGTTTGTCGGCTGCCAGGATGAGTCTCAGCCATGGACCATTGAATTTATATTCCCAGATGAAAAGAGGAAACTCTGCATGCTCCGTAGCTGATCCCTTTTACCCTTCTGCCTTTCTCCACTTGTCCTTTTTTTCGGAGGCGTTCTCCGTCTGCCACCATTTTTGCTCACGCACTTGCTCAGGCCATTGCTGTTGCCACGATGGCAACCGGCACCCGATTCAATCGATTTCACAGTACCGAGCCGCTCTATCATCAGAAAAGGCTGAAGGCACGCGGAGCATCGCTGATTTCGAAACAAATAATAATGAGGCACTCTCAAAGGTGCGTTAAACGCACTCGCATAATTTATAAATCATACGCGTTATGTCACCGTTCCGCCATCAACGCCGGCTTGCATAGGCTAACTCTAGGCCGCCGCGGCGATATCACACGGATGCTAAATTACAGTGAATTCAATGACAAATAGAGCTGCCTTTAGGAGACCAGGAATGAATGCGCTTCCGCGCTAAAGGTGCGGACTGGCTTCCTCGTTTGTTCTACCACTGTTCTGTCTATGCGATGATAAACGCAACCACTAGGGGCACTTGGATCTTTGGGCGCCGACTCACAGGCGCCTCCGATCCCACCATGATCTATGGCTTAAACATGCTCGAGGAAAAATCTAGTGGCAAACTTTTGTGGCAATTGCAGCAGTCCAGTTATCCGCAACATTGCGATGCAACGCTTGATTCACTTATCTGGACAGCAACCACTAGAGGCAGGAAGACGAACAATCCAAAATCTCTGCACCTGTGATACTTGCCAAGACGTAGACGTAGCGGCTAAGGGTGATCACTAATTGTCCTAGAAGACCGATCTCCATATACATCAAAGATTCTAGCGGACTTTGCCTATCCCCATGCTGAGCAGCGTTGGGCTCTAGAATGGGTGATCGCTTAGCTCACTGGTTTGTCTGTAGAGCAGTAGGCATTTCCACCGAGTCTTCGCTTTCAGTTTTCCTGTGCCCTCTCGCAAATCAAATACAGTGATTCATCAGGAAACGTTTCTCAGGAACTGCAAATACTATCGCGACAAGTGTAGCATAAAAGTGAAAGGGATGGGATCGTAAAAGCCCGCAAGGACACAAGGATGAGAAACAGAGGAACAAAAAAAGTATAACATTCACATCAATTTTCTCGGCATTCGACTTCCATGGTAACAAAGACGATTATTCAGCAGTGAGTCAGCGATATCTCCATAATCGTTAGGGTATCACGAGAGCAAGGATTATTAGTCCACGATTGGCGAGTTACATTCACGATACAAATACGCGGCCACGTTTTCCCCTCGGCCATTCTCTGTCATTATATTCACGGGACGGTCCGCGAACAGCCCGACAGTTAGTGATATTTCCATAATATTGTGACGACGTGCACGGTTTTACGTACGACATGTATACGTTGTGTTGCCACGAAAGGCCGAAGTAGATGAAGAAGAAGAATAAGAAGAGCAGCGCATAGTTAGCGGCACGAGTTAACATGTGACGCAGGTAGAATACTAAAGTCTTCCATGGGAGAGCCAAGAAAGAGAGGGAGAGAGAATAAGGCGAGGCAAGTAGTGGATCAACAACGAGACTCGTACCACTGTATCCCCCCTGCTCACTCGGTGCATTCTGACTGCAGTATGCACTCCGCGAAGGACTCCGAGAGCCGCTCCCGCTCGACGCTCCATATAGCTCTGATTTGCCCGTTCGTTACGCCAAGGAACGTAGGGAGAGAACTTCGTTCTTTCGCTGGGTGCATCGTTCTCCCATTTCAAACGAACACACACTCACATACATAGACAGCACTTGAGAGAACTCGCGCATCGATGAGAACGAGCTGAATGGTTGATAGCTTACGAATAGGTATAACGATCGAATTGCATCGTCTAGAGGCTCTGCGCCCACGCATCCGGACGGAGATTCTCATTTTGTTGCTCGTATATGGAGACTATCGATAAAACCCAACGAAGCAGGATATGCCCCTGCAAGGATTATCGACATTGCGGGGCCTATCACGTTCCTGGCCCAACACAGGTGCAGTCGCGATATCTTCGACGAGGATTAAGCGCCAGCGGCTACCCGACCACCTTCTCCATGCCGAACCGATACATTCCGGCAGACCCGGCAAAGATCTTGCCTGATTCCCCGGAGTAGGACGATAGAGAGACGAGAGAAAGATCCCAACGGGGAATTTGGATTTATTTCTCCAGGCAGACGCCGACGACAACGCCGTGTACCGGAGAAACACAACGCGGATAATCCGAAGGGGGCCGTTAATCAGAACGGTACAACCACGGGCGCGTGTACCCTGCACAATGCAACGAAACGTATGGCGAAGAAAAGGCAGGCGACGGGGGAGACCAGATGAATCTCTTAGCTACTGGCGCACACCACCATGCTCGCGGAAAAAGCTCGCTGTGCAACTCTTTTTGCAATTGTTCTGTGGTCTCGAATCTGGTGTGTTGAAATGATTCTCATCAGGGCTGTAGCATGATGCTGGGTTGGCGATTCGCTCTTTTAGGACTTTGGAACGTTTCTTTGGTAAGGAGTAGCTTTTGAACGCGACCTTGGTCGCTTTTATGGCGGGAATTCAGTTGAGTGTATGGCGGGAGTGGATTCTGGGAGCATATGAAGGTTTCATGAAAAATCCGTTTTCTATTTATTTATAACAAAAATGGTCTTGTTTATCGATTGCTGATTGAAAATAAATCATCCTAGATTTAAAAAATCGAACGCATTCAGTTTTTGCGTGAAATTTTCGTGCGCTTGGACTAAGCAGTTAATGAAATACTGATTTTTTTTATTGTCGCCGTCCGAAGTGAATGTATCGATTTTCGGTGAAAAAAATGCTCTATTTTCGTTGATAAAAAAATCTGTGCATCGAAGAAAACCATCGTTCAAGCACTGTTTTTCGATGTATAAACGAAGCTCGTAAAATTTAAGGTTGATCGATGCAGTGATTTTTTAGATATCATGGTCACTGATGGTGAGAAATTAATATTCCAACAAGCACGTTTAAGGCTGTATTCTTTTAAGAAATCTTGTCAAGAAATTTGAGCAAATCGATATTTTGGCGTTTTCTTAGAGTATAGATCCTTAAAAATACGTTTTCAAATGGAAATTTCGGCATTTCCTCTATTTACGCCAACAAGCGAGATCAGAATAGGATCGACCGGTTGATGTTACGAACTTCAGAAGCTTCTCATTCAGCTAGAACTCGTGGTCTTTTTCAAACTGGTTGACATAAGCTCGTGACTTCTATATAACCGATTGACTTCAAATTTGGTATAGACTCTCAGTATATATCCCTCTATCTTCCCGACTTTGGGCATTGCAAAACTATTATCACTATTAAAAAAAAAATTGATAACTTTGAAAACAATAGGACGAAAAATTAACTTTTTTTACAGTCACCATTGAATGTTTTTTTTTTTTTAATATTTCGATGCCTGCCATAATGATAATCTTATTGATCGAGAATATTGGTTTTATTTCTGTTTCAGATAAACGGGAGCTTTAGAATCATGTCAACCGCCTCGACCGGTTCATTTCACGACCATATCAAGAGGGCTCTAACTTTCTCAATTATCATTTTTTGCACATTTTTGTGTGAGTCCTTGAAACATTAATGAAAAGACTGTAAACAATGTACAGTAGAAATATTTTACGTTTTTATTCTAGCAAGTCCAAAAAAACGCCCCAAATTGAGACAAATAGACAGAACAATACTGCTTTAAAGTTCGCCGGTTAGCGGAACCTACCTAAAAACGCCCATAGGGCAATTTTCGAACAGACCGAGTATAAATCAGAGAACATTTTCGACTCTTCGAGAATCCGTCGAAGCCCAAAATTCGATATTTTCAAAAAAAATGTCAACAAGGTGGTAAGTCCCCGAGACCATCGAAATTTCCTTGCACGAAAAAAAAAAAATATCGCCCAGCAGTTTCATCATCCGACGTGGTCTGTTCAGAAGTCTCTGTCGCCCGCCGTATACGAGGCTCAGCCTATGCGGCAGTCTCTGAGTTGTCACGGCGTGCAGCCGAAGATTTCAGAAACTGCCGAGTCTCTCTGGGTGCAGCCGGTGCAGATATCTCTCCTCTCGCGGCTCTCCGGTTCGTTTATCATGTTGCACTCGCTGCTGTTGCGCATCTCGCATGTACACAAGTTGCACAAGCGAAAAGTACGTGCAGCCATCGCACGGCAACGTATGTATAAGTAAGCTCACGTGTGTACGGATATCTAAATATCGTACAAGAGTTAGCACAAGTTCGCGGATGAGAGGGATCGGTACCCCATAAGCCGAGGAGAGATGACGATGCTCGTGAATGCGAGCGGCAGGCAGGACTTGTATCTCTCTCTCGATTTTATAAGCGGCATGTAAGGAGCGGCGGGCAGAGGCGAATGCACTACTACTCTCCGGCAGAAGGATCAGTAGTAGTGTGTATCAGCGATGCTGGTAGTAGTATGCGCTCGCGTGCCGTAAATTTTCGAGCTCGTGCGCGATCACCGTATGAGCTCGCGGGGTACGTGTGCCACGAGTTTGCACGAAGTGTGCCAGATATCTCTGGCAGCAGTTAAGCTCGTGGCGGGCCCTCTCGCAAAAGAATCCGGCGACTTGATGACGGTGGTCTTATGTGTGTGTATGTGTGTGGGTGTGTGTGCCATCCGTGATCTGCCTCACCACCGAGTTTTAGCTTTCGATGATGGGCTCCTCGTCGCACATTGCTCGGCAGCGAAGGATCTGGCCGAAATCCACAGGGCGAGAGAGCAAGAGAGAATGAGGCCGTCAGCAGCGCTCCTTCGCTCTAGTCGGAGAAGATAAATAAATCGCGGCGAAGAAGAGGACGAAGAAAAAGACCGCCAGGAGGAAAGTCAGCGGAGGTAGTTTGCCCGTGCGCGAGCACGGCCTTCGACATTTAATCGAGCTCTTATTGCGAGATGAGACACGTTACCCCCGAGTGCAGGCTTTTAGCGAAACGTCGGCGCGGCGTCGATCGTTCCACCGCCGGCGATCTCTTTGCCATATGGGATGCGCACGTGGATACTGTTACGCTGTAAAACGCGCGCGCCGCACCCAATTATTTATCCGTACGCCTGGATATATACGTGCATCATACCGAACGAAATGAAACTGCGAAATTGTAGCTAACTCATCGCGATGTCTTGGCGTGCTATATTACGTAGCTCTATGAGCTATGACCGACTAAACGCAGGGAGAAAGTTCCATTATAATTACTCGACGCGTCGACACACTCTCGCCGCCTTCCTCTCGAGCCCAGTAAGGAGCTTTCCATTAATTTTGTTCAATTGACGTGACGCGATGGGGATCGAGCGTCTGGTGTAGGAGAAAGAAGCCCAAAGCGAGCACCCGGCCTACAGCAGCCATCCTCCATAAGACTAACGTTTTAAAACTTACCGCGGTTTCGCGACGCGGGGACGGTGCCCCCTCCCGCCCGATTTGCCGCAGTTGTGGAGCTTAACCCTTTAACTGCCATTGGAGCAAATTTGCTATGTTCACTTTTCACTTCACAAGCTACTTCACAGTTCCATCGATCTATGGTAGATGCAGCTACAAATTCCGGGACAGCTTGAAATTCAAAAGTAAATATATATATTACGTTAATATGGCAAAAATGTTGTGAAAATTTACGACGCTTGCCCCAGCACTCAATCTGCTGCCCGGTTTTTGTCCAAAAAAGTAAATAAATGGACATTCTGGAAAGATTTTTTGATATAATTGTGTAAAGGAAGCTTAACTGGACGAAGTAGGCTTTGAAGATTTTTTTATTGAATTAGAATAATAATCCGAACCGAGCGGGTAGTGGCAAATTTGCTACAGTCCGAAAATACTACTTCCCAGGCCCTTATCGACAAAATTATGGTTGGACATTCATATTTAACCCCTTTTTAGCTATACTACCGGAGGAAATGATTTTGAGCCATCCGGAAATAGGCGTGGCCGTTAAAGCGTTAAATGCGACCGACTGCGAGGCTTGTGAGGCAAAAAAAATCCACGTTTTTTGAAAAAAAAAGCAAAGTATGTACATCGTGTTTTCTCTATTTGTGAGTGAAATAGATCAATACTAAAGTGTGACTATTGTTTTATGCCTATTTCACTTTGTTTTATTCATATTTGCTTAAATGTATTTCAATCATTTGTTGGTCAGGTTTGATGAAAACGTCAAGTGGCGCAAAAGGGCAAAGCGAACAGGGCAAAGCGAGCACGTGCCCGCTATGCCCAGTATAAAAGATGGCTATGTGAAATGAAGTTGAAACTTTATTTAAATAATTTTCTTATTTATTTATCTTTATTGTAGGAAATCGAGCATGTGCCCGCGATGCTCTAATGACAGATGGCTATGTGAAATTAAGATGATGATAGAAGTAGTGTTATGTCACGATGAACTTGCGATTTGTTGTAATCCACTGGAGTTGTAAATTTCAGCGCGTTTATGATACGATAAATTCAAGTTGACACGTTGGCATCAAAATTAAACAATGAAAACTGGTTTCGCGTAAATTGATAAGGATCCAAGACTTTAATGGTAAACTTGAACTTAATAAATAATACAGTTGTTGGTGTGTAATATGAAAAATGTGAAATGACTTTGCTTTGATGTGTAAATGTAAGATATGGTTGACTCGGCAACCATTCGGGTTTGTTGAGAGTTGTTCGCGTTGAGTTCGAGTATTGCACTGACTGTTATTTTTCAGCAATAGCCAATTCTTGAATTTGCACCCCTCTTTCCAAAGTTTCAAGGAGACGCCCACCGAAATAAATCGCGCATCCTCATTGGATCTTTATATTCCTGGAAGAATTCACCTATTGAGTGGTGGTTCATTTAAGTGTTAACACTATCCACAGGTATTAGCGAGTCCTCCGCGATACATGGGTCCGCATCTGCTAGCGGAAAAACCGCAATAAAATGTTGGCGAAACAAAACTGATTACTATAAACCCTTCGTTGGCGCGACTGGCCGAGAGACTCGAGGATCCTTTCGGATAACAAACCATCTGGTCGCCAGACAAATCAACGCATTTCCCCGGCTCCAAATGAGTTTTGTAATTCTAAACATCAGAAAGCATACGGGTATACTAGATTGTACGATTTTTTGAGGATACGCGATATTTCAAGTAATACAAAAAATAGCTAGACCTTTCTTTTATATAGGTTTGGAAATGTTTGTGTGCCTAACTACCTATCGGCTATTGTGTGTGTTTAGTATTTTGTTTTGTTATATGTGCTTCAACTAGGCGCAGCCTCTCTCCGACGTTCCAAGTAGAAGATGACTATGTGACTTTATTCTAATAATTTTTATATTTATTTATCTATGTAGGACCTTACCAAAACGCTATCATTTATTGCAACTATGTTTTTACATGTTTGAGAGTGGTATTGTTAACTTCTTATAACGATATCCACTATTATTTTTAGATGGGCAGCTTTTTGGGATGAGAACCTGAAGGATTTAAAATCTAAGGAAAAGCCAAAACGGTAAAAAAAACTACAGGCAAGGAAAATTACGTGTGCATTATATGCAACGAACCATACATAGGTCCTCCCACCAAAGACTGGATTCAATGCAATAAACCAAAATGGAACTTTTCTTTCTAGAGCTTGTCAGTTTCGTCAATTTCAAAATTTCAAAAAACTATCCGGCCATACAAATTTTAATTATTATACTAAACGCACATTTTTTTTATTTTTCATTTCAGACAACTCTATTGGCCATACCCAGGTACACCGATTGGCCATGCAGCAACAGTGGCTCTTCGTTAAAATAATGACAACATTGAACGTCAACAGTTTTCAATTTGAAAAATTTCAATCTTAGCAAGACAATGGGTTAATTGTGTATGAAACTTCGACCTAGTCATCCCGATACGCTCATCAGAAAAAAGAATAGAAAATCTTAGACGTTTTTCCAACTCCAATCAAAAAGTGTTTCTCATAATAACATTGCTATCTAACCCTGAACACCAGGTGACACTAAAACCATGCCCCCAAACACATTACCAAGCTTCGAGATACATCTGACAAAAGCTACGACCGGAAGCTCCTCAGTCATAATAAGAACAGCAGCAATTACCAAAATCATGTATTCGGGTTGAATTTAGCTGGATCCGGGTAAGCTCCATATACGTACATCAATCCAATTCGCTTTTCTCAAGACTACCAGTCTAGCCCGGAGAGAAAAGTGAATTTCGATCATTTTTACTAGATACCCAATTGATAGAACGAAAATTCCGCGTTAGTAGCATCTGCTCTCCATACCTTTACACGTAAGTAGACTTCTTTTCCCAACATTTCGTCACAAAATGGCATCGCTGAAGCTGGTCGAAGTGAGTAATCTTTATCCAATAGCGTCCCACGGCCTTATGAAAGAATCTTGCAAAAACATTGTGAAGATACTTGAAGCTATGCAAAATGGACCACTAAACAGACTTTCCAGTCTATCAACGGGGTACTCTTCAATAGTCGAAATTCACCTTCTTTGCGCTCTAAACTGGTAAGCACCCTTAAGGTAGTCAATGCCAAGGAGATTGTTTCTCAAGCCAACCATTGAGGGAGTACATCAGAGTGTTTATTTTCAGTCAGCGCTTTATTCCGAAGTGAGTCGGGCGTCCACAAGATACCTTTGTATTACACGTAAGCGCATAGGTCCTATTTGCAAAGGTATGGCCCGAAGTACCTGTGCACGCGGGGCACGGCTTCAGGATCGAGCGATCGAGCGATCGGGCAACCGTCGAACAGTTCCTGGTTCACCTGTGCTCGGTGTTCGACGTTATAAATACATATATATATATATATATTTACGTCCGCGATGCGCGCTTGGTGTACATGTATACGTTTCACCTGGCTGCTGCGCCACTCCCGCCTTGTGGTACCACCTCCGCGACATGCCGCCTTTTCACTCCCGGCGTTATTATCAAAGTTCACGTCGAGGACGCGCGCCCGTGAGCGTTCGGCCAAATTACCATATACCGTATAGGTCAGGCGGGCAGGAGGGGGCGGCAACGTTTCGCCTCAGCCTCGGGTTAGGAATCGTGCGATGCCTCGCTACATACCTGATGCTTTTTCTTTTTCTTTTTTCTTTTTTTTTCAATTTTTTGTTTATACATCTTCGTGCGTATGATTCATGTTTATTCCTCTTCGATTCTCTTGCGGACCATCAGTGCATCAAGGTGTGACGACATCCAGCGTCGACGATGGCTCTTTCCTCAGTCGTGGGTGGACTCCGGACAGAATCACTTTGAACAAAGATTGTTGACGTAACCAGTCTTTCGGGCAAACCTCGAGAAATCATTGTGTTTTTTTGCGAGGATGCGCCGTCGCGTGATAACCGACGATGAACTGCCATAGACGCTTAACAGCGACGGCATGAATCCGTGGCTATTAAGTATTTTATGTTTCGCACAAAAGCCGTACGGGAGAAAGATGACGGCAAAGGAAAAGAAGAGATTGAAGAGCATGTGGATGTGTTCGAGCTATAAGTGGATATCAGGAGGACGAAGTGTGCGTACGAGGATGAAGGATGATCCAATCAATCTCGTGTGACGCCTCCGGAAGTTTTCAGCTTCGCACCTATCCAAGCCAAATGAGAAACGGGAATGCAGCGAGATAGGCGAAAAAGGCTTATTGGTTGGTACGGAATTACTGGGATGTAGCGCTCACATGTGCAGAATTATAATGTGTAAGTCTTAGTGGGAGAGAAGAGACCTCGGTTGACCCGCATGACCGACCTGAGGCGGCACCAGGGCATCTATGTACTTGTATATACGGGAAAAATTATGTTGAAGTTTGTAACATTGGAATGCAACGAAAGTTAATTTTTTTTCTACTGCTTACGTTTACTTCATCGTCTTAGGGTATGGATATGACCTAAACGGTTGTTCTCATTCTCAATGGAGTTGCGTTGCATTCCAACGATGCAAACTTCAATGCCGTCTGGAAAAAGGGATTTTTAAGCCATTCGCCTTCAAGAACCATCCTTATGATAGTACATTGCCTCTTTACTCAATAGTATCCAAATCCCAATGTCTTAAAATCCAGCTTTGCACGAATGTGAGCATGTTGACATGTAATGGCAATTGCCAGAACCACCCTTATTCCAAAATCGAAGTTCCACTTTGAAAAATGATATGCTGCTAGTCGACAGCAGATAAATGAATAAGATATATCGGATCAAGGGTTACATAGCAAGGTTAATATGGAAAAAAGTCTATACAGCTTTATACTGTCACATCCGGAAGGGATGAGAGCATAAACTTTCGTTTCCCTCTTTGTTGCCTACGCCTACTGCGATACCGCGGGATGAGTGTAAAATGGAGAGTGTTTGTTCCCGTGTAGAAATTTGAGTCGGGAAAAAGTACTGCCCTTGATCTGCCTTCCCGAGATAATATCAGGCTCTGGTCGGGCCTTCCACCCTGGAATAGGGTCGCAATGTAACGGGTCTAAGGTTAGGTCCCGATCCGCTGTTCCCTTTCTTGGGAACTGATCAGGAACGAGCCGGGGAACAAGCGGAAAATGACAAGGAAAGTAGTAGGGAGTAGATCGGGAACTGATCAGGAATGGGCCGGAGAACAAGCAGTAAATGACCAGGAAATGTCGATAAAACCAACCTCAAAATTACTTTTGTTGATATATAGAGGACAAGAAAAATGAAAAAATAAAAAATAAAATAACGTCGGCGTCGTACTATAGATATTAATAATTCACCGTGATAATGTGATTGCATTTATTGTAATTAATATCCTCCATCATATCAGCATATAATTTTCGTTGACTATCATAATTTATTCTTTATGATAGCATGGTCAGGCGTCGATTATTCTTAAAGAAAATAATATGACGATAAAACGGAGTATACAATTACAATAAATGTGATCATATTATTACATTCAATTATTGATATCTTTGATGACACAAAAAGTATTGTTTAATAATGGGTTGAGATTTAATATTCAGGAAATGTCAATGTTCTCCCCAGGAAAAGGTTTTGTGATATTTCTAGTCTGTTCCACAAAAGGGCCCGGTTAGGTAAATCGGACGAGGCAAGCCAGGCCTGGACCAGACGTCAAGTCGTGAATGCCCGGTCACATTTCTGCACGGGTTGTCGTTCGCGGTAGAAGGCCCTTCACTCTCAGCCTGGTGTGCTCGCTCTACCAATCGTTGGTGAGACGCTCGCAAGATTTTTCGACAGTGCGGATATTCACTACAGTATTGCGAAAGGCAATTCGCATGAAATAAAATGTGAACTTGACGCGAGCATCATGAATTTAGACTGTTATTCGCGCACCGAGGATAGAAATTATAAAAACATAAATAGAAGAACTTTTGGAATCCGAAAAATGAAGACTGTCCGTATAGGTAATAGTCGATATAAAATCGATTCGTATGAAAGTTGATGGGAGAATACTCGTTCGACTGCTGGATTGAGACTGCTTCGTACTTTTGGCCCACTGGCCCTTCTTGATCCGCATTCGATTTTTGATAGAGCGGGAGTAGGAAGGATCTTTGATTTCTCTTCTTAGAGGTAATGGCAATGAAAGAAAGGCAAATTTGCTCCTTATGCTCTGTGGGTGCATGATGTGCATAGCCTAAATTCGACGCTGAATCATTCGCGATAGCGCTGCGCCTGCTGGGTTCGTATAACCTGGATGTGTTCTGATTTTTGGTCACACTCTGCTCTGTTTACCGGGTTGACTTTCTGACTTATTAGGAGAGGGTCTTCCTAGCATGCAGGCCTGTCTTTGCTCCCATGCAGATGGGCAAGCGTCAGTTCGTGAACGTACATTGGTAGATGGATTTCCACATCGTTCAAGTCGCTGTTTGATTTTTCGTTCAACAGCTCTGCGTGGAATATGCGCCTAGGACCGTGTTCTGGTTGAATGCCAAGTGGATAAAAAAAAGTACATGGCTGAAGGTGTTGCTTTTGTGCATAGATCGCTGCGCTTTAAATATGCGTGAGGAATGTACGCACAACGCTCTTTTTCGTGCTGTTACGCATCTTATGTCTAGATTTATACATTGTAACGTTGCGTAACGAATATCGAGACTATCCGAGAAAGATGAGGTAAGCGGGCTGGAGTAGCTCAGTGGTCAGACCGGTCGACCGGCAATCGAATGGTCCCGGGTTCGAATCCCGGCCCAGAAGCGCACCGCATTTTTTCTCGGATAGTTTTCTTGGAGTATTCGGGGGATTACAAAATATACATATATTGAGGATAATTAGGGATATTGGGAATAATCAAGGAAAAAGTGTGCCCCTGTATGTTGGCTAGGATGTAACAATTCAGTCACAATCAGATCACCAGAGACAAACCATTGAAAATTGGGTCACTTTATTCATTAAAGCGAAATATTTATCAAATTATGAATCATCAATTAAAGGTTATTAATTTAATTAAATCAACATTAACGAAAAATTATTAAACTAGAGATTATTTATAAAAGCTAATGACACTGTTCTCCATCATTGGCCATTCCATTGCCGCTGTCTTTTTGAAAAGGAAATTGCCCTCTCTCGGTCCCAAAGTGAGGGGAAATTCTCGAAGTGTTCACTTTCACATACTAAGGATTCGTTTGCATCGTTGGAATACAACAGAAATATATTTTCCTACGTATTTAGACTACGAAAATTATTGGAACATTTTTGAAGATCCTTATTAAAAATCGACAACCAAATCAGGAAAAAAAACATCTTAGATAATAATATTTAAAAAAACGAAATGAGGGAAATCAAGAAGAATTTTCGCTGCAATTCAACGATGCAAGCTTAAACACCATAAGGGTTCAGGGAAAAAATTAGCTTTTTTTGCGCAAATTGTGCTAGAACAGACAGACAAAGTTACTAAAAACCGATAGATTTCTCCTCAGCATCCTACTCTAGCCCTTAGCCACTAGCTACTTCTGGGCTCAAGCTTCGCTTAGCCTAGAAAGCCTAAAGCAAAGAACCTAGAAAAAGCGAAAGTTTAGAGACATTATTTAAACTTGTATGCCCTTGCAAGTTTCCACATATTACCCTTCCCAATTGCATCTTCCTATCACTCCCTACCGGTACTACGCATATCTAACCTAACATTTGTTGCGTCCACAGCTGTCTTAAGCTACTCTATACCATATTTGTCGAGGGCACGGTGAAACTGTGGAAAACCTGTACCGGTATAGACGGCCCCATATTTTTCTGATTGTTTGATGCACTCACGTTTCACTCAAGTATCTACAGCAAGGTCACAAAAGTAAGAGCCTTCCGCTGACTGGTTCATGCGCCAGCCGGTGAACGGCTAAACGGTCACCGCTCCGAGTATCGGTCACGCACAACGCTGCTTAACTCAAAGTATCGGCGGACCGAAATCCGACCGCCCATGCACCAGTGTCGGTAATGTCTAGAGACTAAAATTTCATAATATTGGTGAGAGATGTATATGATTACGCACATACCCATAGCTCTGTCGTTGGATAGTGGCCGCAAAAGCCAACAGCAATGGGCATAATGGGTACAAACGCAACGAAATTATTCGAAGCATCTCTGGGTCTCGGTCAATCCTGTTCGACGATGAAGCAGCCAGCACACGCGGACATTTGCCGAGCGTAGTCACCCCCGCGTAGCAATTTTACGAAACCCCAATTAGGGCAATTGTCCGCAATGCGGGCTTCGCGCGCTCGAGTTCCACTGCTGCCGGCACTTGCTAGCAGCAACAGCAGCAGCCGCGGCAAACGCAGCAGCTGCACGGCCAAAGTGTCCTGGCACGTCCCGGGGTTGAGCCATCCCTTCTACTCTCTACCTCCGTTGCTCCTACAGCATTTTATAAACTCGGCACGATCCTTCCGCCAAAGCCCTACCTACCCTATATACACCTGCAATGCAGTTCGCGCAGTGTATGCCGAGGTTAATTCCTGCGGGCAAAACGATCTACATATATTTCGGTACATGTATAGTATTCTTTGCTAGGTTTGGGCTGCACGGGTATGGAGAACCGGGGGCTGATCCACCAGTCACTAATACGACGGTTTTAATTAGCATTTTGGAACGTCGAGTTCTGCTGGTAGCGAGTGGTCTTTGATATACGTCACGGGCAATCCTTTCGTATCTCTAATGTCCGGAGTTTAATCGATTCCTGTCCGATTTCTGCAATCGTTATAGCCCATTCAAGTCCTCCATTTGTGGTAAAAACAACGTGCTCAAAAGGCAATCATTATTGGAATGTAACGAAAGAGGCTCTTTTGTATGTCCGCTTTCGTTTATTATTACAGATAATGTTTGTTTGCAGATTTATATCGTGAATGTCTAAGGGAATGTTAAAAAAAATGGCTGAAGGATTTTTGTCGATAAAATCTGCCAAAAGAAATTAGAGCAATTCAGAAATCTAGGATTTTATTCCATTCTAACGATGCAAACTTGAATTTCGCTAAAGAATTGAGAAAATTCTGGCTGGAGTAAAGAAAAAACTTTGGCCCTTATCGCATCGATGTTTTTCGGTGGCCCGTTGTAGCATCATTAGGTTGAAGTTTACGTTACGAGCAGAAGTTTGAAATTTTATGAATAAAATATTCAATTGCATAGTTTTATAGTCTGAGATATTAACTTTGCAACAAACATTTTTTGAAAATTCAAAACATTGACCGATTTATGAAGGTTTTGGTGTGTCAATATCTATTCGTCCGATTCCGGACCATAGTTTATAATATTTTCTATCATACGACCGTACGATTTTTCGAATACGTTTATCCATTTATTAATAACAATTGTTTTTTTTCGTAAAAAATCGAATTTTCTTCTACAGCTTGCCTTTATTGTAACTTTCAAAATTTCAAAAAAGTATCCCGACATATGTAAGTTTAATTATTATACTACGAGTAGATTTTGTCATTTTTTATTTCACATCACCCTAGTTGTTGGAACAACCTACACCGATTGGCCAAGCAACGGCAGCATTTTGTTAAAATAATCATAAATCCATTATTTATCGATATTTTTCAATTAAAAAAAACTAAAATTTGCCAAGGCCATGTATAAAATGTGTATAAATTCCCGGCGTCATTATCCTAATACTCCCATCGGAAAAAAGATTGAAAATCGAACTCCAAGCTTATACTTGCTAAAGTTCGTCGGAGTGCAATAAAAATTCTTTATTATTATGCCTAAATTTCTCTTCATCACATCTAGGTTTAAAAAAGCACTCGAGCATTTGTTAGGATCTTCAATCGACGTCAATAATCTGAAGCCGCCAAAAATGTTTGAATAATGATCAAAACAAAGAAATGAGAATATAAAAAAGAACGTTCGCCGCGTCCCAACGATGCAAGCTTCAACTGCATGAAAAATCAACGTGGTATACGAGCAAGTTCGTGTAGGTGAGTCCGAAGTTGCATTGGACAAAAGGGTATTGTCCGTACGTTGCTCGGACTTGTAAGCGTTTTGTAATCTTTACGGTATCGATGGTTTGGGAACATTACCGCGTCATTGACGGAACTGAAGGGGAACGATAGCAAAAACCGTACATCCCGAGATAAGAGATAAGCGATATAGAACCGAGCATCTATTAGGCTCACTCGTCCAAGCCTATTCGTTGGATCGAGTGTAGGAGGATGCTGGATGAGTTGTGCTTCATTGTCGGGGCGGCATACTATTAGAATACATTAGGATGGAGAGAGAAACAGACAGAGAGAGAGAGAGAGAGAGAGAACGGGTCCTCGTGTTGGACTTGGAGAGATGCGCGAGACCGCCTGAAGACGATCCAAAACGCGTTACAGCTTTATGTGCAGTCCTCCACAGACCGGAGAATACGATGATTAAACGTTCATGAGAGACCACAGAGAGAGGCCGAGCGCGAGTCCATCCTTCGATGATCTCGCCTGTGCGGTTCGTTGTCTCGCGATGAAGGTGCACCGGGATTCTTCTCTCCCTATCTCTCTCTGGAAATAGGGGCGTGTATGATAAACGTCCGAGATGATACGACTAAGCATGTACAATCTTTTTTCCCCTGACGTGTGTGTGCGTACTCGCGTGTGCACAGCGTTTATTAACTAATGGCCGCTTTATTATCTAGGACGCGAAACACTGGCAAATTTTCCCGCTCAGAGCGTGTCTTCTCCATCAAGATATTAGCACGCCTCGCATAGGTTAGGACCATAGTCGCAAAACCTATTCTCTTCCCTTAGAGGCACCAGAATGCCCGGGAGATGCAGGGGACTGCGATGAGAACATTTGCGGCGTGTATACTTCACGAAGGCAATTCGTTGCGGAATGTCACTTTGTTTGTATCTTGCTGATATTATAAAAGTGTCGTGCCCGTCTGTAAATACGTTTGTAGGCTGAAAATAAGCTGTCAGAGATGATGTTTGCATCATTGGAATGCATCGAAAGTTCATTATTTTGCCACCGTTCATTTCTTACCATTCCTTTTTTTGGCCGCTTTAAGTTGCGAGAATCTCGCAAGCGTTTTTTAAAATAAATTATATTTCGTGTCTCGTTCTCGATGATAAGAAATGTAGTCATGCTTGTCATACCGAAAACTTCACAACGTTTAAAGCGTAGCTCCAATATTAAATAAAAGAATAGAGAATAACAGCCTTCATCCCGCTATCGAGGCTGTCCTCTCTTCATATTGTTTGGTTGTGTCAAAGCTTCAAGACGTAACATTTTTTTTTCGCGTAGTTGGTGAAAAAGTTTTTCCTTTTGCGTGCATTATGCCTGAGCATAAGAAAAGGAAACGTTCAAGATCACGCTCTCGTGATAATCATAATTCAAAACGAAAATTTGACGAAAAAATTTCGGATTTCCAACATCAGATTGACAATTTGACAAAGATAGTGGAAACGCTTATAAACGTTCAAAAAGAACAGATTTCTCAGCAAATTCCCAGTCAATCTGCCCCATTATCAGAAAAAATGCCCGATAATGATTCAATTGGTAAGTGATATATTCTCTTTTCTCCATACGAGATTCGAGAGACAATGCCCACACGGCTTGTCGGGTCCTCACGACCATTTCGGAAATTTTTTCCCTGGTGACTTGTTCAACAAGAACTTATTTAGTCACTCCTTTTCACAATAAGTGATTTTCCCAGACCTTGCTTCTTTTCTCTTCAGATTGTGAAGAAGTGGTGGATAAAATTTCTCCACCTCCAAAAGCAATAACAGAGTCCGAAATTCTTAAAGATTCTGAGCCTCCTGTTGTTGATATTTCATCCAAGGACGAGGCTTTAAAGATTTTGGGAATGGATCCGAACGATTGCAATTTCAAAGAGGTTCAATATCACTCTGAATTGACCAACACTTGGTTAAAATGAAAAAATAAGGGTCTTCCAGAGAAGAATAAGAAAGAAATATTGGGCTTATACAACCGGAAAGGTTCCTTCTTCGTTGAAGCCCCAAAATTCAATTTGGAAATTGCACCTCCTCTCTGATATCGCCAAAAAAAGAGATCTGCATTTTATTGACGCCCAAAATTGTGTGGGCACTGCTATAGCTGCTCTGGGTGCTGCAGTTTCTTTAATTCTCAATTCTCCTGACGAACGAGTTGACGAGTCAATCCTTATGGACTACGTCAGCCATGCTGGACAAATGCTGACTGATGTTTTTTATCAACAGTCAGTTGCTAGGAAATCATTCATCACTCCACAGCTCAATAAAAATGTTAAGCCAGTAGTGGAAAAAATAGTTTCGGATATGTGGCTTTATGGCGATAATTTGAAAGAAAAAGTCAAGGATTTAAAAGAAATCGAAAAGGCCTGTTCGGACATCAAGGAGAAAGTTACTCCGAAATCTTTTCCACGATCACGGGATCAGGGAAACGTCAAATACCCACCTGCGAATTATCGCCAGGTGGGTCAACAACAGAAGCGCCGTCATCTGAGGTTCAAAAAGAATTTCAAGAACCAACAGAACCCTCCTAAGCCACCCTTCCAGACGACGAACCAATCTTTCTCGAAGAAGTAAAGGTGCTTAAACCTTCTGGTCGTCTTTGCCACTTCATTGAAAGATGGAAACAGATTACGTCCGATAAATTCATTTTGGGCTGTGTAAATGGATATAAGATTCCTTTCACGGTAACGCCTTATCAAAAAATGTCTCCTAAAGAAAACATTTTTGCTATAAAAGAATCAAGTAAAATTAAATTTGAAATTGAAGAGCTTATAAACAAAGGTGCTCTAGAGGAATGTGAGGAATGTGAGGATCAATTTGTCTCTTTCTTCCTTATTGCAAAACCTGATGGCGCCTCACGCTTTATCTTTAACCTTAAAAAGTTGAATGAGTTTATCGATCCTCCTCATTTCAAGTTGGAGGATATTCGTTCTGCAATGAACTTGATTTCTCAAGGATACTTTCTGGGAACAATAGATCTCAAAGACGCTTATTTTGTTGTCCCAATTCACGAATCCCATAGGAAATATTTAAGACTCAGATTTGATGGATAAATTTATCAATGCACGTGCCTCCCCTTTGGTCTGTGCTCAAGCCCCTATGTTTTCACAAAAATCATGAAGCCTGTTATCTATCATTTAAGGCTTCAGGGGATTTTCCTTACTGTTTATCTAGACGATTTTCTTGTTATTCACAAATCTAAAAATGTATGTTAATCTAATTTGAGGAAAACAATCGACCTGTTGGAGCATTTGGGTTTCTTGGTAAATTATGACAAAAGTTTTCTTTCCGCAAACCAAAAATGCAAATTTTTAGGTTTTATTCTGAACACGGTCAATTTCTCCTTAAATCTGACCGATAAAAAGACAGTTCGTATAACTGAACTTGTCAATAGTTTCCAAATCGGAAAACCTTATAAAATCAGAACATTCGCAGAATTTTTAGGCGTTTTAACCTCTTGCTGTCCGGCGGTGGCATATGGTTTTATTCACTGTAAACGCCTTGAGAGACAAAAATGTTTGGCATTAAAATTTAATGGCCGTGATTACAATGGAAAAGTATGGCTTAATGATTCTTTACCAGACGATCTCAATTGGTGGAAAATTAATGCCCAAATTGGTTCAAACCCAATCAGGTGTATTAATTTTACACGCGAAATTTTCTCGGATTCTTCTCTTTCGGGATGGGGTTGCTTTTGCAATAATAAGAGAGCTTTTGGGTTTTGGAATAGGGAGGAAAGAAAAAACCATATATATTACCTGGAATTATTGGCGGCTTTTTTCGCATTAAAATGTTTTAAAACGAAGTATTACTTCGTAAGTATAAAACGAAGTATTACTTCGTTTAGATAATAATACTGCCGTTTCTTATGTAAACAAGGCAGGTGGTGTACGTTTCCCACATCTTAGTGAACTTTCAAGGAAAATTTGGCAATGGTGCGAATCAAGAAAAATTTGGTTAAGGGCTTCTTATATTCCTTCATCAGAGAATACAGAGGCTGATAAGGCTTCTCGAATTCTAAATATTGATTCAGAATGGGAGCTTAATCAATCAGTGTTTATTCAAATTGAAAAACGATTTGGCCCTTTTCCGGTGGATCTTTTTGCAACACGAATAAATTCAAAATGTAAACATTTTTTCTTGAGGTATCCTGACCCTGAAGCTCTGGCCGTAGATGCCTTTACTGTTTCGTGGGACAATTTACTATTTTATGCCTTTCCTCCTTTCGCACTTATTTTGCGTACATTGAGAAAGATTATTAATGATACAGCGGTTGGGGTTATGGTGATGCCCCTTGGGCCATCACAGCTTTGGTATCCTCTTTTTAACTCGCTTTTGATCGGACCGGTTATTACTTTTGAACCTAATTGTTCATTGTGATCGTCTCCTTTCAGAAACAAGGTACATCCTCTAGCCTCCCACCTTTCATTGGTGGTCGGGAAATTGTCAGGTCGACGTTTATAAAAAGAGGACTTTCCGAAGAGGCTGTAAATGTGATGGTTAAATCTATAACTGATTCTACATTAAAACAATACGAATCCAGCTTAAAATGTTGGTGAGAATTCGCCTTTTCAAGAAATATTGATGTTTTTAATGCAACATCAACCGAAATTATCGATTTTTTAAGTTTTCGATTTAGAAAAGGTTCGAGTTATATAACTTTAAATACTTCTCGTTCCGCTATTTCTCTAATATCGATGCATAACATCAATGTAGATTTATTAATCTCCCGTTTCTTGAGAGGAGTATTTAAACAAAATCCATCGAAACCTAAATATTCTTCCACTTGGGATGTAACTCCGGTTTTTAATTTTATCGAACAATTGAACCCTTTATCTGATTTGAAGTTAAAAGAGGCTACTGAAAAATTGGCAACCCTACTTGCTCTTACAACAGCTCAAAGACTTCAAACTTTAGCTTTAATTAATATTGAAAACATTGTGAAATCTGATTCAGGAATAACAATTAAAATTCAGCCAGAATTGTTTCTGCCTTTTTTCAAAGAAAAACCGAGTCTCTGCGTTGCTTCTGCTGTTATTGACTATATTAAGTTAACATCTCAATTGAGAAAGTGCACTAAAAGTTTGTTTATTTCGACGGTAAAGTCTTTCGGTGCAGCTTCCTCGCAGACTATTAGTCATTGGATCAGAGCTTTACTGAAGAAAGCCGGTATCGATACCAACCAGTTTTCAGCCTACAGTACACGACATGCAGCAGTGTCCTTGGCTTTTAAATGAGGAGTGGATATATCCACTATTCGGCGAACAGCTGGTTGGTCTTCTGGTTCTCAGGTTTTCTTCAAATTTTATAATAGACCTATTCAAGTTTCTAACGACGAGTTTGCGCAAGCGATATTGAATTAATTCCTTGCATACTGTTGAAAATTGTTACATTTTCGGAATTTATGAAATAAAATTATTTCAAGAATTATGAATTATCACTTTTACTCTAAAAATCTACATTTCTTATCATCGAGAACGAGACACGAAATATAATCGATCGATCAAACGAGCTCGCCGAAGGCGGGCGAAGTTTGATCAGGATTATATGTTAGTGTCTCGTTCGAAGATGATAAGTTCCCTCCCTCCCTGATTTTCTCGCAGTTTATGTTTCCCCATTATCATCTCAGATGGTCGTGATAATTCATTATATTTCACACACAAAACAATATAAAGAGAGAACAGCCTCGATAGCGGGATGAAGGCTGTTATTCTCTATTCTTTTATTTAATATTGGAGCTACGCTTTAAACGTTGTGAAGTTTTCGGCATGACAAGCATGACTACATTTCTTATCATCTTCGAACGAGACACTAACATATAATCCTGATCAAACTTCGCCCGCCGAAGGCGGGCGAAGTTTGATCGGTCGATTTTCTGACTTTTACAACTCAAATCTGCAAAAAATATTTTGATTGATAATAAAGTAGAAAAAAAGAACAAATTCGTTACGTTCCAACGGTGCAAACTTGAAGGCAATTTGTTAATTAAGAATTTAAAGCTAAGACGATACCTATCGTATTCTACGGTGTTTAAGTTTGGATCGTTGGAACGCAATGAGAGTATTTTATTTGTATGACCTAATTTTTCGGCACATTTGGGCTCCAGAGTCATTAAAACTTTTTTAGCGATCCTTGTTAGAGATCTATAACCAAAATCTGCGAAATGCAAGATTTTGGATGATAGGAAAAATAGATAAATGAAAAAGTAAGTATTATAACGAAAATGTTCGTTGCGTCCCAACGATGCAAACTTCAACACCATTCAAAATGAATAAATAAAAATATTGAACGATCAAATGGGCGAAGTTCGATATGAATTATATGACGCCTCGTTCGAGAGGATTACCAAAAACGTAGGATCGCTGTTTGTACTGCGACACCATCACTTGTTCAGAGTAAAAAAAACAAAAAGAGGGGAGGGCCCCTATGTGCCTCTTCCCGTCACCCCTAGCAACTTTCAAACATATTTTTAGAGTAGGTTCGTGAAATAATAAAATGTGCAATATGCTGATAGCATAATTGCAGCTAAGGGTGGGAATAATCTTGAGAGGGTGGGTGGTAATCCTCTCGACCGCGGCGTCATATAATTCAGATCGAACTTCGCCCGCCTTCGGCGGGGGCTCGTTTGATCGTTCAATTATAAGACGCCTCGGTCTCAGGATTACCAAAAACGTAGATGTTCAGAGCGCACCTTAACAGGGCACATACTTTTTATTATTTCGCAAGGGTTACATTCAATTATTTTTTAAGGAAAACAGTCTTTGCAAAGTTATTTTCTGTTGTGTGGAAGGGTCGGTTATAGAACTTGGCGAAAACCTCTGATGACTTAGACCATCCGGCTGTAGATTTGATCACGTTGATATCTACTTCCTTTCTAAAGGCGGATGATGTCGAGGCATGCCTTGTACTATAGGCAGTAAATTCTTCACTCACTCCACTTGTGGTTAAGACAGACTTTATCCATCTACTGATGGTCTAAGTCGAGGCCTCCTTATGAGGTTTTTTCCAAGTAATCAATAGTTTATCTCGAGCCCTTAAGGCACTAGTCATTTCAATATACTCTAGAACGGTACTTGCGATACAGAGCTGAGGTTTCCCTTTAAAAAGGGTAACACTAATAATGGTTGTTTTACCCCTTTCTTTGAAGTTTTAATGAGGTCTTTTATTTCTACCTGTAATCCATCCTCACTATTTTTAATATAACTTAGTCTTATGAAAGATAATGTTTGGAGTCTATGTGCAGTCCCCAGGGCTAGCAATGTTACCAGCTTTATCTAACTAATAAAAACTATCTTTGGGTCCCATGTTCTATCGTATTTAGGTTTTAATGGCCGTTGTCTATAAACGCATCTGAAAAATCTATTGAGCAACGGATTAGAAGACAAGTTTGTCATAGCTATCAGGGATATCGCCGCTCTCATTGAATTTAGGGTTCCGTAGGACGCTCCCGCTTCAAACCTTTCCGAAAAAAACTCTAGCAGATTAGTTTCAGAGACTTCATATGGGTCAGATTCTTTTTGAATACAAAAAAGCCACCATGACTTGATTGGGTTAGAATACTGTTTCAGGGTCCCTTCTGATAAAGATGTCAGCATTATATCGGAAGTTCGAAACGAGAGTTTCCTCCTTGTAAATGCTGTCCTGATAATTTGCCGGCAATCAGGGACAGCTTCTGGGACAGAGGATGTTGGTGAGTTCTGCAAGGAGACAGTAATAAATGTTTGTTTGGCTTAAATATAATGGGTATATCGGTTAATAAAGATTCGAAGACAGGGAACCAAGGTTGAGTTGTCCAAAATGGGATGACAACAATGCCCTGCGATTTTTCGGCGATAATTTTCTGTAGCACACGGGGTATTAGCGTGAACGGTGGGAACGCGTAAAATAATTTATTTTTCCAGTTTATAGTAAAGGCATCTATGTGAGACGCTTCTGGGTCTTTGAACCAGGAGCAAAAGGTCTGGCATTTCGTATTGATTCTGATCGCGAATAAGTCAATCTCTGGATTTCCTAAGGATTTTCTAATCGTCTTAAAGGCATAGTCTGCGAGTTCCCATTCAGTATCGATGTTTTCTAGCCTGGATTCCCTATCTGCTTCGACATTTTCCTTAGATGGTATATAAGCTCCAAAATTCCAGAGGTCCCTCGTCTCGCACCATTGCCAGATTTCTCTAGCCAACTTGTTTAGATGGGGGTGCTGAATCCCGCCCATACGATTAACGTATGATATTGCGGTGGTATTGTCTATTCTCAGGAGTATGTCGCAACGCGAGAGATCAGTGGTAAAAGTTTTCAGGGCCAAAAAGAGTGCAAGGAGCTCTAGGTAGTTAATATGGAAGCTTCTTTCTTCTGATGACCACAGCCCGCGTGACCGTTTTCCGTCGCAGAAGGCTCCCCAGCCTGATAGTGATGCGTCTGAGTAAATAACTCGCTTGTACATGTGAACCTTGAAGGTATTCACTGATGTAGGTATGTTTTTCTCCCACCAAAAGAAATCCTCGCGTAAATAGTCTTTTAAGGCCATTTTTGCTTCGTAATCTCCATCACTAACTAGCAAAGCCAGATATTTTTCTCTCTCAAACCGCTTCGTGTATAGCCAACCATACTTGATTGCTGGACAAGCAGTAATTAAATTGCCTATAAACTGAGCAAGTTTTCTGATCTTACAATCCTTTTTCGAGATTAAGTTTTTAATTCGTTCTAAAATTTCCAGGCGTTTTACTTTTGGTAACTCCAGGGTCAGACGTTCCGAGTTTATGGAAAATCCTAGAAATTGGCAACTTCTAGATGGGGTCAATTTACTTTTCCTTTGATTGATAATAAATCCGAGTTTTTGGAGCATCTGTATTGTTGTGGATACGTTACTCTCACATGAAGTAATGTCGGAGCTAATACATAAGATGCCGTCAAGATAGGCTACCGATAAGAGCCCCTGTTTACGTAGGAAACTTAATACTGGCTTTAAAATTTTTGTAAAAATGAAAGGAGCTATGGATAAGCCGAATGGTAAGCAGGCGAATTCATATAATCGTGATTGAAAACGAAACCTAAGAAATTTTCTACTTTCAGTGTGAATGGACACCAGAAAATACGCGTCTTCTAGGTCCAAATAAGCCATGTAATCCCCGGGCGAAACTAGCTTAGACACTAGCTTGATATCTCCCATTTTAAAGTGAGGTGAATTGATAAACAGATTTAATTTCTCCAAATTTAAAATGAATCTCTTGCTTCCATCTGGTTTGTCTACTAGGAAGTATGAGGATACGAATTGGCTCTTCTGGTCATGACAAGGTTGGATAGCTTTCGGTACCTCTGACGATGGGGCTTTCCAGTTTAACTGACCGGCGGGTCTTAGTGGCAGTTTTTTCGGAGCAGCTTTATGTTTAATTTCTGCAGCTACTTTCTCAATAGATTTTGTTGATCTGATTTTATCCGCCAAACCTTCTCCAAAGAGAAATTTGTCCATTTTACATTTCTCCAGAACATCCTTGATATTTTTGTCCATCCCCGGTAATATGAATGATCGCCTGGCTGATGCGTCCTGGTGATGAGCTTTAGCTATTAGTTCACCAGCGTTGCAAAGGTACTCCAACAATTGATTTCTATCAACCCCCTGGTCTTTCTCATGTAGAAGCATCGATATGCCCAATCCCAGGGCGAGCATGGCCGAACCAATGGTTTTTTTGGACATCACTTGCGTAATTGTCCCTCCTTAAGGCCGTCTCCTGTATAGTGGCCACTATTTCTGGGTTAAGAATCTGAGCTTCCAGCTGGCAATTATCGGCGCGGGGTACTTTGACAAGAGTTCATTCTTGGTTTCTTTCTTTAAACCTTCGTTTATCCAACTCTCCCAGCGTGCTGCCAGTTCCGGGTGCAAGCTACCCACTTGGGGGCCTTCAGTTCGAGAATCGTCTCCTAAGATTCTTATAACCTCTATATTTAGGTTGTTGCTTGTGTCCTCCGTAGTCAAGGCGTCGATTGACGAGCCTGATTTGGGACCGCTCAATGTTTCTTCCTCGACCGTGTTACCATCTGATGTTGACTCAGTTATGTGGCCAGGGTGAGCAGAGGCTAAGGCATCTTCTGCATTGATTGAGTTATCGACCGAGCTCAATAGTGTTTCTGTAGAGACAGATGCGAGGAATTGGGTCATGCCTATACCACTCGTGTAAGTACGAACCCAGTTTTCTGAACGATTTGTCCCACCACTCGTGTGGGCACATCGCCAGAAGGGGGTGGTAGTCAACATTTGCAAGAAAATTGTGACTACCAATGAAGATAAGGAGCAAGTCTTACCCGTTGCTTGTTCGTCGTTTGCGAAAGTTGGCGGTACAGGCCCGGACGTTGACGACCTGAAAGCCTCTTCTAATTCTTTTAATTTTTTCCAAATTCGCTCTTCCTTTTCTTCCTTTTCCCTTTTCCTCTTGTGTCTTCCCATTCTTGCTGTTTTATTTTATTTTTCATCTACTAAACTCTGAAACGATGCGACGATGTCGAGCATAAAAAACATTATGATTGAAAGTTGCTAGGGGTGACGGGAAGAGGCACATAGGGGCCTCTCCCCTCTTTTTGTTTTTTTACTCTGAACAAGTGATGGTGTCGCAGTACAAACAGCGATACTACGTTTTACGTAAACCTGAGAACGAGGCGTCTTATAATCAAGAATTTTCGTTGCATTGCAGCGATACAAACTTCATCACCGTGCTCTTTCTTCCCTGGACATGTGAAAATAACCACTTCCAAAATAGCCCACTGCAGCTACGCTTTGCTATAGTATACTCATAAGATGCAGCGGCGATTTTTCTTAGCCAAAGCCAGCATCCCGAATGCATGTTTGCATTGTTGTCATGCAACGAAAATTTATACAATTGTTTTGTCGCTTTTTGGCTACGACGGATCGCGCAAACGTTTTTCAGGACCTTTTCGAAGTTTTACAGTCAACATTTTCCCAAAACTATTTTAGGTGTTAAAAAAGTGAAAAAAAAGGAATTTTCATTGCGTTCCAACGATGCACACTTCAATGTGATAAATTCGCTAATGACGAACAATCGTGTTTTATGGACGTGTCGTGGAAAAATACGCGAGTTTTTTTGGATTGACATTGAGCCTCTGTCAATCGCGTGCCTACGATCCTTCGTTCCTGCCTTTTGGCCTCCCACCCTCGCATTATTTCTTCATCCCCACTAATCTAATCGTTTAAAAGAACGGTCGAATAATGATATTCGATCCTTCGAACCGTTAATATCCTTGGTACAATCTAGCACGCGCACGAAGCGTGAATCCGATCCGTGTGTTCCGTTAACGATTCTCGGCCAACCTCACCCACCAAGAACATCCGAGTGTCCATATATATGTGTGTGTGTCCGTGAGCGTCTGCACAGGAATATAAAACAAACGAGGCAGGACTCCATGAGAGTCCGTATGAAGATGGAGAAATTTTATTGCTTAGTCAGCGTGACTTCGGAGAAGAGAGAGATGCTGAGCGCGCGTGCGGGGTAATGCTCTCTTTCAGTTCCTTATTTCTCAATCTGTTTGACACGATGATTTTTGTTTTTTAACCCAGACGGCGCACAGATCCGCGATCCAAAAAAAATAGACGATCGATCGGTCGTTATTGTCCCACTGTCCGTGACACAGTTCGATGCAACAATTGTAAAGTCCTAGTGGCCTGCATAAGCTTGAAATTTCAACAATACAATTTTTATTGCACGATTCCATAGCCTAGGCGCCTAGCTTCAATCTGCATAAAAGATTTTGAAAAAGGTCCAAAAAACGAAAAATGAAAAGTATCCAGTTATACGAAAGTTTTATTATTATGCTAAAAGTCCACTTTTAATTTTTTATTCCTGCTCATCCTAGTTGCGAGACTCATCTACGCCGATTGGGCATGCAGCAATGGCGGCACTTTGTTTAAGTAATAACGTCATTATTCATCAATGTTTGTCAATTAAAAAAAAAACTCACACTTGGCAAGACCATGTATCAATCATGTGAGAGATCCCAATTCCGCCAGCCCAATACGCTCACGGGAAATAAATCTTAAAAATTAACCTGACTTTTAGGTGCCAAGCTTATGCAGACCCGTTGAAAAATCGTTTGTCCATGAGTGCCAATCGAACGTTCCGTCGATCGCAACATACTTGCTTTGGAGAGTCACCAAGACTTTCATTAAAGAGCCGCTCTTCCCGGCGGCAATTTCATTAATAATGTGCACGCCTTATAGAACTCATAAATTGAGCGTTACCGAGCTTACGAGCGCGAACGGAATACGCGCGACCAACGAGTGAATAAAATTTGTCACGAATATCTCATCTACGATGCTATAACCCTCGTACGGGACACTTATTTTACAAGCACGATGCGTGGCAGTTTAGTGAGCTCTCGCGAGATACTGGGAGATCCGCGCGTAGGAAGAGTTTGAATTTACGATGCTGGTGGAAGCGTTTCGTGAGAGCTGTGTATAACGGATTTACGATTACAGTGCACACACATGCACATATATATATATAGTAGCTTTCACCCGCGACTTCGTCCGCGTGGATTTCGAAATTTTTGTTGAAATACTTTCCAACCCCTTAAGGGATGAATTTTTCTAAGCGCTGAAATACGTTATTCTGGATTTATAGCCAATATGCTGAGCAGCAATTTTAATGGTTCTTACTTAAACAAACGACGGATCTCTCATACAAAATTGCACTCACGATCTTACGGGATCTCAAGGGTTGATTTTCCAAAAACGCTGAAACACGTCATTCGTTTCAAATAATTTCCAGCATTTAATGTTTAGTGATAGATGGAGCGTCCAAAGATAGTTTAGTTGTGTGTGACACAAGTGTTATTCGCCTATAAACAAAAGACGAATGGTTATTCATATCGACGCTTAGCACTTAACACAATCACTATTTGTTATTATTGAGGATTGAGAGCAGTGAAAATCACAAATTATCTTGTTTTGCCGTCGATATGATTTTTGTTGTAAAGTCAACGAAAACGATGTTGTCGTTGGTGCTGTTTCTCCAATTTTATAATGCTTTGTACACATGCGCAGCGTGTATGGTGATATGATTTCAAAAAGTTGTTCTACAGCGCTATCTAGGGGCGAATTAAAGCAAAATTGATATCGCGAAATCAATGACTAACTATTAATTATTCAATGTATCAATTACTGATGATCTCGAGTTATCAATGACTAACTAATTAATCTATAATCGAAAATATTCTCCATACTCAAATACCTGTATATACCAATTTTTATAGCGATCGGTTAAACGGTGTAGAAGTTTATGCGCTGCAGCACCATCTAGTGGCGAGTTACAACAAAGTGAATAGCATAAGAACCTTCTCCATGAAAAAAAAAACACTTACATGTGCCAACTTTCGTAGTGATCGGTCAACCTGTGTCGGAGTCTATAAATCTCAAACATGTATACCAACATCCATTTTCACATAAATAGATATAGATATTTACACATTAGGGTATGTCAAAAAAGAAAGTTTGTATATCGCTGGTGGTCTTTCATTTGTGGGTCTGAAGTTTGTGTCATCGAGACGCAATGAAAATTTTAAAAAATTATAATTTATTGAACATCTGAGCTCTAGTTTCGTGAAAAATATCGTAAAATACATTTTTTGTTTCCGACCACCGGGATCCTCCTCCCACCCACTCTTATCGAGGGATGAATGTCGAAAAAATCTCATTCCCCTCGGGGTGGAAATAATCATTTTTTTTTATTGGTGTTATATGTATCGTGGCCTGAAAGGAGCGTCGAAAAAATACGAACGATTTGCATCCTCCGGAACCAACCCTTGTCGGCGCGGGGGTTGAAAAAATCCTATCTCTCGTGAGTTGAAGTTATCATTTCTTTTTATTGGCGGGGGAAACATGTTCCCCTAGGAGGAACAAAAAGCATATCGTCATGTCTCACTCTCGAGGTAAATAAGCAGGAACTTTGTGACGTTTTTCAAAAAAGAAAGTATCTGGCAACCAACTCAAGAGAGTGCCTCGTTATTTTTCCTTTTTTCCCCATCGGAGCCCTTGAGATTTTGGCCCGCTCTCCCCTTCCCAAGAATCAAAGGGAGATTATTTCTAATTGAGCTGAAAAGTAGAAGACCCAAAAAACAGTAAAACATTTTCGTTGATACGCCCTAATCTATAAGGACAATTGGCTAATTCCGATGACAACGTACCCGGAAGTCAGTAAATTATAGTCACGTGTATCGAAACAGATTTTTCTCAGTTTCTTTGCGCCCTTCTGCAATTGCGCTACAACAAGCGCATATTAGGAAAGAGTGGCTGTGGGCACCGCCCGGGAGTGGCTCTCACGAACTGGAAATAGAAAACTCACCATTGATGACATTGAACTTTGCATGGTTGGAACTCAACGCATCTTTCCTCCTTTTTTGTTGTCAGATTTAAGCTAAAAAAATCGCTAAAATACTTTTATGGATGTTTATTTGGAAATATACGATCTAAATCGCCAGTAAATAATTTTGTATGATAATGAAAATGAAAAAATGCGATGATAAATAAAATCGATTGAATTCCAACGATGCAAACTCCAACAGCATCACCATTGAGAAGTACAACTAAGAGGATAGGATTCAAAGGGACATTGGTAGATGTCCATACCCATGTCTATATGCATGCAAAAATATATTGTGTTACCCTGCATTCCTAATTCATTTCTAAAACGAGAAAAAGCAGAGGACCTACCCCCGCAACGTCATTTTTTTCTCAAAGACAGCAAATGCAGTTTAATTTTTTCTCCCATCACCAAACAATACGTACAGTCCAATTTTCAGCTTCGAACCGATAATAATGGTATCAGATATGTTTTTTTTCCATTTCAACAGATCGGAGAAGGATTGCGAAAAAATCGTGCCGACTATCTCTCGAATTGCCTGCGCCTCCTGCAACTCCCACGTTCTCTCGAGTGGTTATATCCACAAAAGAAAGACGTGAAAATAAATAGCCCGGGGATCTCGGGGGGTGCAGTGGAGAGCGAAAGGGGAGGGGACCCCTGTGGGAGCGGGCGCTAGGGGCCCGGTCGCCGATCGTGAGCACGCGAGAGCCACACGGCAGCAAAGCACACCGGGTTGCCCCGCGGTCCTCTCGTACACTCGCGCAAACCCCTTGATCCGTACGCTCTCCTGCAGAACGCGCTCACACTTGATCCTTATTTACATTGTCGATACAAAGCGCAATAAAGGCGGACGAGAAGATAAACACGAAAAAAAAACGAGATACAAATTTCGTTATGAACCTGCCGTGAAACTCAATACCCGCTTGACTGCACCGCGATAGCATCCTGGGAGATTCTGATCCTTGCGCTGGGTGCAGTTGGTGTTACATCGCGTTTCCCGGAGTCGTCATGTAGCCTTTCGATTAACGGCGACGTGTATTGCATTTGAATACGTGAGATGAGCGGCAAAAGAGAGCTAATGACGAATGAGATGATGGGAAAGGACAATGCAGTCTGGATGACGATTTCACCACCAATAAGACTCCCCGTTGACTTCTTGATTTGCCGTAGAGCGTGTGCCATTCGCGAAAATACGTGAGAGCCAAATTAACACTGCCTGTTGTCTATCGGAAGAGGACTAATCCTTAATTAGCTCAACTAATTGCCCGCTGACTCGCGATCACGCGGGTTTGTTCGTTTGTTCGCGTTCGCCCGAGTAAAAGGTTACCTCGCGTCGAGTGATTTATCAAGCTCGCGAGGTCTCTTTGCTCTTCCGTCTTAATTGAATGCAAGTCGGAGAGAAAGAGAGAGAGAATGGTCGCGAGAATCTCGCCTCGATCTCTCGCTCTCTTACGAGCGGGCACAAGCGAGCGCCTCTGATGAGACTTCGCGATCACGCCAGTAGCCGTCTCGATCGTGAATGGATGAGGAAAGAAAGAATGTCGAAAAGAAGAAGAATCAACTATATATATATGATCACACTGTGTTGGCATCGAACTAGATTTTCCTTCTCGATACCTCTATACCCACTTCCCCCTTTTCTCACTTTTCTCAGGCAGCATCTCTCAGGATCGTGTATCTCCTTAAAACGCCGAGAGTCGAGAGAATCCTTAGCCCTCTTCTTTCCCAAGATATTAGATATCGCACATACCCACGCCGTTCTCCCAACCATGAGACCGGGGCTCACACGGGATCATAGGGAGACTCCGGCTAACCGGAAGCTGCAACACGCGAGAAACGTGTTGAGAATCCGAGCAATGTGCAGAGCCATGTAAAGCGGAAGAGCCGTAAGGGATAGATCGTACCGCTGCCAGAAGGTACACGAATACCGCACGTCATAGGGAGAGGATGAAGACGAACCCTGCCTGTGTTGTGGTCCCGGCATGTGCCATCGGTCTCCAGAATGCAGAGCTATCCGAGTCTTTCTTTTTCTGATAGGAAGTATAGTGTCCGCCAAGGAAACGCAGTAGATAGGCAAACGGTTCATCGTTCTCAAAAATACCTGGGCGGATAGCAGCTGAGAATGGTCATTATCATCAGTTTCCCTTTTTCTGATAGGAAGTATATCATGAGCCAAGGAAACGCAGTCATAGGCAAATGGTTCATCGTTGTTGAAGATACCTTGGGTGACAGGGAGCCGCCAGCAATGATCATCATCAGCAGGCTGGACGAAGTCTGCCTGCAGGGTGGACAAATAAATAAGTGGACTCCGTCACAGGTTCCACTCTCATCTCCAAAAGAGCCCTGAACCGTCCAAGTGCAACCGTTGCGCGGCTTACTGCTTTCATCCCAATTACCCTTCATCATTTACGTCCTTCACCTAAGGCCTCAGAGCTAAGTGTCTTCGATACTCTGTGATCTTGGCAGCTCGTACGAATTTTCACGAGGGGATAAAATCTCGGACCTCTCGAACGCAATGCACCTTATGTATATCTATATCTGCAACCAATAAATCTTTCCGTCGATGGAATAAATTGGAGAGTCGAATTACAAAGCACCAAACCTGCCCGAAGCGTCGAAGGTGTGTTCGACCACGCCCGGCTTTCCTCCACCAGATACGAGGACAGCATCAGGCCCAGGGTACAAGGGAGAGAAAGCGAGACGAGGGGAGAGAGAAAGATTGCACACGGTAAACGAGAGGTTGTAAGCGCGTCTTCGCGGTAAATTGCATCGGTACTAATAAACACGCAGAAACCGTAATAGCTCGCATCATCCTGTGCTCAACGGGCCACCGCCTGCTCTTTCACTACAGCCCGCTCTTCATATACACGTGGGATTCTTACGCTGAGACTTTTAGCACTGTGACAAATGCTTAATAACTGCAAAATTTTCAAAAAATTGGGGACACTTGTACGCCGTAATTATATATCATTGGTAAAGCAGTTTTCGCGATGATTCCCTGCGTCATGAATAACCGCAGGGCACCCGTTCGGGTTTCTTAACCTAGGCCGTGTGCGCGGTATTTTTATTCAATTTTTTTTTCTTACGATCTTTAAATTAATTGCAACTTCGAGAGCTTTCAGTCATGCCTTTCTCTTCCTCTTCATTCATTTCATCCCGTTATATATCTCTTCTTCACTTCCTCTATGTTTGCTCTTTCTTCGTACGTTCAAGTTGAATCTGCGGAGTAAAACGCTCGTAGACTATACTTGCGATAATGATGGACATAGACCCTCCCCCTTGTGGTGAGGTCCGTGGGATAACGTGAGCCATTCGTAAGATATATATATATATATATATATATATATATATATATATATATATATATATATATATATATATATATATATATATATATATATATCTTACATCACGCGATATATTTATTCTCATCGGTTCTGCCTTCTGTCCCTCCATAATTCTTTGAGGGAATTTCGAGATTTTTTAAATGGATACCAATATGGGCTGGAATTCTTAAGTTCCCAGCGACAATTCGCTGTTATTCTTACGAGGCATTGAAGTTTGCCTCGTTGGAGTGCAACGCAGACATATGCCTATCATCCCTATTGTGGCCATATGCCTATCACGAAAGCTATCATGCATATCATGAGGACTTTCACTGACGCATCCTTTGATGGCGGTGCCTCAGCCTAGTGAGAGGTGCGTTAAGAGCTTGCAAATAGAGATGGATGGAGGGACCCAAACTTTTGGGGTCAACATTGGCTTGTGAGTGGTGTAGCTATGTCAATGATAAATCTCAGTAGCAACCCAATTAATGGAAAACAGTCGGTAGCGACGGTATTGAAGTTTCAACGATTTTGGATAATACAAATCAAGAAGAATGTTTGATCCAAGCGTCAACACCATATTCTTATTCCGTTCTATGATGAATGGTATATTGCAATGGTGTGTCATCCGTGCACGCATGCAATACGAAATTTTCTATCGGAAAAGAGTAACTGAAAGTGGGTTGCAAATTCAGTGTTTACTTTCAACTTCGGAGACTAAATATACCCAGTTGCCGTCTCTTGGAGGCGGTCGCCATCCAGCTGTTGATATTGTCCTAATTCTCCGCGCCACCGTCTCAAAACCCCAATTGACTGCGTATGTATCCGCGATAAAAGGATGACTCGTTTCATCATATTGTTCGTATCCTTTTTGCTGGTGAAGCGTGAAAGACAACGGCAATGGCTACGAAAAAATGATCAATGACTTCTCGAGGGGCAGCGAATGTCCGTGATGTTTACGACTGACAAGTGTCTGGCTGCATTACCCGAAGTTATGCCCAGGAACGATGCGCAGAGTGAGCACTTTGAGGATTTTGCCTCGGTCTTGTACGAGGGCTCGGGTCGTTCAGCCTTGCTCTTGCATGGTCAGAGATTGAACGCGAGTAACGAGGGAAGTTTACAGTGGTGGTTTTGCTTCTTACACATGGAATTAGATGGCGAGGCTCGCAGTGGGGATCTCTAACGAGCTGGCCGAAAAAGCGGATTTATGCGACGTCGCTCGAAGAACGGAGAAAGATCGTGGGGATCGTACGATGACGCAGGTGAGACGGTGAGAGCCATGCAAGCACTTGGGAACTGTATCGCGGGGCGAAGGAGAGCCTGCAGAAAGAGTCGCACACGTACATACATACTGGTGATCCTGGGTTGCTCGTCTTCGTCTCTAATCATAAGAGAGGCGTATAGCAAAAGGTGTGTGCTGCTCGTTCAACATCCTGCGTTCATCTATACACATATATAGGCAAGCGAACTTTACACGCGGCTCATTAACATGCATTCACACCGCAATATTTATCGCGCCCGCTCCTCTCCGGATACTCGGTACCCGCGCGAACCAAGGGGAATCCCCCTTGTATATCTAGTACGTTGTTACTTGCACTATGTACAACTTGAGCAACACGGAGTTACCCCGCGCCTGAGTGAGAGCATGCACGGACCATCCTCCGGAGCTCCGGGACATATATTATAGCGGGCGACCACACATCCTGATCTTAGATAAGCTGGCGAGCATGAGAGAAATTAATAGAAAATAAAAAATTGCAAGTGAATAGAAAAGCGGTGGACGCATTACGAAAAGCGGATCAGCTGACTCAATCGAGCAGAAACCGTAAAATGGAGTGGAGCAAACGTGTTTTTTCCGTGCTCGCCAAGTAGCTATAAGGCTGGAAGATGTCATTGGAGGCCGGAAAAAGTGCGATGGAGCCACAGCCTGGGGTGTCAATTTTCATATTTCGGATAAGGATCTCTCTTTTGGAGGATTTGGCCAGTGAAGACATAGAGCCAATTTGACGAAAGTGCGTCTAGAAGATTTTGCCATGTATGGGTACACATTTGAGATTGGAGACACTGGGCAAAGCTACGCAGAAGTATCATAGGCCAGATGTAAATCTTCCTCGATAGCTGTGTTGTGTTGAAATTTGTACTGTTGGAATGCAAATATTGTTTTTCCTAACTCCCAATTTTTGTTTACCCAATTGAGCTGCAAAATCACTTGAATATTTCTAATGATTCTCATATTAGTCATCTGTGACATAAATTTGCAAAAAAATAAATTTTAAAATTGTTTTAAATTGTATCTGCTACGGCGAACGCTGCGCCAATTTTAGCTTCCATGTACAGGGGGATTTTCCCCCTTTTTACATTTCCCTCCATTTTTCTCCAATCCACATCCATAATCGATCCCCACCTTGCGACCGCAGCCGACTTCCCCCTCTGTATCGCATTCACCATGACTTATTTTTTTTTGTTTTTTTTGTTTTTTTTTGTCATGGGTATAGGGAAACTGCGGAAAACCTATACCAATACAGCCGGTCACGAGTTCGCTTCCCAGCCTCGGAGCTAGTCGCGTTTCGTCGAGAAATAGCTCACAGGCTACAGCCATACACATCCGACACACACACGTACCGGTCCGTGTGCGCGGCATCTGTGTAGAACTGGAGCTACGTCACGCCTGTGTTTTTATTTCTCGCCGAAACTACGAGACGGTGATTCGAACCCGCGACCTCCCGATGTGTTGATTTCAGAGGCAGGTACGCTAACCACTAGGCCAACACATCGGTTCTTTGCAAAAAAATATTGTTTTACCTAAATCCCTATTTTGTGGCCCAATTGGCCTGCAAAATCACTAAAATGTTTTTGAGGATTCTCACATTAGACATCAGTAACCTCAATTTGGAAAAAAAACATTTTGGGCGATAACAAAAATAGATACCTAAATAAAAGAAAAGAATTTTCGTTGCATCCCGACGATGCAAACTGCAACACCATATAGCTGTTGAATACCAGTGCATCATGAATCAAGGAATCGGTTGATGGGATAACGACCTGCGGTTTGTTCCGGTGACTTTCTGATTGATTAGTTGGACGGTTAATGTTTTGTCCTTGGTTCATCGCAAAAAACCAGCCGTGGTTATCGAATGATACTCCCCAAAATCTAGCCTCCCTGATGACATGCAGATATAATGGGGTAGGCATGATCTCTGTAGCATGATCATCATCCTGAGCCACTTTTCCCGCCTCTTGCTAAATCACGTCTGATATCGTAACCTAACGATCATAGTCGTTCAATGTTTACAGCGAGAATTGCACGCTCGTTTCCCAGGGCCTTTATCTGAACTGCCCGAGCGAATCTCACCCAGTTTAAGTACGAAACTCGATCACGCAAGGCAAACACATTTTTGATTGGACTCAGTCAGTGTCATCTTTAAAATGACAGATAATTTCAGTACCAGTAATGAAAATGTCTTCGATCTACCCGTATACTTTCATCCAAAACTTTTGTATCCGTTTTCCCGTACGGATGTCCTCCAACAATCCCCACTACGGCTTCATGGCTTGGTTCACTCTCTCGTCATTTGCGCTCACTCCCAGAGGCTTTTTCAGCAAGGACCGCGCGAAGAAAAGTTAGCGACAAGCCGCCAAGGTATACAGCAAAAAAAAAATCAACATTCAATTTATTATCGACGCATCGTCCTCGAAGACCTCAAGGTTGTTGGAGACTCGCAGGGCAATTAGAGATCGGGCTTGCGCCCTGGTTCGCAAAGTGCCCGTCTCCCGCGATTCTTTTACTGTTCCCCTTGTCGTTCCTCCTCGATCTCTCTCGTTCTCGGGTGTTCTACCTAGATTGTTCGAATAATCACCTGGTGGATGCCGAAGCGACACACGACGGGGAGAAAGATACCTGGCGACTACCGTACCGCAAACATCAAAACCGTATAGATGGAGACTGCGCGCGGCATCAGCGCAGAACGAACTGACACTTTGGCAATGGTGAGAGAGGGAGAGAGAAAGAATGAGGAGATGGCGGGAGATAAAAATGACCTCGTGGGCGTCATTTACACAGGCATATAAATATATCGGAAACAGCCAACCTGACCTGTACATACTTTTTTTTCCGTGTCTTAAGTATTGGCAGAATATAAAGTCCGCAGTTGGATTCGAAAAAATATAAACGTCCGTTTGAATCAAGAATACCCGCGTCCAGACGAGTATACGATTTGAGTTTCTCGCAGGCAGCAAAGATGTTCCGATCAATTTTATGGCCGCTACACGTGCACGGCGAAAGAGGGGAGGATAAATTTACGATTTATGCAGATAGTCGTAATGGCAATGGAGAATTTAGTCGTAATGGTAATAATTCCCAATTGACGATTATTGTTTCATCGATACGTTCAATAATAGTCACGGATTTCCCTCGATTCGGCGAAGATCCATGGAGTACCGTACCATGTAGCTCGATTACTACGTATACCTCTGGTACGTCCACAATTCTCTAAGCGTTATTTTCCCATGGAGGATCGCTTAAATCGCCGATTTACCATGAGGTGTGCAACCGCTTGATGGAAAGTACAAACATGTATGGGTGCCGTAAAACAGAGTGTATGCACGTTATCGGAGGTAAAGTCCGAGTCGTACGAAGCTTTCCACGACCACCACTTCCAACACCAGAGCTCGGACGATTATGTACAAATTATGGGTAATCAGCTGGGGAAATGAGAATCCACCTTGCTTCGAGGAATGCATTAATAACATCATATTCCTTGCATTGCTTCTATCGGCTGTCCTGCTTCTTGCTGTCTCTCTTTCTCTCACTCGTACACAGTGACCCTCTGTTTAGTTCTCTCCCTCTCTCACTCTCTCGCTCTCTCTCTTTCTCTCGCAAGCCCTAATGATCGCTCTGTACGTGCCAAAACGCGAAATTACATTCTCGCGCGTACATCGCAAGTGCTGGAGTTCGAGCAAAAGACAAATAAATAAGCACACGAATACGTACACGTGTGCATCGGCTCTGCACGGTGGATCCTTTCGTTCCGCAGTCAATTCCCTCCAACATCATTTCATTGCGATGTTCAGCCGATCACGTGATTCGTGAATTTTCACAAATCACGAAAGAGCGAAGACCGTTCGGGAAGAACTGCATGACGGATAATTAATCACGTTGCGCGACCCAACCTTAACGACTTTAACACCAAACGAAACGAAGAGAGCCTGATCGTATGCGACGAGTGGAGTTCTTTGATGCCTTTGACTACATCGGCATACGTGTCAGCGCAGCATTGAAGGTGATTCGACACGTTGCGCTTGGATGACGATGTTGAAGTTTGCACCTTTGGAATGCAATAGAAGTTCATTTTTTTAATCATGTATTGTTATCATCGAAATTTTGTTAACTCTTTTAGGCTGCGAGAATGTCTCGAACGTTTTTTAGGACGTTTTCTCAATTTGTGGACCAAATAAAAAATAGAAATGATTTTTCATTGCCTTCCAATGATGCAGGCTCCCAGGCAATCTTAAATGGTATGGAGATTTTTCAGTATGTATGTTGTATGTATTCAGTATGTTTTCAGTATGTCTATTGTGATTATCAATTGCTTCTGCAGTGGAGGAATGTACGAAGACATTACCCTGCAGCTATTGCGATCTCCCATTCCGAGAAGTGATAGCTTAGGCCAATACTGGGTTAGATGACCCTTTTGCCGATTACTGAGTGGTCGGCATGTCTCCTGAGTTTCCTATGGTAAGACGACTGCAATTTTAAATGAGAGGGTAGTTCGGTAGGTAATCTGATTCGATATGAAAGAGAATGATCCGAGTTATTTTGTATCTCATTGTTTGTTTAGTTTTCAACATAATCCTTTCGACTTTAGAATGACATGTGACTATAGTTTTCATCCATTGGAAGTAAGCTTCAAAATCATATATACAAATGTCGTTGTCAACCTCCACATATCCAACCACCCTCGACCAACTGCCTTTATTACCACAAGTTTTCCACAATTTCTCTGTACCCTCGCGACAAATGCAATACATTGGAGCATTGACAAAGAGTTGGCCGTGGGCATCACTGTGAGTCTCTGAGAAAATGGACATAGCAAAGGGCGAGTGAAAAGTATAAAGAATTCAATCGTATATCCTGCAAGGAGATACGAACGAAGATCAGAAATTAAACGTATACACCTCAATGCCTCCCAATCAGGATGGATATAAAGATGATAAGATTGAAGTTGGGATCGTTGGTATGCAATGTATTGAAATTGAATGGAATTGAAAATTCCTTTCAATTCCTGCTTTTCATAACCAAAAATCGGAATTTGTAAATTTAGGGTGTAGATCGCTAAATGATGATTCTCAAAAAAGTTCGTATGATTTTTAGAGCTTGAATCTGTCAAGGAATATCTGAGAAATAGAGTAAAAAATATTTCGTTGCGTTCCAACGATACAAACTGTATGGTCACTAAAAATTCCAAACGATAATCGATAATTCCAAACAGTTCTCTCAAAGGTGGCAAATGTAGATTGTAAGGCTTAGAAGAAATTTTAATAAACGTTTAAAGAATTTCTCTTAGTTCAAAAATGCCAAGAATGTTGGATCCCAACAAGTTAATGATTTAAAAGAATATACATTTTTGCTGCATTCCAACGACGCCAGTAACAACCAGTCGTGCCGTTAATAATACATCGAAAAATAATTTCGTTCCAGCTTATTGTCAACGTGATTGCAGGGAACGTTTGGTACTGGCTGTTCATAGGCTCGTATGTCACGTCGTGACATAAGGGAGCTGTAGTAAAAGTGTACACGCGCCGGTCGTGCACCGATCGCGGCATCATCCTCCGTTATCGCATCGATGCAAATTAATAGCGGGAATCGGGCGTGCATAATGCGCGTGTAGTTGATATACAGATATATGAAGAGAGCGGGAGAGAGTGCCGCATACGCGTCGGAGCGATTCATGAATTATACATTGCTCGGATGACTGATCTCAGCCCGCATGCACATAGGCTGGAGACTCGGAACGACAAACGACAAGAGATTGCGCATAAGGTCTATGCACAGTGGTCGGAATCGCCGAGAAGTCGGCAAAAGTACACCAAGGTTGAGATTTTAAAGAAATTTCGGAATTCAATGTTTTCGAGGTCGCTGATTACGAATCTGAATCTTATACATTGCTCGGATGACTGATCTTAGCCCGCATGCACATAGGCTGGAGACTCGGAACGACAAACGACAAGAGATTGCGCATTGGGTCTATGCACAGTGGTCGGAATCGCCGAAAAGTCGGCAAAAGTACACCAAGGTTGAGATTTTAAAGAAATTTTGGAATTCAATGTTTTCGAGGTTGCTGATTACGAATCTGAAGTTAAATTTGCGAAATTCAAAATGGCGGATCTAATATGGCCGACCAAAAGCACAACATTTTATTGAATTCGAGTAAAGATCTGTGTACTCGTGATTTCGAGGCCGCAGATCACGAATCGGAAGTCAAATTTGTAAAATTGAAGACTCAATATGGTTGGTCGGTATAAACAAATTCACCCGTAGCTATGGGTGAATTTAATCGCGGAAAGAACAATATCGTACGAAACACAAAATTGAGAAGCACATTTACCCGAAGGCATCTGCTGTTGCAATATCAAAGCGCGTTACTATCGTCCCAAAAACGGACTAATTTGTGCAGTTGCTGAACTACCTCTTTTCCGTCTGATTGCGTACGTTGTCACCGTAAAGAAAACGGTATTCGAGTGCGCTTTCATGCACCTGTATACCTCAAGGTGTATCCAAGTGAAGATATTTTCCAGGTGAAGGAATATTGCACAGTAAGGTTACCAACTT
The DNA here is from genome assembly GCA_964007375.1 of Ophion obscuratus. Classification (NCBI taxonomy): domain Eukaryota; kingdom Metazoa; phylum Arthropoda; class Insecta; order Hymenoptera; family Ichneumonidae; genus Ophion; species Ophion obscuratus. The sequence goes on from OZ023313.1 coordinate 60,525,537, forward strand.
CGTGACCATAATACAGACTCACTCACGTTTGTCCAATGTTCCCCAATGGACTTTCCCGGCACATATACCTGTGTACAGTTCTTTCTTCCTGGATGTGAGTTCGCACGTACCAGCTCCGTATACGCCAGCAATGACTTGGTGAATTTTGAAGAATATCTATGGATGACTATCAGCGCGAAAAAAAATTATCCATCTCGACTGTCAGAACAATAAGTTTCACAATTTTGCCAATCAAATGCATCGTAATGCGGATTCCAGTCTTCGACAGTCTATACGACTTTCCACCAAGAGCTCCAGCTTCGTTATGAGAAAAATCACGCGAGAAAGAGCGTGAAATGAGAATTCTTGGTAAAGAAAAAAAGTTATTATGTCTGTTGGTTCGGCGATATCCCTTAAATATTCACGGGATTTGTAAGAAAAAAAAGAACGAAAACGACGAGAATACAAGAGGGTGACAAGTTTGCGGACTGTTGCACGCGACATTCTTGGTTTATTGCAAAAAGGTATTCATGGATCGTCTCTACCAACACGCACGTATAAGTATATATATATGCATATCTATGATAACGGGGAATATCGATTTCACTACTAGGAGTTTTATACCATACAGTTGAACACGACGACACGCCAAAATATAGATTCGCGTGACATTGCGCACTTCGACTCTGCCAAGATGGCCAGGGATACACTAGGTAAGTGCGCCATTTTAGCGAAGATACGATTTTCGCTACGCCACCAACTTTTTTCGTTTTTACTGCCATGACACATCGCACACTAGCATATTCATGCGAATAATTCTGGACGTTTCATGAAAAAGTTTCCCATCGCGATCGGTGTTGTCACGATCGCCGAGTGATGCGGCTTTTCATGAACGGCAAACTTGCCTGGATGTACAATCTAGGCGAGTTTGTAATCCCAATGCAAAAAACATTTTGTTTAAGGCCAAATGTTTATTATATTCGAAAATCATATTTTGTAAGCCTGGCTTTAAGATCGCTGAATAAAGACCGTAAAAATAATCGCATGATTTTTATAGCTCAAAACATTCAAAGGAAATTTTCGAATATCCGGAAGAAAATATTTCGTTGCATTCCAACAAACTTGTTGATGCAAACTTTGACATCATTATATTTTTTAGGACAACAACTAGGATTGATGAGCGCGGTTCTTCGGCGACATTGTTTATCACGTTTCGTGCAAAATTAGTCTCCGTGCAGAAATTGTCGTAGAGATCCGATTGGATTCCCATACTTGGTCCTACTTCCTAATAAGGATCCAATGGGTTGTCACCTTGGATTCCTGTGCTGGAACATCACGTTTATACATTGGATTGTCAACGGAATTGTCCATTGGTATGTACGAATTCAATTTAAATCCTAAACGATTCCCATGAAGACAACCTATATGCGATGTCTCAAACAAATCCCTGTAGATGTTCATCTCGGGACTCCCCAACAAATTTGTGCACGGGATCACGTAAGGATATTTTTTTGGAAGAGCCAAGAAAGTTCGATTGCGAATTTCCCATAAAAATTCTCTAACGAGGTAAATCGGCAAATAGTGCGGAACCCACTCGGATTCCAACGAGGGCTACTTGCGTGCGCTGTTCCTATAAAATCCCTACAGAGGTGTGCCAGGATCTAGGGATCTCCTAACAAATTTGTGCACGGGTCCACCATAAGAAAAATCTGGTGCACTATGTCCAATGAATCTGATAGGCTGAAGGGTGAAGAAGAAAGTCTGATAAATACGACGTCTAGCGGGACAAGGAGGTATATTAGGAGACAAGGGGGCAGGGACCTTTGCGTTATAGCACTTTATAGAGAAACATTAAGCGTATATAGCGTCGAGAAATGATTGCCACTTACACGTTGCACATGTTACAACGGGGTTCGATGTGGGAGAACGCGTGGCTAGCTTGCGCGAGCTAACGGGACTCGCTGTATGTGCACATCTCTCTCTCTCTCCCTCTCTCTCTCTCTCTCTCTCTCTCTCTCTCTCTCTCTCTCTCTCTCTCTCACTCTCTCCCTCTCTCGCTTGAGACGTTTGACTCTCATCATTGTCATCGTCGTCGTCGTTACCGTCATCTCTTTCCAGGCCTGCGCACGCACTCTAGACTCAAGGGTGTGAGCTGTTATTTCCAACAATGACTGGTGCATTCGCGATTACAGATAGCTGATGGAGGCATTGAGTTCTTTCCTCTTTGGTAGGCCGTGACTTGTGTTGCTGCACTCGGTACGATTGTTAAGACCCAAAGGGAACAAGTTTCACATGTACTCATTTTTTTACAGTCACTGAATCATCGAACTTTCCATTGTACCAAGAATGGTCCATGCGCAAGAACTGAAAACAGTCCACTATGATTATTCCAGCAAGTTTATTCCCGTTGAACAACTTGACAATCTTGGCACATTTGACAATTCGGCAATCTGCTACGAATATAGTAACTTTGCCGGAAGTTGTAACATCCGATAGCCACTCATTGGGCGTATACACACACAGCAAGGTATCGACACATTGAGCGCATACCTTTGTTAAATTGCCTGCTAGGATAAATTCATTTTGATTCTCGATTACCTGAGTTAGAAAAAATCCGATCTTGCAAGGAAGTTGATGCCTGATTATGCCACTTCCAACGAGGCAGCTCCTCCCAAGTTGATCGGATAATAACACGTTACGCATGCAACACGCGTGTATCAGCGCTCTTTTTAATTTATCTACAAACATCTTGAGGCTTTAACGACGCGTTACGTTCGATCTACGCATCCTGATTAGATGGCTCATTAGTAATGATAGCTCAATAATCAAGGCGCACCCTAGTTACGCGCCAGACATATAAATCATATAGAAATTCCCTGCTGGCTGCGTGTGCCTGATGCTTATTTCTGCGCTGAGCGTGCATGCGTGTGCATGGACGAGTACTCGTAACTATCATACTCCGTGTCGAGTGGATCTCACTAATTCGCGCGACGTTGGACCCCCGGGGTCTCTCGTCTTTGCAAGTGCAACGCCATAGCAGGCATTATATCACGAAGCGTATGGCAGTGTCGATTATTCAATGTTTTTATATGGTGATCAAAGTGGCGGATGAAGTAACGACGTTCTTTTTTTTCACACATATGGCTATATATATATTTTTTTCACACGTACTTTGTACGTAGCAAGTTTGGTGGATGATAATCACTATTATTATTATGATGATTGTTATAGTGATTATTATGAGGGAATGACGCGGAGACGCCGGTGGTCAGATATATCAGTAGTGCCTGCAGGTATATAGATAGTACCACTATTATAATAATCTATCTGCTATAGTACTACGAGAATACTATAGACTCCGGACTCGTGGGAAGTGCCCGCACCCTGTACCAACGGAACAAACTTCTACACGTGCATGTATATACGTCGCTAGACACGGCAATCATGCAGACCAGAACCTCCCCTTCTCCTCATCCAATGGTAATGATAACTATCCAACGTAATTGTAAATTCGTTACGCCCTCAATAGAGCGGTCTATTTGCGAGTCATTACTCCGATTTTCCATTAGGTCCACTCTCTCGTATGGATACTACGTAACTCAACGCTGTACTCCCCATTGGGAATATAATACGATGCGAGAACGACCAATACCTGTCTGATGGTGTGTGTGTGTGTGGGTGTGTGTGTATGCATCGCGATCCCTGTTCGACTCCTGCGATCTTCCGGTTTGGCATTCGCCGGGGACACGAACGCTGGACGAGATCGATCGAATAAATTACGATCAGAATTGAAACTTTAAATCAATCTCACATTCTCTCATATCTGTCCCTTGACAGGAAAGACAAGAGAGGAGATTGATAAATCTTGCGCTTTTCAGGGCCATCAGAGGTAAATAAGTACTACAGCTCCCCCGGGGAATCGCCGAATTGCCTCTGTCTTTTGTATCACTATGGAAACACATGCAGTTTCGATGGCCCTTCGATCTTGTAGCAGTAACTAACGTTCGGCCACATCTCTCGTCTCATTCTTCATAGTGGTTGCAGCTACATCGGTGCATCAGCACTCTCAGCTGAGCGCGGTACAACACTCGAGAGCTCGCTTCTTGCTTCAACACCATGGGAACTCGGGAGATCGTGCCCGTATGTAGATGGCGAGAGCTGAAGGCACCCGAGGTGTCTCAAACCACACCAAGCGGTCCTCCGTTCTGCCTCACGAAGGTGGTCTATTAGTTCTTGACTGTGCTCTCGCCCTTTCTCTCCTCTTCTTCTTCCTATCCTTTTCTTTCACTCGTTGCAGCGAGGCACACCGTCGCGCACATTGCAGCGCTCCTGCTCCCGCCGCTGCCCATATCTGCGATCTATCCGATAAGATGCAACAATACAGGAAGTCGCGCCGCGCGCGCAAACTGTACGGCTCTCGTATATGTGTATGTGTACACCCTGTGTGTATGTGTGTGTGTGTGTGTGTGTGTGTGTGCGAAGGTGCCTGCATATTGACCATCAGACCCTACAAACGTTTCGTTCCAGAACTTTCCGACCCCAACCTTTCCCTTCCCTTTTTCCCAATCCTGTACGATTGCGCTTCGCAGATCGAGAGAAACTCTGGCGAATCAAACACAATCCGTAAACTGGAAGATTGACGGTCTCGATAAGATAGACACACACTCGGTCGACCGAGCCGGGTGAATTAACAATTACGCGTTGCGTATATGGTGCGTGAGCTCCTTCCAACCGAGCTTTGATGCCTTATACGCCTGATCACATTCCAATGAGCTCATTCTCTTCCCATTTTCCCTTGGGTAATACCCTTGGGATACCCTCTGCTGAGTTTTTTTTAACTTCTTCGTTGATATTACTAGAGCGCATCCTGTGTAAAGTTTTGATTCGGTTGCTTCATTCAGTCGCCACGGTATGATCAAAAAATCATCACGGAGAGACCTAGCAGGGTTGAAACAATGTTCACATTTCACCACATATCTCGCAATCGACAAGAGAGATTCGCGTAAATCTGAAGTCATTTTGTAGCTTTTTTAATGGACTAATCGAGTTTCTCCTATAAATAACTCTAGGAATTACGTACCGTGTAAAAAAATCATTTAAGCAAATACCAGCAAAATCGACACAAGTTGAAACAGCTATCGAGGTGAGTTGAAACGCCCGAACATTGGTACAAAATATATGAGCATAAATGATGTCAAAACACATTGTTTTTTCTTTTGATTTTATTGAAAATTGAAAAACTTGACCTCGACATTAATCTAAGTAAGTCTCACTTTTTTATTCAGTCTGACAAATTTTTATAAGTTCGAACTGAAACGAATATAAACTCACGAATCTCACGAAATTAAATAGTAAAATATGGCAAAACAAAAATTAATTGATGGAAAAACTTTATGACACGAAAGCAAATCAATCTCTATTCCGACAAACAATTGTGACATACATATGAAAGTTGTCCACCAGGCTTCGTGCGACCATGCTTTGCACTACAGGCATTGCACCCACTTTTCATTTGGTCTGCTGTTTGAATACGATTCCATACAATGCACGCAAAAATACCCTTTCTCGTCTTCACATTCCAAGTTCTCTTTGTGCTTGATCTTTCATCCCGTAAAATAACCTCTTCAGCGGCGAGCTCATATATTTCTCGGCTCGCCATACCTCTATCTGTTTTCCTAATATATTTATTCGGCATCTGAAATAAAAAAATGCAAGCTTTGCAAACCACACCACAAAATATAAAAACGTGTGAAAACATTAGTGCAACCGAGGTAAGTTGAAACCTTGTTTCAACCCTCCTAAGCGTAAAAAATGCGATGCCACTTAATTTGGAGCTCACTACTGATAACGAGTATTGCAAGACAACAAATTTAATATGACAAATCGAATGCTAAGTTAGTAAGCTTCCAAACAATGCATATCACATACCATCAAATATATAAACACGGTAACTCAAGCTTAAGGGGTAAGGCCACTGTAAATTTTTTTAAAAATCGATTTTTTTTTATTGGCTTAAAAAATAGTTGAAACCCTCTAGAATAAGAAAAAAAAGGTCCTGTGCGAAAAAAAATTTGTTGTCCTTAGGAAATGAAGGTCGCCGCCAAGCGTGTCAAAATAAATTATCAACTTTAAACGCGTTTTTCTCGAAACATGGTTTTTCAAAATGGCACGCAGCATAACTCGAACAATTTTCATTTTTTTTACTTGAAATTTTAACCAGATGTGAATATTTACATTATCTTGAGAATGTCGATCGGAATTGTCAAGAACTTTATTTATTGATTTTTTATTAACAAAAAACTTGCCGTTTTTTTCGTCAAAAATCAATTTTTTTTTTCAAACGCACGCCAAATCCACAAAAATTGATACTTTTTAAAATCCGATCGACATTCTCTAGCTATAGCCCTCTAGATTAATGGTTTTTTTTTGTTCTAGATTCAAAAGTGCACCAGTGGTGCTGCGTGCCGCGGAGCCCTGGAAGCAAAACATGTCCCGGGAAGATAGCTGTGGAACCACCATTTTGTTTTTTTTTACTGTAAAAAAATTTTATAATAAAGTTTAATGTATGCCCGATAACACCATTAAAAGTTTTTTTTCAAATACCTTCAATTTCGGGAGCAAAAAATTAGTGAAAAAACCTTTTTTTTGGGCCGTTACAGTGGCCTTACCCCTTAATGAAAAATACGAAAAATGCTTACTTTTGCCGATTTTTTTGGCGCGAGTATCGATGTGACGCAACTGAACTCGCGAAGGCACCGGAGCGAACTAACAAGTGGCACGCGTCGTAGGAATGAAAGAATGACATTGTTGCCAGCTCGCTAACAATCACATCTACCGAGACATTGACGTTGTTTCAACTTACTTCTGTGTGAACCCTCCTAGGTCTCCCCTAAATAGTCCAAGGAGTTGCATCTGAGCAGGGAAAATGTTGACCACTTTTTTATTGCCTTAAACGATGTATAAACATTATAAGAGTGATATATAGAAAGAATTATACATGAAACATTTTTTAGATAATTTTCAAAACTAATTTTCCGAAATGATCGTCGTGTATACGATAGCTCCTAAATCAGTTTTGAAACTTTAAACGGGTTTTTCTTGCAACCACGTTTTTTGAAAATCGGGAGAACACATAATTCGGGCAGTTTCATCCGATTGACGCGAAGTTTTGATTGTAACTTCTTAGATAGCTTCTCCAAATAAGTGCACCCGATTTTTACGATTCACCGACAGTTCTGGTTTTTATAAACAAATCAAGGCCGATCTTTTAGCCACAAAAAATTATTTAAATGATGCCATTTTGCGAAAAAACTATATTTGTTAGTAATCGTACTTTCCGAGCAGAAGTAATGTAAATGACGAAAATTTGTTTCGGTCTAGGTGCTAAAGTGTATGAGTTTTGCATCCCCCCGCAGAGTGCCTAAAAACGCTCTTAGGGTTAGCTACGACTGCGCCATAATGTTTGATTTTTTCATGAAGAATTTTTTTTGTATAAGTCAACATATCGTCCTTGATATTGCAAAACTTTTTATGTCAATAACCAATCGGAACGCTCCATTCAGCTGATGTAATACGTCACGCGACCCCAAGTCGCAAGTTTTCGATAATGCAATAAGTTCTTTGGCTCTCTAGTAAAGTCGTCTGAAAATCATATAGAACGCATTGCAATATCAACGAGGATATCTAGAATAAACCCTCCGAAACTCATTTCGATTGCTTTCCAAGTATTCTCAAAAAAAATCCCAAATGTCCTCATTTTTCAGTGAACATCGTAGATGTGACGCCTCAACGGCCATCCGCAGTATTAGGTATTACCGATTACCGCAAAGCATGCAACAAGTTTATTATCGATAACCGACCGCTTCACCGGATTCCTATCGAACCCAAAATGAATAAAGTTGATAAGCATAGCATTGAAATTAGCTACCAACATAAAGCAAAAGGTTTTTTTTTCGTCCACGAAGCATCGAACCGATATTCCGTGTCATCAAATAATAGTCTGCCCTTCGCCCTCTCGCTTTACGACGATCCCTATCTCCTTTATTCTATTCGTGATCCTACGTGACGACACGATCACGAGGGTTCGGTGAGATCGTGAAATAAGTAGCGTGACGTTGGAAAAGTTCCGAAGCAGCGAATCGAAAGTGGGAGATGGACGCGAATTCTCGGGTAACTTTGTAGCAGGTACTATCCAGTGGAGAGCCAGTATCAAGAGCGAATAAGCATAGTTTACCGGTGCTGGCCTTATGCTGTGCTCCTTGTATCGCTTTGCCACCTCCACCTTGTATCGTCGTCGTCGTTGCCGTCGTCGGCTAGTCCTGGGTATCTGCATGGGCCAACCCACGCGCGGGGATTCCACGGATGCAAATTCGCCGGCTGAGCTATCGTCGGATCGTGAGTCTCCGGGTGGAGCGGAGATACAACGTAGAGAACCGGCGAATAAAGCCGGTCCGGGTTCTATCTACTCTTGTCCTCATCGTCGTTGTCGTTGTTGGACCGTTGCACTTGCACCACGACCCGCGGATGCATGATGTATATCCGCCACCGGGACGCAGTCGCGAATATGCAAACCAGCATTGCGCTTCTCGTGGCGTGCACCCGCAGGGGTCAGCCTCCGGTCATGACTGTGGTCCAAGCACCGCTTCTCCATACCACACTACACCATCACCATTATACCCAGAGGGGTTATTGCACCTCTCCGGAAACATTCGCCGATAATGGGGGAAACGAGCACCAGGCTACATGCTGTAGGTATATGCCGTATGTGAACTGTGCGCTCTCCTGTCAGCTCATCCCTCCATGTAGGCGCTGTCTCCCTATGTGCTTGCCTGCTCTTTCGCATCGGGCTTCAAAGCTCCAAAATTTGGACCCGTGAATATTACCATAAGCCAATAGAAAATCCCAAGCAGTAGAAATTACAACAGACCTCCAAATGTAATTCCTCAATTTCCTAGGGGAGATTGGATTGACATGATACCAATCACATGTATGCGGTATGTTTCCTAATCTCTTCACATCAACCCTGTGGCTCTCGACATACTAAACGATTTTCTGGCCCCATAGGGTCATCGATTCAAAAAACATGCGGTAAAAAATGGATGCGATGAAAGAGAGGTGAACGGGCACAGAGCAACGTCAGTAACATGGGTCTGACGATTGTTCTTTGGGAAGATGAATCCGAGGCATATAGCTGAGCTTCCCTGCTGGGCACAGTCAAATATCTCTCGTCACAGATACCGGGCATTTATGTATGTTTGTATTGTTTTCATGCAGTCAAAGGTATGCGGCACTGTACCGTGTAATGTACCCGCTCGATAGTCAAAATAAGCGTGGCACAACGCAGCACATTCCGGTCGGCTTAGCGGGGAGGATGAAAAATATGCCGGGACAGTTCGTTCAGTGTATTCCGAGCTTCAAGCTGGTCTGCAGATGGATGTAAGTGGCATTGAGAGCAAGATCGCATAATGTCAGAGAAAAATAAAGAATAACGTGGACGTGGTCAAAACGATGGGTATGTAGATATAACGTGAGGAGGATGAGTAGAAACTGAGGAATACATGTGTGAGAAATGTACAAGTTCTGTCGGAATGGTTGGACGCCAGGATCACTCCCTCGGACTTTAACGATCTCCTATGGCAGTTATCCACTTGCGCGCTGCAGATCACCGGTGCTACTGGGTCAAGCGCCGGCGCTCAGGGGCACGGGAACCCGCTCGCTCGACATGCTTTTTATTCTGCTTCTTGCTTGCTTGTTCACTTCTTCGTCTCACTTGTACTGCTCCTCTTGTACTGCGCCTTGTTCTTGGCGCAATTTAAATGGCCAAGGACTGTATCGCCGACGCTTCCACTGTATGGAAAAAGCTCATCTTCAGCCTCTCCGAACAAAGTGCAGATCGTTTCATCGTCTCACGTAATTTCGTCCGTGGAGCGTAACTTTGCCACACCAGATCTGCCCATCACGACTCCACTGTACGGTTCCGTGCGGATTATGATTGTTTCTGATTGGGTATACCTTTTCTACCTACGCTGTTGATGGGAAGAGTAGAGATCAATCAGTCGAACTACCAAAGCCCTCAATGATTCACCGCCAACAGATATAATACGATGGGCAGACTTATATCCTTGTATTATACTAAATGTGCAACGATGCGATTCCCGGCTGTACGACTCAGTTCTGGAATGTTAGATAAAATATTGCTTAGACCGTCGAGTAAAACGTTCATTTCATCAGGTCCATGTCTTTTGAAACTCATGGGTTCCTTTGCCAGACTAAAATTCCTCGATCGTGCCGAACTCTTTCCGGATTGCTCTGAGTGAGTTTTGGAAATACACAAATTTCAAATTGCGAATTGAGTCGCAATGTAGCTGAGCGCTGATCGGGTATAGGTTTCCCCCTAGAATGTTGTCTTTGATGCGAGAGACCTTTCGATTATTTCCAGACATGTACCAGTTATTGAACTTCCTTATAGAATTGTAGGTAAACGTTCGTGATAATGCATACACCGGATTGAATGGTGTATGCAGTCTCATCTCAGACTGGCGTCGGCAACGTCTCTCGTCTCTCTGACGACCCTACTATCTATGGCGTCCCAGTCGTCGCTAGCGGTGGAGCGCCAGTATGGGGAGCCAAGGTGGATGATGCTGCTCGGGTGCGAGCGCTGGTGCTGTGCTAGTGGGGGCGTGCGATAGTTCAAGTCGTGAGCGGACAGCCCCGCCCGACACGACCGCGGAGCATCTCCGTTCTGACCCCCGCTGACTTACCACGGGTCTCGCCGACTCCCCTCAAGCCTCACCGCGCACGGGACCCACCAGCAATATCCCACCAAACCCAGCAATCTTCCCCTCCGCGATTCACTGACTGGTCGAGTGCGCTCGGTGTATTGCACTGCCAGCGTACTTTTCCTCGACAATATATCACTTTAGGCTTAGGGCACATGTTGTGCTTTGCAAGCAATCACTGTGCCAACAGCTCTGTCCGAAAATTTGTCGTCCAGGATAGCTAGCTTGGGTGCAAACTACGGTGACGAACAATTGAATGCAAATTGCTAAAAATAATTACTAGAATGGTGCTGCGTTATACAATGAAAATTCGACCTTTGAATCGACTTCAAAAACTGCAGACAAGTTAAATAAGACAACCTCAATTTGCTCTGATTAGGCTGTCGAGAGTACAGGTATCCACTGGAATATAATTAGCTGTAGCTATGCAGGAGGCAACCCAAGAAGGAGAAGCAGTGATAAGTGTGGGAAGGGTAAGTTCCCTGCGGTCTTATATCATGTGAGTACGAATAAGGCGAGACGCAGAAGACGTTATACTGAATACACTGAGGAAACCCCGCTCTTCGGAAACACAGAATAATGTGGGGAACCACAGCTAATCCAGCTGTTTAGTACGAGCAGTGCACTGGCGGAAACTTGGTTCACTCGGGATCCGATATAGCTCCACCTACCCAGGAACCTGCTTGCCTGTCTGGTCTACATAGACAAGGAGCGTTGAACCCAGGAAGTGCGGCTGCGAAACAGTGATTCCTCAAAGAAACTCTCTTCAGGCTCATAGTGCTGACATTGTAAATAGCCAAGCGTACAAAGATTCTACTGGAAAGAGAAACTATTTTTCGAGCTAAAGGAATCTTGGTGATTAGGATGGTAGCATAATTCACAAGATTGATTCCAAATTCCACTCACGTACCCCGTGTTCTTCAGTTTGACTTTATACAGCGCCCAGTAGAGAAGAACCTACTAAGTTTTCTCACGTAGGTCTTGCCATCCCCCAATCTCAAGCTTCACCACCATCGTATCTTCGATTTGTCGCTTTTTCTGTCGCAACATAAGTGCAATCTTACCATCGCATCTAGTAATCTGGTAAAACGTGTAACGTATCAACATTTGATCGGGTAAGTACGCCACGCCACGCTGATCGAGGCCGTACACCAAGGCGCAAATCGTTAGTCAATGTACATACGGTACTGTGCAAGAATGGGAAGAGCGCCAAGACGTCAGACCGTTCCCTCTCCAACGGCGATTGCGGATGGGAAGTCCGGACTGCGCTGAGAGATAGTAGAAGCAGCAAGAGAAAAAGAAGAAAGAGAGGGCACGATATACTCGAGGAGGCCGCGAAGGTCACAGGGCTAAGGCACTTCTCACGCCCTCGCCGTGTCGGTGGAACACCCCACTTAGACGAGCCATCCGTACATATACGTACGTAGTTCTTAACGCGAGCGATTAGTATACGTGCTTAATTGCCGTTAACGTGCGTGCGTGACGGTAGGTATTGATCATCCAGAGTTTTCTCGCCGGAGCAGTGCGCAAGAAAAAGCATCAACGTACCAGCGGCTGGGTGAAGATGGGGGGGGGGGGGGCGACGATTATTCTCTTTCCTCTCGGCTGCCTGATAAATTGTCGGTTAAAGTTGCCGAGTTGAGTTAGGATGCAGCAATACCGATAAACAGATAGAGCAATGTTTACGATCGAATATATAGATCAGCAATGGCGGATGAGTATCGGCTGCTGGAGTCAAAGATCCACACTATGTGTAAGGTATTTCGAACGGCAAGGGTGAAAAGTATTTTCGGCCTGAACGTGGCCTACACATGCAGCTGCAGATGAAAAGCAAAATCTGAATGATATAATACTTGCTTGGCACGATGCACAGTATCCTGAGTATGAATAGTCACTGGGTTCTGAGCGAGAGAGGTTGATAAATCGGACAATCACTCTTTCGCAACACCCGCTCCCATGCCTTTAGCTGCAATCAAAGTAATGATTCAGTAAACTTACTGGCAGAGAGAAACTGTCTCGTTGGCCTAATTAATGACGATGCAGGATAAATATATGGCATATAATAATGTCAGAGAATCGCGAGTACTAAATTTATCACTGAGGATCCTCAACGAGATCGACCCACTCATAGAATCAAACGCCTGTCGAATAATTCCACTCGTATGTTGTCTTCTCACTGGTGTGATAATTCTCAGCAGGACAACAAGAACGCCTATGGTATTGCATAATTAGCCAATTAAATAAACCAACGAAACGCGACCATGTGTTAACGATAGTCATAACGATTGGACGATTCGATGGGAGATTAGATGAGCTTTTTTCAGCTTCTTTATCTTTGATCCTGCGAGCCTCCGATGCCCAACTTACAATTCACCAGATCCGAAGCCCGGACTTGATCGTCATTGTAATGTGATGGTTTTTTATTTAGGGAACAGAGACCCGCGATAGATATTACGGTACTGTATCGGCGGACATAAAATAATACTGTACGGTGGATCCAATAGATTTTATCTTGACATGGATGAAGGGGCAGCCCGAGCGATATGACCACATTGCCTATTGCTACTCGGCTTACGCCGCGAGCAGCTACTGCACCACTGCCTCGACCGCATAGGATCCTAGCACTGCCTGCACGCTTCACCTCGCAATCCGTTTGCGGTTCGATACGATTTATCTCGATCGGCAAAGCGTGCTGCTGTTGGTGCTATGTGTGCTGAAGCAACGACGAACAGTTGAGCTCCCGAGTGGCGTAACTACTTCGGGAGCCGCTAAATCCTTGTAGCGCATTCTCGACGATTTCGATCGTGCCGCTTGAATTCTACTATTAAAAGCGGATAATGATTTACACGTAGTACAAGAGGATCATTTCCGATAGGTAATAATAACGAGGAGTGATTAGATAGAAACAGGAAAATAAAAAACAAGTACTGGACGTAGAAGCCTAGTCATTTTTCCCTACTTTATCGTACGTCACCAGCATTCCAGGATGGAATTGGAAAATCACAAAGCTGCTAGATACAAAGACCTATTGATTTTTCCACTATCTTCTCATACGTCTCCAGCCTTCCGGGTTGGAACAGGAGATTCTAAAAGTGCTGAACGCAGAGGGCTAGCCATTTTCCCTTCATCTTCTCGTACGTCATTAGCATACCAGATCGAAGCCGGGAAATCAGAGAAGTGATGGGCGTAGAGACCTAGTAATTTTTCCCCCATCTTTCCGTATGTCCCCAGAATTCCAGACGCATTTTATTCTCGAATGTGAAGAGGATCGCTGCATTACATGACCGTGGTACCGGTACGTTAATACGGTAACGCATTATCTAGATCGTTCGTTGTGCACGCGGTGTCTGTAGCTTCCGGCGGGCCTGAAGAAACGACGTGAAGCAGCACGAGTAATTAATCAAAGACAATCAAACTCTGGGAGCGGCCGCTCGTACCAGCTCCCAACAAACGGGACGTAACATACGTCTGCGCGCGGTAACGTGTTACCCTTTTCTAATCCACCGTATTTGTTCCTCGTGCATTGAGAAATCCTTCAACCTCTCATACGCGCAGTGATCTCTCGTGTTTGAATCATGAAGGCACATTTACTACGTCTCGTAATCATCTTATCAGGATCGAATTAATATCAAAAGATCTGTTCCCTATTAGCTTCATTGCTCCATTGATGTACCGTTGAAAAAGAAACGGATTCATGAGCGCACGCTTAGACTTTTCCGTTACCTGGGCAATGTTTGATTTTCCACTTTGTTCTCGTTGTTCTGCAAGTTCAAAGTTGTCATTTTCTCTCCACCTCTGGAACGGATATTCTGCATCCTCAGACCAACTCCACGAATGCAAGTCATTTTCCTCTCTGGAAACCTTTCAATGATCGGAGCATCGAGAATTCAGAGGAAAACTCGCAGAGGACGGGAACGTATCAGAAGATTTGCATTGCTATACTGTGAACCACCTTATGAGGTACGATCAATCGAAAATGCACAATACACAGAAGATTCACTCTTCGCCGGGAAATACGTATACTTTGAAAGACTCGATGCATGAATATACCCAGCAATGGGGTTTGCGTGCCAAACACTTCGACAAAAAAAACCAAGAAATATACTTATCTTCGGCGGCCCCCAAGAGTTTTACGGCAAAATAACGTAGGTATTACTCGTAAAGCAATTGGTATTCGTTGGCGCTTCGAGTTCATAATGTTCGATTCTCTTTAGACTTGTACCTCGTTTGCCGTCGGAGCGCGCGAGAGTATGCGGAATTTTAAACGACCGTCGAATCGTTGGATCGCCGGTACATATACAGACTCCACTTCGGATTTCTTGCTCATGGGTGCGCGCTCGAGAGCTTCGCCAACAATGAGCGAGGAATCGCTGCTATACATACGGTATACTTTGCCTGAGAAAATTACCCCTTGTATTCGCCCTTCGCTTAAACGGGTGAAAGTTACAAGTCGCCTCTGCCTGTCTCGCTTGTATCTTTCTTCCATCAAAAAAGAACGAGCGGTAGGATACATCAGGCAAGTGGAATACAATGGTTTAACTCTGCACCGGCGTCATAAGCTTGACATCGCGTGTCGCGGGAATGCTGGAAGTGCCTTTCCCGATGTGCTTTTCTCCGCCCCCGCTGGCTGGTAAATTATAAAAGCAATCGTAACGAGGGAACGCACGCTCTCGCTCTGTAACTTTTCAGCTATTCTATGAAGCGCTCGCCCGGTATTCGTTGTTGCAATAACGGTGATAAAATGGATCATTGATTGAACATCAAGTCGCGCTTCATCCGGGATTTCATCCGGGACAGCAGCTGTCAAATCCCGGCAATGACATTCTTGTACAGCTACGAAGTGGAACATTCTAGGCTGATGAGGTCTTCAGCAGTTCATTTTAGTATGACACTTATCAAGCTTTCGGGCTGACAAAATGCTGTCAGTGAAGCGGTACTCCTCGGACGTGCTGCACTTGCGTCTGTCGCGTTGGACAAGCACTTCAGCAAATCTATAACCGATATGATCCGATACCCAGCTCAATTCAGTGATTTGTTCAATCGATCGCCGTTCAAATACACTCGCTGTTGAATCATCAGCGTGCGGAATGACAATTACGATGAGAGCAGTTCTTTGTCAATGGTTCAATAATGGGCGACTAAGTGGACGCTGAAAATCGACCAACGATGCGAGCATGGCTGGCGAGAGGCACCAACAAGTGAGAAAAACGCACCGAGAGTGCGGAAGAGAAAGAGAGAGAGAGAGAGAGAGAGAGAGAGAGAGAGAGAGAGAGAGAGAGAGAGAAGAGAAAGTGAGGTAGGAGGACAAAGAGTGAGAGGTCGAGGAGGAAAAAGAGACAGCCCCTGGTGCGAAAATTACAAGCCAGCACGCGCGAAACGGCAAACATGCCGAGAGTGCGAGAGATTACACGCTTGGGTACTACCGTGGCGCATTCTCTCCGCCAGCGTGAAGAATTGCGACGCATCGTTGTAATAACACACGGGGTGCCAGCGTTCGATTATCGAACCTATACACACACACGCGCGGAATACTCGACATTGCGGTCAGAGCTTGTTGCTACTTCGACGACCACAGCCATCGAAGCTATTTCAATTTAGCTATTTCAATTTTATAACACTGAAGGTGAAAATCATGTAAATTTCATGTATTTGCTTTGCGGGACTCTCGAGTTAGGAAAGGTTGGGGCTGGTTGTGACATTTTTATCAAACGTACCTATACTACTAGATATCGTCTTTGGAATAACCCGGCTTTAAAAATATATTTTTTCATATTAAGCAATTAATAAGCTTTCAATACATGTGCATGATTTAATTGTGAGTTTGACGTAACTATTAGAACTTAATGTTTAAAATAAAAATGACAGTGTAACTTTTTACCCCACATCAGGGGTTAGTTGTAGCAAGGGGCAAGATGTGACAAGAAATAGACAGGCTTACCAATCAGTCTTTCGTTTTGAGAATCATCATCAGAATCATTGTTTTTTCAATAAAAAAATATATAGGCGGTGAACAGCTTTTAGATACCTAGCTTACTAACAAAAACATAGAACATTTTCACTTCATAACAAAATATAATTCTTTCAATCTTCAAAACAATAATGAAAATCAACTTAAAGTAATCAAACATGAAAAATAAACTGAACCACAGAGTAATTGATCGGAATAATCACTATCGCAAGTGATGCACACGTAAAACGTGGTGTTTCTAAAGACACATTTCACATGGGAGCATTTTTTGCAATTAGTGCACGGGGCCCATTCTTCACCAGGAAGACTTTGATCGAACAGACCCCAAGAGCCGAGAGAAAAATATCCATCTTTCTCTTCTTAAGACTCGATCGGAATTTACCTTATTACGCCTTTCTTATTATCTTTCGTTTTCTTTGGAGGGGCCTCCGGCTTTACCGTTTTTTGTTTTTCTCCTCAACTGAGGCGTTCTTCACTCGATATATTAGATGGGGCAGGTTTTGTCATATCACTACCTCCCCCGATATTTGTAACTTTTAGCCCCATCACCTAAATTGACCATTACAAAATCCACGATATTTTTTTCGGTTATCTTAGCTATAAAATCTTGGTTTTAGCCTATAAAGAAGGCATGTTGCATGTCTCACGATATATTTTTTCGGTTATCTTAGCTACAAAATCTTGGTTTCAGCCTATAAAGGAGGCACGTGATGCATGTCACAACGATGCATGTCACAACGATGCATGTCACAACGACGCATGTCACAACGACGCATGTCAGAACGATGCATGTCACAAAGATGCATGTCACAATGATGCATGTCACAATGATGCATGTCACAATGATGCATGTCACAATGATGCATGTCACAACGATGCATGTCACAATGATGCATGTCACAATGATGCATGTCACAATGATGCATGTCACAATGATGCATGTTACAATGATGCACGTCACAATGATGCATGCAATGATGCATGTTACAATGATGCATGTCACAATGATGCATGTCACAATGATGCATGTCACAATGATGCATGTCACAACGATGCATGTCACAATGATGCATGTCACAATGATGCATTTCACAATGATGCATGTTACAATGATGCACGTCACAATGATGCATGCAATGATGCATGTTACAATGATGCATGTCACAATGATGCATGTCACAATGATGCATGTCACATTGATGCATGGCACAATGATGCATGTCACAATGATGCATGTCATGGCACGATATTAATACTGTAATAATAATAGCGGCAGGTATAGACTAAAATTATTGAATATCAAAAAAGTTACAAATCTGCATCTATTTCGCACCAACGCACGCGGATCCTCTTGTCAACTGATACGGCACAAATAGCACCCGTTACGTGAAGTGCATCGTGACCGCATCTTTCCCCTCTTTCTAAAATTGCTGTAGCTCCACTTCTTGATTGGACATTTCTGTAACTTTTTACCCCCTGTAACGGCGAACCCCACAGTCCCCTACTTGTTATTTTTTATAAGAGCCAATGAGAGCAAGGTGAAGGGATAATGGCGAGGTATGTCGCACGGGTACGGTACAATCGAGCTACGGCTATTTCTCGCGCCAGGAAGAATACGGAATTCTGGTGCCGGAATTCCGAATACTTACGACTTATCGCTCGCGTCTATCGAGAAGGTGCGACCTATGGGGCTTTGTATCGTTCGTGCATTTTTACGCGCCTGCAGATCGTTCAAATCGCTTCGTGGTGCAAAGACGCGCGCGCGATTTTCTACTCGCCGACCCAACACCTCTGACCTTTATTTTCTCGTAAGCGACCTACGACGATAGAGCAATCGAGGATTGGCTCCGCGATGTGGGCAATCGGTGATGCTGCGTTTGAGGATTGAATTTTCATAGAAACTCACCGGTAGATGCGCACAGCGGAGGCGGTGTGGGCGTCGTCGAAGGCGAGGGAATTCTCCCAGCTGTGGTAATTAATGCTGCTGCTGGACTGTAACGAGGCACCTGCAGAACAACCGGAGTCTTCACCGATAGGTCCACGGGTTCAAGCTGTACCGGAGGTCCCGCCGCCTGTTGGAACGAAAAGAAACAACGAGGTTGAAAAATAAAATTGGTCGTAGTTTTATAGCTGTATACCCCCGACCGTGTTTATCATTATTCATTATTGTCTAGTGTCATTGGTTGGAACTTGGAACGGAAATAAAACTTACGCAAGACTTTTTGGAAAGATTTCTTTCAATCTCATTAAGAAAGCTTTGTTTTCATGAAACTTGATTTTGAGATCTAGATACAAATGCTTTCAAATGTCCGGAAATAGCGAAAAATTACATTTGAAACGTATATAGTTTTTGAGATTCCTCGCTGAATTTTTGCACGCCAATAGTGTATATCGGATGTTCGTAAGAATTGATTTTTCCAAAAATTGGTCGAGCACTTCTCAAGGGTGATTTTTAAGGGTGTTTGAATTTTCAGACAAATATATTTATGCACCCCATAATTCGCTATTTTTGAGATGGCTTGTCAAAGTTCTGTTCGGAAATAAAGTACCATGCAAGATATACGCGAACAATCTTGTGCAGAAATCGATTAAAGGGTTCAGATTTCCAAAAAGGAATTTGATTGAATAATAGGGCTTTATGCTGTAAATTTCTCAATATGGTGGATGTCTGGGTAATTGTTCGCCCGTAATTAGAGTCCTACAGTAGTAACGTCGTCATTTAATTTAACGAGAATCAGTAAAAGAGTTCAGTTGCAAAGCGAGTCGACACTTTCAATAAAACATGTCCCCGACGTAACTTTCTGACGGTGTTGAAGTTTGCATCGTTGGAACGCAACGAAAGCTCTTTTTTAAATTTTCTTTTCCTTATTTTTTATTATTATCGAACACTTTTTTTAAGATTTATATTGTACCCCGCTAAATCAATATCTTTGAAAATGTTTCAAGAAATTTTGAAGGCAAAATCTGCCAAAAGAAAGTAAAGGAATTTGAAAATATCAATTTTCATTGCATTCCAATCACGCAAACGTCGACCTCATACTTAATAAAAACTTGGTACACTCGAATAATATCTTAGTATCGGTGTAATATACAAATAATATGGAGATTTAGACTAAGTTTGAAATTCTGAATAATTCGAAGAAAAAATAATAGTGATATTTTTTCATTTAAGAAAAAAACTTTATGATACAGAACACCTTCGGGAATTTTCGAAACTTGTTCCTTATTGATTTCACTGTCAAAGTCGACCATGTGAGCAAGCTTGTTTCTTTTCCATGAAGTAACCTCAATGAGGACGCCACTAGAAGGCAGACCTACAAAGGTAAAGCTTTGCGTAAACAAAAAAAACCTCTTCAAATGATCGACTTTTATACCGAAATGAATAAACGCGGAAGCAATCTGCAGCTTTGATTTGTCTATCAGTTGCTCACGTATACGTATCCTGCAGCTGGGACAAATGAACATTTCGTCAGGAATGACGTTAGTTAAGTAACAACGTCTCAACTAGATGCACGTAGACCTTACTAATTTGCCAAAGTATCCCGTACGAAAAATAGGTTAATTTCATGCAGTTACGTGGACAAAAAGTTGTACTATAAACAGCTTATCGTCGATTTTTATAGATTGCCTACACAACCTGTCGGATCTGAATACCGTGAAGATTCTCAGCTTCATATTTAGTATGTATATTGTGAAGAAAATACAGAACGTGCGGGTCTACATAGCGGCAATGGGAGTCACGGGACGTCGATTCTCTCTGACGTATGGAGCACATGACGAGGACGATGAAGAATATGAAGAAGAAGAAGAACCGTGCATAATACCTAATGAGCCTATCCACGTAATAACGCGTAATTGCCCCGAGCGTGCTCGATCCCCGTCGATAATTCTAAGCACGTCTCTGCGCTCTGTACACGCTCGGTTGAACTTACGGGGAAAGGCCATAGCGAATATCCCAACATTATCATACACACAGACTCCGAGCATCATCTGCCACACGACTTTTAATAACATTATTATTTCGTGACACTATTCTCGTCTATCCTTGTTCTTGTCGCACCTCCCCCGCCCCATCGCGTCTCGAATTAGTAAGACAATCATCCAGTTCCTAAAGGGTGCAGAACGACAGAATCACCGAGCCGTGTCCCTCGAAGTCGAAAGGTGAAAAAAAAGTGGTCTCGGAACGGCTAACAAATTCGTTTGGGACGAACGAAATTCAAGATCCGCACACGTACAAGATTATTCCGTCTCACTCCGTCCATAGCTTCTCGCGTACGTTCGTCAGACCACCACGGAGCCTTGCCACTTTTTCACGTCCAACTTCGCGTGGTGATCCCTCCGGGAATATCGCATGGAGTTATCTTTTTGTTGGCCGCGACACCGCACCCAGCCGGAACAGGTACCGGATCGGCATTGCAAGTGGCATGGTGAACGGACGTGTATTTGTGTCGAGAAGCCCGAAGACTCGAGAAATCAAACAAGATCGTTCTCTTTTCGCGGGAACTTGTCTTTCTCATCCGCCCGTCTGCCCGCCCGCTGTCGGGAACGGGATAAGTGGTAAGCAGGTTTGAAGGGAGACGACTTATACACCCGATCGTTTCGTCAAGCGAGATTTCATCCTGTTCCGCAATTCTGACGTATTCGACCACAAGATACAACGAAAACGAGCGAACCTTCCGATTTGAATCCTCCACACGTTCATCCCCGATCTCGTTATAGAAGTCAAACTCGGCGTATTTTATGCGGATGATGATGATGATGGGAGGGAGACAGCGAGAAACGGACAACTCAATTCCGCGTACGAAGAAATGTTTATGACACCCAGCATGAACATCTTTATTTGGTCATTCCGTTTGCTCTTGGTTTGTTATTCCTGTTGAAAAACACTGCCGACATGTCGAATGACAGCAATCAGCAACCAAGAAACACAGGCGTACACGTTAAACGAGAAAACTAATGGACTGAGAGTTATCCGATGTCTCCAAGCCGTATTTTCTCCCTTCAAGCGGATACTTCTTGACCCTGCTATTGAAGAAATTCCAGACAACAGTTGTTCAGCACGTAAAAAGTACAGTTTTGACAGTACAGAGTTGTACAGTACAGAGTTGACTACTTTGGCGGTAATGTTCTCTGCACATTCGCGGTATCCCGATGCCAAAAGTAGTAAAGTCGCCTAGTAAATGCTTGAGTGAAGAGGTACCCACCTCGATGAAGCATTTACAGTCTAAATCCGAATTGAGAGCATGAAGGCACCTCAACCGACGCAGTCAATCGGTCGAGGTGTTTTCAAAGCATGTGCTGCTATCGGACTTATAGGTAAGTTGGTAACCATATGATTATCTTGAAGACAATCAAGAAGAATTGTCAGTTTTGCGTCTCTGCTGGAAGACTATTATCAGACTGTGGAATTTGGGAGCGGTGAGCAACAAAAATGAGATGAATTTAAGCAGACTAAGTGTCTTTATCCAGGCGGAAACTTGGTCGATCCATCACTCCCCAAACGTATCAACGTATAGTAGGATTGTATGAGTGGATAAAATCCATTACACCAACAATACAGGCTTCAATGCGGGTTGGTTGAAGAAATCTTCCTATTGGCGATTAACAGTACGGAACAATGATACGACGAGGCAGAAAAAAGCGAAGTGAACAGTTGGCGAGACTGATAGTTCAATGAAGAGCTATAAAAGAGATTGCCTTCGAGGAGTATGAAAGCGTATCATTCCTTCTCCGTGTACAGTACAGTAGACGGTACTGATGAGAAGCATCTCATCACGAGAAAACTCGGTCGAACTTGTCATTGATCGAGCGAGTAGGAAGAGCTCGGCCAGAGATGAAGGAGCGTAAGAACCAAAGAAGACGAAGAAGCGGAAAAAAGAAGAAGAAGAAGAGGACGGTTGCGACGGTAAAGGAAAGATGGTACATTTCCTTGCCCGCTTTCTGGTGCACCCACGCTCTCCCGAGCGGT
Organism: Ophion obscuratus; assembly: GCA_964007375.1. NCBI lineage: Eukaryota > Metazoa > Arthropoda > Insecta > Hymenoptera > Ichneumonidae > Ophion > Ophion obscuratus. The sequence continues at coordinate 60,548,230 of OZ023313.1, forward strand.
CTCATCCGCTATGAAAATATGAATAAGCGAGGCCGAGAGGGCGTGCTCTCTACCGCAAAGTCATCCCCTTTGTAAAGGCCTTAGCTGCGAGTATTCTGTACTGGCTCTCTCCTATGTGTCCTCTGTGCATGAGCATATGATCCGCTATGAGTGCCCGCGGAGTACATAGAAAGGGGGCCCAACCCTTTGCGAATAAAGAGAGCTGCTACGGTGAAGAAGATCAAAGCGGGCGCGTGAAGGAAAGAGCTCTTGAGCGTCTGTTGCTCTCTCTCTCTCTCTCTCTCTTTGTAACCATGCGAACTTTCAGTGGGCTGCTTATACATGTACCTACCGCCACGAGCTTCAGGCGCCTATTAGACCAAGCTCTAAATATAGTTGACGCGTAGTTGCAAAGTAGTACTGCGTGACTGGCTTAAGAAAAAGTTTTTTAGGGACATTAATTAAAATCAACGGGAATTTGCTTCCTTCGTCTTTCATCGCCTATACAATTATCGGGTTGCGCACGTTCGCTGTCGCTAGATCTTGCCAAACAAACTCTCAATATTTTTGCAGGCATGTTAGAAGATATCATGTCGATATCATCGACGTTAATCGTGTACCTAAGATGAATTGGACGAAAATTTTACTTCTTTTGCCGGCATCTCGATTCTTAGTCTAAATCGTCAAGATAGATTATGTTAAATGATCATGTTAGATTATGTCCAGAGAAGCATTGACCAGTATGTAAGGAATGGATTTTAGAGTCGTATCGTATTGAGGATCATACCAAGGTTATCATGGAACATTTTAGATAAAAAAAGGCGTTTTCTATGTAGTTCTATACATATTCATCAACAGAGAAAAAAAACTTAGTCACGTTCAGCCAGACACAAAATCTAAAATGATAGATCTCGCCTTAGCATCGTATTTTTAACACTACCATTTGTACTTCAGCTGGCAAAAGTGAATGTACAGACAGACACTATCATTTTACAATGTTAGTATAAACATCAAACGATTAGTTACTAAAAAATCGATCTCGAGACTCATCTCCCTGAACGAGGGCTTTTCCCAAGCCCACACCAGGCTAAGATGCTTCCGCGCACCCCAAAAACAGCACAAACCACCCCGTGCCATTAGAATTCTCAAGCATGTCTTCAAGATAAAATTGACGAATTGATACATGTTTAATAGTCGCTTATTCGATATTGAAGACACAGCGAATTTAAAAAAAAAATGACGGATAGATCAATAAAGAAATAAAAAAAATCGAAATTCACCTGTTGTCTGAAACGTCAGTGGGCATCTGTCGATTCGTTGTCTTTTGTCTCGGCCATATTACAGGCAACATAACTATCGTAATGCATCAAGCGTAGGTATGATCCTGATGCTGGTATGCTTTCAATGTTATATCTATACATTTCAGTGTTGCGGCTTGCATATGCTGATACTGGCTGCCTGTATACAGGGGATGTGTACTACACGGCCCGTAGTTCTTAAGTAGCGATACATTACGAGCCTCATGAGGAACGAGGGAGATGGAGGAACATTACAATATGCATTCGTGACGATCAGGGGGCTGCCTTTCTCGAACCACACACGCACACATACACCCGGTGTGCTTCTCGGCTTCGATTACGTCTATAAATCACATCCCTGCACACCAGGCGCTGCAAAGTTATCGTGAACGTAAGAATTTCGTCATGTTCTATGGCTCTTAGTTAGACTGTCCGCGAATTAGTATCATCTTCAATTTAGGAAAGAGACGCTAAATGGAAATTTTCTTTCATTGGAGCGTTACTCGGAAAACGACAAGTCTCAACGGCGATAATGCGGGTTAATATTTCTGAATTTCTTTAACTTTTGGCTTATCTTGCCGACAAAAATCCCGCAAGCATTTTTTACGATATTCATTTAGAATTCTACAAAATAAATCTGCACAATTTATTTTAAAATATACATATTGTATAATAATAACAATCAGAAAGTGAGAATATAAAAAAGAACTCGCGTTGCATTCCAACGATGCAAAATTAAATCCAATAACAAACGAAGGTTAAAAAGTACCGTGTGCAGATATGTGTGTGTAAAGAAAAAGTAACGCAAGATAATGCAGTATAATACTCGATGATTAAGCGATTCAGATCGTGCGCATCGATCTCGGAACGAGCCGAAATGAATAAATAAAAAAAATATAGGCGTGTCGTTGACTCTTGATCTTTTGATACGCAAAATTCATGCTAATTAGTTAACCGATCGTACTTAACGTGAATTAATCGTTTCGGCGAGCGAGAGAAGTAGCGTGAGAGTGTCGATCAAAATGTGAAAGCGAAAGATACAGAAAGACAAGATACAGATAGCACGATGAATTTCAATATTTCGTACGTATCACTTATGTCGTTTTTTTCCATTTTATCTCCATGTAGTCGCAGCGTGCGATGATAAGTGATTGATGTGGAGGATCAGGAGTTGGGTTCGCGGTGAATTCACGGGTGTTGCGGTCGATCGTGAGAAATCTTGCCACGGCAACATTGGACGCAGGGTATCAGGCAAAGGAAGGACTGCAGCGATGTAGGATAGTTTGTAAAACAGTGGTAAAAAAGAGACGATACAAAAAATTGTGGTGTGAATACGTACGTAGGAAAGACGCGGAAGGCTCTAATTATATGGGCTGTACTCGGAGCATTGAGCTCTGGTTACTAGAGGCTGGAAACGCTACCGAGACCGCGGAAGCGACCGTTGGCTGTACACGGGCGCACCGGCGAGAGTCTTCACCTCTTTTCTCCCGTAACAACTCCATTAACACGTTCTTCGATCTAATTACGTGCGGTCAGCTAAGATAAAATCGTCGGTCTCTCTCTCTCTCTCTCTCTCTCTCACCCCCCCCCCCCCAGCGAACGATATAGCGTTTCTTCATTTACCCTAAAAATTAGGTAACATAGAAGGCTGCATTAGTCAACTCTAAATTAACCATAGCACGATGACGATACTTCGAAAATTTGTCCGAAACGAATCGCTGAACAACCCACGATGCACGAATAATGAAACAAAAGTGAACAAAAGAAAACTTTCAACCATTCCACATTGTTTTCGCGAAGATTTTTTGATAACGTTATTTCGTGGGATACAAATCTACCGGTGTAGCGATTATAGTGATAATTGCACGAAGAGATGGGGCTCATCAACGTTAAGAGCGGGAGAAGAGTAAGGGGATATTATATTTCGGGCCCCAATTAAATTTCTTTCCAACGCTCGCAAACATCGGGCATGCGCACGGACTCCCCTCGTAGTAATAATATTTAATGGTCGAAAAACATTTTTTGTGCTTAAAGCGTTTCGCGTCGGTCAGCATTGAAATCAACGAATATAATGATCCGTTATTAGAGCGAGTTGCTGTTTCAACGCTGTTCAAGATTAAACACTCGACTGGAGCAGCAGGAGGGAGGAGGGAAAGAGAGAGAGAGAGAGAGAAGGGAAGGAAACGCATGGTACCGTACGTGGCAAACGAGTGTTTCGAGATGTTTATAACTCTCGTCGAGAGATGTATGAAAGATTCGGTAATTGGCACGATTGAATCATTAAGCGCCTTTGATATATAATCGTTGACATACAACATTATGGAGTCCTTATACTCGTCCGTTGATCGTCGGTAGCTGAAACTATGAACGATCAGTAATGGCAAATCAGCTCCATCGAATAGTCCTTTTTTTAAATCTTTCTTTTTTAATTAGTTTTTTGCTCAAGCCGAAACCTTTTGCCGTGTATTCGTCATAAGCGGTGAAAGAGTTATCCGTCTAGGGAGTTGTAAAAACGATGCAGGTGTTTAGCAAACGTTAAGGCCTTATATATCTTTAAAAAAATTATCTTTTTTTATTGGCTTCAATGATGTATGAACATCCTAAGAATGAAATGCTTACTACTTATATACACCCCAAGAATAATACGGTCCGAAGAAAAATGGTTTCCAAACTTTAAACGCGTTTTCCTTGAAACCATGTTTTCAAAATCGGGCAGGCTCTTAGCGCCTACAATTTTCAACCGATTGACTTCAAATTTCGACTGTATAGCTTCTTAAATGGATTTCCTAGCAATGTACACGCGATTTTTACGATCGACTAACAATTACTGCTTTTATACACAAATTAAAGTAATTTGTCAGTCTAAAGTGCGACTTTTTTTCAACACACTGGAAAATTTGCATACATAAATATTTTCTAGTAATCATATGTACTTCGCTAAAAAAACTTATGTAGATTTGGAAATTGTTTTTTCCCCTAGGTGCTCATGTACGTCTTCAACGAGTCCGGTGGTGGAAGGCCTAAAAAAGCGTTCTCGTTCTACCGGCCACTGTGTCGCCATTTTGTATTTTTTTTAACTAAAAATTGGTTGGAGTGCCTAAAGATATGTGAAATAAACCCTCCAAACCTCATTTTGATTGCTTCATCGGTATTTAAAAAAAAAGAATATCCAGAAAAGCCTTAGTGTCCGACCATCCAAAGGCATATACGGCTTTAATCGGAGCAATCAAATCATTGAGAACGTTTTGCGGAATTTCTTTCCAATTTTTTCGCATTTTACCGTCTTATTCTTTTCACTTTTTACTTCACATCCGTCACTGTAAGTAACTGACGCGCAACCGAGTGCCGACCGGTCACCCATCCAAGTATCGGCTCAGACTCAAGCTGCTTGAAACGGGCCCGTCCAATAGTGTCGATACGATAAAACACGAGGATTTCGGCGACAAACCAAATTGTGGAAAATGTTCGCACGATGCGTTATTTCGTCACACGGAGCAGGGAGAATCTTCTCGAACATAAGCGCAGCAGCAAGTCTCGGGAGATTGCGCTTATCGTCGTATATCGAAGTGTGAGGGGTTCCGGGTTCTCGGCGTCGTCGCCATCGTCGTTGTTTTTCTTATCCTTCTCGAGAATTCATTCAAATTTACCGTAACCTAACGCCTCTTGTCTCGTACGAGTGCGTTACGCGCGAGTCCGTCTACCACTCCGAATGTACATTGCGTTCAATTAACGAGCAATTCCAATAACGAAACTCCGTTCGGGTATAGGGAAAACTAATGAAGAAGATGAAACGAAGAAAACAAAAATCCGCAAAGAGTGTAAACTATTGGTATAGCATCGAAGTTTGCACCGTAGGAGTGCAAGAAAAATTCATTTTTCAAATGACTGTCTTGTTATCGTCCAATTGTTTTTGACCTTATAATACAAGCTGTGGTGACTGCAAGAACCACTCGAACGTTTTTTGCGGATTTTTTTCAGTTATACAACCTGAATCCGCAAATAAATATTTTGGCACGTTCAGACAACGAGAATCACTGAAATATTATTAAGGATCCTTATTTAAAGTCTATAATCATAAATAGCGATTTTTAAAAATAAAATAAAGAAATGACGAAAATTAACATCATTAAGAATTTCTGTGGCTCACCGAAAACGAATAGTTTTTTGGAATTATTTTGGTATCCTAAAGAAGCAAGATGAGGTTTGGAAGATTTCTTCTACATGTGTTGACGTGTACAAAATTTTTATTTTTTTATGAAAAACAATATCCAATGGCAGTTCAGTCATAGCTACACTAAGACTGTTTTTAGGCGGTCTGGGGAGGGCGCAGAACTTTTATAGATTAGCACCTGAAACAACAACAAAAATTAGTTTGTCATTTACATTAGTTCTTCTAGGGTACACACGATTATTGAAAAATATGGTTTTTTTCGCAAAATGGCCTCATTTGGAATAATTTTTCTTTTTACTAGTCAATCCGCCTCAATTTATTTATAAAACCGAGAATGGTAGGTGAACCGTAAAAATCGTATATACGTCTCTAGTTAAGAAACTACATTTAAAATTTCAAGTAAATCGGGCGAAAACTGCTTTAAAGTTTCAAAACTGATTTCGAAGCTATCGTCCGCACGATGGAATTGAAGCTCTTATTTCAATTTTGCATCTACCCACCGTGTCCCTACGTTGTGTCCGGCCCTGATCAGACTTGCGATCTCTGATTTGCCTGACCGGGCCTCCTCATGGAACAAACCAGGAAGATCGCAAAATCGTTTGTTTACGGCTTACCCTCTATGTTTGGAAATTACAATATTCTGGCCGGAATACATTGTGAGCTAGTACATCTTCACGTAATGTCTACCCGGTCGGAACATTGATATGTTCTGAAAAATGGTGCCTGTCTTGAAGAACTAAAGTACAGCTACTTTGCTTTTCAGCTCATCAAAGATATTTATAATTTATTGGAATGAAACTAATAAATCTGTTGCAATTCTATTTATCATTAAAAGTATTCATTTTATCAATGATAATCGACGAGGATAACAATCCGTATTAAAAATACCGGGATAACGATAACTGATGATTTAAGCATTAAGAATAGCCAAATTATTTTATGAGGCAACAAAGTAAAGCAGGTCATTCGTGGTTTTTGAACGTCTTGTCGCCATGTTGAGAAATATCAATGTTCTGGCCGGGAAGACATCACCTGAATGTATTTCGCCAACAATCCGCCAGGTGGCCACAAGCGAAGCGCTTCGCGTAAGCCAGGTACCATCGTACGAGGATAAAAGTTCGTCCTCTGAGTTGTACCACGTACAGAAGTGTTATGCTTATAGCGTGCACTTACGTTTATGATTTTGCGATACTTGCGAAATAACCCTTTGCACTCTAGGCCTTTTTCGCTCGGATAGTGATCTGTGTACGTTTTTCTGTCTCTTTGTCTATCAGGAAATGCGAGCAAACGTATGTATACACTCATATACCACCTTAGCAAGTAGGTAACCAAAAAATAATATGTTGTCGAAGAACTAAATTGAATATACTCCCGATTTTACCTCCTTAAGGATTCCGAAAACGCTGAAACGTCATTTTTTATTTTCTTGTTTATTCCTGTTTATTTCCGATTTATTCCTTACATCTTTCCTGGTCATTTACCGCTTGTTCTCCGGCCCGTTCCTGATCAGTTCCCCAGAAAGGGAATGCTGGATCGGGACCTAGTCGTTACGTTGTGAACCTATTCCAAGGTGGAAGACCCGACCAGAGCCTAATATTATCTAGGCAAGGCAGATCAGGGGCAGTACTTTTTGCCGACTCAAATTTCTACGCGGGTTGTTGTATATTTTGTCTACAACGACTGGACTAAACGACTCCAAATTGCTACTTTCACCGTCTAGGCTGTTTCGTGAGTTTCGGAACGCTCGGAGGTGCTTCGGAAAATGAGCTCTTAACGATGTTTAAACATTTTGTATGCGTATAATTCCTTTTGTATATTATTCTTACGGTGTTTATACATCATTTGAGGGACTATACCAGTGTAAACACTGAAAATTTGGGTGATTTTCGGGAGTTTTTTGGAAGAGAAGTACTCAATTAAATGTTTCGGAAAATTAAGAATATATTTGGCTATATTCGACCTATATCGCATATTTTTTTCATGGAAAAATATTGAGACTTAAGCAACTTATGCTGTGCTTTCGGGAGCGGCAAAAAAAAGTTCCTCCACTGCTGACATGATTCCGACCGATTGAGTAGCTGAAACCGAAAATGGAAATAATGTCGTTAAATGGAAGGTATTGCCTGTACTATGACGTAGGATTTTCGTGAAATATCAAATTCCAACAAAATGGCGTAGTTATGAAAAAAAGTCTGTTTTCTTGCCTATAAAATGGTCGGTTTTGTCAATGCCAAATCGTCAATTTTTACCCAACTAAAATATCCTACGTAATTATAGAGTAAATATATTCAAGAGATCAGTTTAGTTCAAATTTCAAATCAATCGGATAATTGCTGTTTGAGTTACAATGTCAACAAATTTGAAAAATCTCATTTCGAGAAAAACGCGTTTGAAGACTTAACTATCGATTTTTGCAAGATAAAATGATAGAGATACAGCCTTGAAATGTTTACAGGATATTCTTGAAAGTATAAACTGTCGAAAAAGGCAAAAAAAATCGATTTTTTGAAAGTGTCACCCTGGATGACCCCTTGCCCCTTAAGCCAACAAAAATAAACGGGTCAAAAATGTTGTTCTCAGATGTAACGCTTCCAACTAGCCAGGCTCTGCGTTGGAATGTAAAAATTAGTAAGAAACAGCCAAAGACAGGGAACATAAAATAGATAGATGTATCTGCAAGGAAACTATTCCTTGCGTTGCCGATAGAACGAGAGAAGCGAAGAAAAAGATGGAGAAAGAGAGTAGACAAATGCGAGAGATCTCATTGGCGCGACCCGTACGATGGTCCACTCTTCGGCTCATCTCAAAGATCTGCGGCATCGGAACTAATCGCGAAATGTGGAGATATGCCGCAGCCACAACGGTAATCCACGTCCAGCCTGCATAAAGCCACTCTATTCTCGATATCTAATGCGCTATCCAAATAGGTACGTCTATGCATGCATATATACAGAAACAGATGTGCGCGTGTGTCTATACGTGTCCGTATATTGAATAAAAGAGAGAAGACCTACCGATCGGCGGGGAGACGATCGGGTGGTGAGAGAGGTGCGCTTTATCGTGCCGAAGGCTTTTTCACCATAGCGGTGTCCCTACAGAGGATCCCGTTAAGGCGGCTCCTTCGCCTTCAATACAACCGCGCGGTGGGACTTCTGTTTTCTGCCGCGTGACCACGAGCGAGAGACATCACATCGCGTATACGGTGCACAACCTGTACAAGAGCGAGGGAAAACGCGAACGGACAATGTGCTTGTACCGAGCGCAAAGTGGAAATGACATTTCATCCATTCACTGCAGATATATATGTGTGCGTGTGTGTGTGTGTGTGTGCGTGCGTGCGTGCGTGTGTGTGTGTATGTGTGTGGGTGTGTGTGTGTGTGCGCGTGTGTGCGCGCGTGCGCGTGCGTGCGTGTGTGCGTGCGTGCGTGCGTGCGTGCGTGTGTGTGTGTGTGTGTGTGTGTGTGTGTGTGTGTGTGTGTGTGTGCATGTGTGCATAAGTGAGGAAAGATGACTTTCAAGACATTAGACTGCAAGGACAGTCCTCATAGTAGCCTGTCGTCCCCAAAACAAAAACTAATCCAAATGTCATCAAAATCACATTTGGATAATTTTAAGAATGCTTATAGAAAAGTGATGTCAAGGAAGACCCTGTCGCCAAAATCAACGATACGTTTGGAGAAGAATCAAAGGAGTGCCTTGAAAACAACCATATGTGGAAACCCGTGCAGACATTTGTTGGGGCGTCCGCAGATCCTACCATATCCCTATAGGGATTTCATAGCCATACCGCACGTAGGGAATCCACATTGGAATTCAAGTGGATCCCGAGGTATTTCCCGATTGACGTCGTTTGAGAAATTCTTATTCGATATTCTCAACCAGAATTTGTTGGAATTCCAAAAAATATCATATCGTGATCCCGTGCACAAATTCGTTGAGTCCTAAGATGCATCCACACCTTTATAGGGATTCGTTAGGGGCACCGCACACAGGGAATCCTCATTGGGATCCAATTGAATTCTGCACTGTTCCCCGATGAACGCCGTTTGAGAATTCTTACCACGTTCGGAACGAAAATATGTGAAAAGTCACGAGAAAAAACTCGGCGTATTGAAACATAAACTGCACGTAGGCGTGTACGTGTGTGGTGATATTATATCAAAATGCAGTAAAATAAATAACAAACGATAATTACAGTGGGTTTTCAGTGGTGCGATTCAAATCGGTTTTTAGATATAATTTTTTAAGCGATTGATACTTCTTATAATAAAATTTATACTTTTGTGAGATCCATTCATTTTGTACATCTATATATTTCGTTTAGTAAACTCAACGTACAGAATGCAATGGGATCCATCAAGAATCGGATTGGATTCTCTTCGATAATGTGGGGCTCCTTTGGAATTCAAATTGTGTTCGTACATTAGATTCCAATGAGGAAATTTGATTAGAATAGGGATCCAATGTGATGACCCATTACATCAGTATCCGGAAATAGGGACAAGTATGTGAATCCAATTGGATCCTGACGACAATTTCTGTACGACTAGTCATCGTCATGATATTTGCATCGTTGGAATGCAACGGAAACTGCGATTGTTTTTTTTTTTCAATTCTGTGATCACTCCAAATATCTATTTGCAAATGTAGATTGTGAAACTTAGAAAAGTTTCCAGAAAACGTTTGCCCAACATCCATAGCCGGAAAAAGCCAAAAAAAATTGGAAACCAAGTTAATAACTCGACAAAAGAATTTTTGTTGCATTTCAACGATGCAAACCTCAGCATTATTGATATTTAACATTATATAGATATAAGGAGTTCGAAATGCCCTTCCTTCACATCGAGTGGACATTCTGGCATCTCCATATGGAAATGGACATTTCGAACGTATTGGACGTATATAATGTTGACTTTTACTACGTCTGGTTGTTTTCAAGACGTTCCTTTAATATGTATTGTACGCGTTAATTAAGTGAAGCGCGTGTGCGTTGATATAAACGTGTGATATATCGAGAGAAAGAAAGACAACAACGAAGACGAAGCATCGTCTCGTTATCGCTACCCGTGGACTTCGTCGAGAGCAAGACTCGTGGGTCTGATGTCCCTGGCTTGAAGCTTCGGTATGGAGCCTGAATAAAAAAGCACGTGAACTCTCGTGACCGAGAGATCTCGGTGGCGTATGCTTGTTCCACATATGTGTACATGGACAAATACATATACATAGCCTCTGAATCACCTGCCATGACATCTCAAGAGATCTCGGTACACTGCCAACGGTAAGAACGCTATATTAAGGGCATTACATACACCGGAGACGGCTAAAAGAAAGATTATGTTTCAGATTTTTTTGTGTATAAAACTGAATTGAAGAACCATGATATACATTTTGAAGTATGACATTTTATCTACATTGTGAGGAAATTTGGTTGAAAAATTTCAAACGGTAAAAAAGTTACAGTCGTTTGCCTGGGGACGCGTTCTTGTTGACAGCGTTTGCGGTGCCAGACGTGTCATTGCCATTTTTAACTTAAAAAAATATATATATTTGTTTCTTACAGTAGATAGATAAAACTAGTACTTATCGAGGCGGAATTTAAAATTTTCATTTTTTTTTTCGGGTCTTGGCAGTCACTGGTGTGCGATACGTCGGGACCGCGCGATAACACTTCGACCTGTCGGGGTTGTAAGGACCGATTTACACTCTGGCGGTGACGTAGTCCCTTAATATCGTCGTCAGGGAAATTAATCACCAACGACTTGATTTTTGTTTAGGAAGAGAAATTAGTTGTTGAAGATGAGACCAGAACAAATATTGTTTATTTGAAAAATTCAACACTTTACCACTAATCACTTAAGGTTTACTTGTTGTTATGATAATGAGTATTAGATCTTGTGCTTGAGAGTAGTCTCAAGGCAAAGTGTAATTTTGATATGTTTTTTCGACGCGAGCCGATCTCAACTGTTGCCCACTAGGTCTTGATGCGTCTCGGTTGAGTTGAAGTTATATACCTTATGCTTAAGAGTAGTCTCAAGGCACAGTGTGATATTTTTTAGTCACGAGACGATCTCAACTTTTGTCCAGTATTTCTTGATGCGTCTCGGTCGAGGTGAGTTTCTAACCTGAAGATCGTAGTTGGTGACGAGAAGTGCTCAAAAAAAGGAGAAGGGTGAGACTCTGCTTTCCATGCAGTTATCATTGGTGCAAAATTAAGAGTGGGAGGATTTTTTCTCATCACCTATCACGAAAAGGAGTTTTTGGCAACGTGGATATCGCTGTCGGACCCAAGCTCGACCGTAGGGAGAATCCCGTGACGCGCTAGTCGCCATAATAAAAAGATTTCCACACTTGTTTCGTGAGTCGAGTGAGCGCGGAGGTTAATTCCTTCATTAGGGTGTGCGACTATGCTGGTCAGATAGTCCTCGAGGATAGTCCATGCTGTTTTGCACGTGTACCTTATTGTTAACAAAATCTTAAAACATTTATTTACGGCAATGAAGACTATACGGCTTAAACTGTAAAGAGATTAAAAAATTAGATTTGAGCGGAGTGACACGTACAACGCTGCTCGCGGACCTGCATGTAATTCGGGAAATTCCCTTTTTATTGGTCCTTACATTAGAGAGTTTGTCGTGTCCAAAAGAGCAGTATTATTTGGCTATAGGCGTTCTTGAATACATTATCGTCTGACAATTAAAACTACAAACATGTCCCATGCGACGGAACAACTGGAATAGAAAAGACGTTTTTTTCAATGCCAAATCGTCAATTTTCATCGAATCAAAAATATCCTACGTCATTGTAGAGTAAATATATCCAGGAGCACTCAGTTCAAATTTCAAGTCAATCGGATAATTGCTCTTTGAGTTACAATGTCAGCAAATTTGAAAAATCTCATTTCGAGAAAAACGCATTTGAAGACTTAACTATCGGTTTTTGCAAGATAAAATGATATTTAACATAAATATTGCTACTTACAAGGTATTCTTGAAAGTATAAACTGTCGAAAGAGGCAAAAAAAATCGTTTTTTTTTTAAGTGTCACACTGGCATTGCCCCTTAACGTTTTGAGTACCTGCGCCCCAACCGTTAGTTGTTGCTCACCCGGTCAGTTACAAAACGCTATAACTTCGTCATTACTGCGAATTTCCTTATGAAATTTTCAGGGTGGACACTCTAAGCATAGTACTTTCGAATGAGCACCTTTTTGAAAAATCGATATTTTTACCTACCTAAGTGTATGTAAGCCCTCAATAAAAGCGCCCACCCTAGTATTTGTAACTACATTTAACCAGATTTATATCGATCACAAAAGCTACGCGACCTTACGGTTTTTTCGCCTGGCGCGTAAATGTTTCATCGTGGTCAAATTCAACACCAGGTGAGGAATTTTGATTCGTTGGCTGATTCGTCTACGTCTCTCCTGGCTCGAAGAAGCACCGAAGACGTAGACGAATCGAAGTGAAACGTAACGGCCGCGCTGTTATACCGAGCGTGACAGCTCGGAATGAGATCCAAACGCAACGGTAGCAAAAGCAATGTAAAAGGGTCGTTGGATCCTAGCCATCGAAGATATTACGGAAGCACGTTGGGTATTAGAACAACGTGCAGGTGTCTTCAAAAGTTCACTCGAGTACACTTTCACGGCGCTCTTTTAATGACGGGCGTTAAAGGAGAACTTTTAATTCTTTTGTTCGTAGCCTGTGTACCGATACACCTCGTTACAGGCATATATATATATATATATATATATATACACGTAGAGAAAGAGAGAGAAAGAGACTACATTCGAAGCAGACTACAATAGTGGGAGTTGGATGATGGTCGGTATTGTGGTCGATCAGCCTGACGGATTCGATCATCGCGGTATACACTTCTTTCGCTACTGGTGTATATGCCTTTCTTCCATCAGTAGGTTCTTTCTTTTCATGCTCTTCGCGATTGAACGCAGCTCCTTGGGTGCGCCGGTGTTCTTTGGAACCGCAATAATTGATTAACCGGCTGAATGTAAAGATTAACTTGCAGTGAATGATAATGATATTAAATCTCGAATTAAGAGATGAAGTGGACCGAGACATTGAGCCTTGTGTGCGCGTGTACGTGTAAACGGAACACGTAGTGACTCGCGCACTTCGCTTCTGCGAAGATGATCCCTCGGTTATTTTCCCATCGAGAAGTCTGGAGCGATCAAGAAGCGAGAAATGATGATCGCGTTCTATATTTCTTTTCCCACAGCCACCGAACAAAACCTTATTTAACGTTCGCGCGAGGTCAAATGTATCGACAAGTTTTTACGCTATTCGTTTTTTTTTCTTTTTAATAATTCTTTTAGATCACCCATTGCGTCGATCTAGCAGCCGAGGAATGAAAAGATATAGCGTGAGCTCAGACTCTTCCATCGTCCATTCTTACGAAGAATCTCGTTCTTTCCCAAATTCACGTTTAATTATCGCCCCGAGGCAAGCGTATCCAACGAGAAATGTGTTTCAAAGCGTTCTCCCGCAACAGCTTCGCGTTTTATATGATTCACTTTTTTTTTTGTTTCCCCTTCTCTGCCCTTCCTTCTTGAGTGTGTTGATCCTAATGAATGGTTGCGCGCGAGTTCTTTTTGGGCGGCTCGCAAGAACGAGCCTTTTAATCGAGAGCTTCTCTAGGTCCAGGCGCGCCAAGCGGAGGAGAAAAATATCGTATGTGCGATTCGACGATTCGGGGATCATTAAGAAAAACTCTGTGAACAGTTTGTTCGCGTTCAGACGAACGCGAAGGTGAAAAATCAATTGTTAATTGTAATACCGGCGAACGGGATGAGGACGACAAATTTAAGGGGCTATACCAGTGTGAACGCTGAACATTTGGGTGATTTTCGGGATATTTTGGAAGAAAAGTACTCAATTAAATGTTTCGGAAAATTAAGAATATATTTGGCTATATTTGACCTATATTACACAATTTTTTCATAGAAAAATATTGAGATCCAAGCGACTGATGCGCTGCCTTCGGAGGCGCTAAAAAAAAGTTCCTCCACTGCTGACACGATTCCGGCCGATTGAGTAGCTAAAACCGAAAAAGGAAAAAATGTCGTTAAACTGGAAGGTATTTCCTGTACAATGACGTAGAATCTTCGAAAAATATCAAAATCTAACAAAATGGCGTAGTTATGAAAAGAAGTCTGTTTTCTTACCTATAAAATGGTCGTTTTTTTCATTGGCAAATCGTCAATTTTCATCTAATCAAAAATATCCTACGCCATTATAGAGTAAATCTATTCAAAAGTACTCAGTCCAAATTTCAAGTCCATCGGATTATTGCTTTTTGAGTTACAATGTCAGCAAATTTGAAAAATCTCATTTCGAGAGAAACGCGTTTGAAGATTTAAATATCGATTTTTGCAAGAGAAAATGATTAGAGATACGGCCTTGAAATTTTGACAGGATATTTTTGAAAGTATAAACTGTCGAAAAAGGCAACAAAAATCGATTTTTTTATAGTGTCACACTGGTAGAGCCCCTTAAGATTGGAAAGAAAAGTTTCAAATCTGCAAAAACAAACACCGAGTTCGCGGTGGATTTGAAAGACTTGAAAAAAAAGCAGCGAGTTCCATAGTGCTTTTTCCTTAGTGCTCGCTACTTTTTTCGGGACACAGCAATAGATATTTCTTGGAGGGACTCGAAACAGATTTACCTTTTATTTACCTCTAAGGATTTTTTTCCCGCTTTATCCCGAAAAGGTATTCAGTTTCCGAGGGGGTTACACCTAGCCCGAGGCCGGAAAAAAAAGACGAATTTTCGTGAATTTTTCTTTTTCGAACGATTTTTTTTTGTTTTTCATCGAAAATTCATGGTTTAAAGTATCTTTTACAATTTTTGTTTTAAAAACTATTTATGAATGTGATAGATACAATGAAGTGTGCAGAACGCTGTTTGAAAAACGTCATTCGCTGTGATCATTGCTATACGGAAATAAATCATTCGAAGTAAAAAAAATCAAACGCATTCAGTTTTTGCATGAAATTGTCTAGCACTTGGACAAAGGATTCAAGAAAATATTGATTTTTGAAAAAAATGGCCGCGGTCCACAATGAAAGTTTCGATTTTCGGTAAAAAAAAGGCCCTATTTTTGTTTATGAAAAAAATAATGCGTCGAAAAAATTCCTTCATTTAAGCACTGTTTTTCGGTATGTGAAGAAACTCGTTAAATTTTAAGTTGATCAATGTAGTGATTTTTGGGTTGGGATACCGTGGTCACCGATTTCGAAAAAGTCATTTTGCAAAAGGCGTTTCAAGTTCGCCGGCTCGCAGGATATACTTATACGCCCACAACGCCTCCGATTTTGAACGGATCGAGTTGAAACTTTCAGGGAATTTTTTTGAAATATCATGTTTCGAGAGCCCATTGAAAACCAAAAAAAGATATGTTCGAAAATTTCAACTAGGTGGAGCCCCTAAGCAGTGCAGTTTCAGCAAATCTACCGTAACTCGAGAACTAACGGACTTGGAGTTCGACCATTGAAACGCAACGAATATTATGTTTTCTTCTCAATTTTCGTCAACACTAAAATATTTGTTTTCTAATTTAAGTTATAAAATCCTAAAGAAACGTGTGATTTTCGTAATCTAAGAGTGCAAAAAATAGATGATAACGAGTGATGATAAACAAAAAAAAACTTAGTTGCACTTCACATGCAAAGTTCAATATGACGATAACTATGGAGTTCAAAATAAAACATCAGAACGAACAAAAGTAAGATTAATCGAAATTGAATACACTAGTGTTCAAAGAAAACGATATTTAGTTTTTGTGGCTGCCTCCAGCTGAAAAACTTCGAAGAGTGCGTCCATACTCTGCACCGGTAGTGTACATCACTGGGCCTACAATAATGGGCTAATAGAATTTCAGCAGCCATTGATTGCGTTGTAAATCGTAGAAATAAGAATGCCATCACCAGTGCTTTCAACTTCACATCGGAGCACACGTGAGAGCAATCGATGCTGTGGTAATTACCGTTTAGTGACTTGGAAAAGAGAAAAATCAACAGCTCTGATTGTAATTTAATGGAGCATCCGTAATCATCGGATGCCTTTGCAACGGGACATATCCCTGAATCACTTCTGATTCACGTTGCGGTCCGATTCACTTCGCCTACGAGTATCGCCATATAATTGTCCCACCACCACAAAGCTTCTCGCGATGATCGGAACTTTCAACCCGAGCACACAATCCACGTTGAGGAACTGCGGTGTGCGGTTGCGGGTCATTGCCACAAGTTCGTATTAGATCTCGCGATGATAGCGTGTGCACACGACTGTACAGGAGCTCTCAATTAAAATCCTTCCCAGATCAGCGGCAAAGAATGTAGTAAATTGTCGGTTGCGATCTTTGCACAGGCCCAGAAGATTCTTTCGTAGGTACTACGGCATAAAGGACGTGCTGCTCGAGCATTCGTTTCTTCTCCTTCCTCAATCATTCGACTTCACATAGCAATCGACAAATTCCTTTTATTTTTCGTCCATAGGTCTTAGTCGCTGGTCAATTATCGTAGTACACAGGCCAACTGGCAACTCGCGTAACGTTCATCTAATCGATTTCAGTTCACTTAATCAACGTTTTTTAACGCCCGCGCGAAACGGTTCTTTCGTAAACGGAGCCGGACGTCAATTCGGTTCTCGTGCGACCATATTGCGCAACGAGCAATTCATTCTGTGTTAATGGCTCGTAGTCGCTCGCGTTGTGCTCCCTTGCAATGAAAACGGCGAGGCAAACGCCGGATACTTAGTGTCCTTGCGGAGCAACCCATAATTACGCCCGTGTTTCGATCCAGCGTGAGGGCTCTCCTTGGATTTCAATTGGTTGATCGACAGTCGACGATAGAAAATGGGAGACGCACACTCGCCACCGGTTCGCGCGTACAATTTGATAAATCGCACCTGACACTCATCTACAACCGAGTGTTGCTGCCTCTACGACGTAAATAGTTTCTGATCGTCTTCCGTATACGATTGATTGATCGCTTTGTTGATTCTTCGCGGCACAATGAACTAGTGGAGTTTGGAACTTCCGGATTACGTTGCGCCGAAAATGATGCGCTCATTTGAATCTACGAGCGTTCCGATGGTTGAAATTCTACCAAACTTAATTTCTGCCATCAAAAGAGGAAAACCTGAATCAGAAAGGCTACGGCAAGTTAGGCAGGTCTTTGAAATTGCTCGTACGTTAGCGTTGGTAAAATTGACGTGGATGTAATGAGGTGAGCAACGAGGAAGTGTGCTCGCAATTGTTTCGTCTATCAGGTTCCTAATGATGGTCGTCAATGTCCGCTGATAAAGTCGACAGGTAACACACCTGTGATGAGTGACAACGTCTTGGGCAGAGAAGACGAAGGAGAGAGAGAGAGAGAGAGAGAGAGAGAGAGAGAGAGAGAGAGAGAGAGAGAGAGAGAGAGAGTTGGGCTCTTCGCTGGATGGTATAGGTGATGTGTTAGCGTAGTTTACCAGCTGTTGAACCGCCGCGTTATATAGCATCTTTTCTCCCCCAGTGAACTATACCTTGATGCAACGTGTGTTTACGAGGCAGGGGGGCACGTTGCGCATCTTGGTTGAGAAGTGCATCATCGGTCGCGAAGAAGGGGGAAGGAGGGAGAGAGATGAAGAGATAGAGAGAGAAACCACCACGATGATAAATCACGTCGGCCTTGCTTTTGCTGTATAGTCTCCACCTTTCGTGGATGCGCAACGGGAGAGTGCACAGTTTCTATATGGCGGGTGCAACGGTCGTGCAATTTTACTTCCACAATAAATACAATCGCGAGGAGCCTCGCCTCGCCTTGCGGCTGAAAAAAAAACCTTATAATATAAATTATGTCGCATCTATATAAGCGTATTATTGCGACCGTCATTCAAAGAGGCTGAGTTTGACAAATGTGGAAGCATACAAAATTGGATAGAAAATTGATGTTTTAGTCATTCAACCGTGGTATCAGACCAATGGCGCTCAAAGGGGGTGTTTGATTTTTTTCGATCAGAACATCGTGAACCGATAAATGTATCATAAGATATATCAGGGTCCTTGCTCGTGATACTGATATACGTTGTTGGCCACCGTTATCCTAAAATTCCAAGTGGTCTCGAGATATTTTGAGTTGATTTGGAACGACTACTGATTTCAAAATCAATTGAGTGATGAATGGACCTTCTTATAGAAACACCTCAAAGTACTTGCGAGCCCCAGACAAACCAAAAGCGTCATCATTATTCCATTGTGGGTGCGTGATGAATTCCAACTAACGAAAAACGAAAAGGTATCAGGTATTAGATCAGGTATCTAATGAAGACATCGGTGGACGCTGTCTCTCGATACTGGCCATCTATTAAGCAAAAACGCAATGATGATTGTCACCTGCCAGCGACCATCTCTATCTCTCTCTCTTTCCTGCTTTTCTCAGCGTGTACACGAAGGCGCCAGATTGATTTTTTCAAGAGGTTCAGGCGCGTTCCAGCGTTACTTGCGATATGAAGCGTGCAATATACCGTAAAAGACCGAAGTTGCCAGCTTACACGAAACGAGTACCGAGGAGTAGCATATAAAAGGAGGATCTTGGCAAGCCCACGTTGCACGCCAGATGTTGCAAACGAGTGGAGAATACTGCAACTATACTGACTCGACACGTTTCCCCGACACATTGAGCGTACAACGAAAAATGAACTAGCGAAGAAAGAAAAAAACCGCGCATTTTACACATGTTAGTTTCCACTTTCGTGTATTAACGGACTTCACGCGGATGTTCGTGTCATATCATGGTTCAAATCTTCCCGGAAGCAACACGCGAGGATAATTAAACATACCTCTATGTCATATCAGTGCCTACCCTATTCACTAACATTAGCGATGTCCCTGTCGGTATGTCGCTACTGCTATCCCCCGTGTCAATCAGCAAAAGCTAGGTCCAATACATGGATGGGTGACTGCTAAACAGCGCACAGGCTTTCCACTTTCCCTGTGCCCTGGTGCGAATTCCATCAACTAATGTATCGGGAAATACTGCTTATGATCAACACTGCGGAGCAAAGTCTCACTAGAACTAAAAATGTTGAAGTGCCAGTTGTAAGGGAAAGGTTAAAAAAACCGGATCATAGATGTCCAAACGGTATATGGTCCAACATTGTAAATAAATAAAAATACACGACGTTACATCGCCATGACTTATCATTTATCAAATCACTTCCAATCCAATATAAAAAAAAGACATTTCCCATAGAAGCCATACAGAAAACCCCCTCGTTCAACAGACAAAGTCTCCAGCCTACCAGAAAATTTCTAAACGAACAATGAGACCTGCACAATACACGGATATCTTCGTTCTACGAAAAGTGCCCCACCTATACATCCGCGCGAATTCCCAGCTCGGCTGTCCCGCACGCTCAACATGAGGTGGAATACAAGCACGTGGGCTCTCTTGTTAAGGCATATTATACATATCCGCAAAGAATCGATGAGGAACATAACGGGAGAAAAATCCCTCAGGAGCTGCGCCCGAGATCGAGATGAGCAATAGTGGCAAAGTGTACATGGGGGGGAGATCCGCGTGTGGGTCGCGTGTGAATCGGCAACGAATCACGCCTTCGCGAATCTCGATACATACCATAGAAGAATAGATATCACCGCGTACACGGCCGCCACACCAGTCTACGGACGAAGGAAAACGATAGATTCGCGCAATATAATACGCGAGATGGGCAGGATGAAAAAAATAATAAAAAAAGAAGCGAGAGGAACACGCTCCTTGATTTTTCCTGGAGACGTGACGCTGTTGAGATGGAGGATATCGAGAGGCTCTTGCTGGTAGCCTCGCCGACGGCCTTCCCTATACACATACATGCAGAAACCGCCCGCGAAGCGAAGACTCACCTCTCCATTGTCCCTCGAAGAGAGATCGAGACGAGAGCAGGACGAGTGTATGTATTATACTTGTGTGTGCCGACGTATGTGCATGTATGTTTGCACTATAAAAGATAAAAAAGGATAGAGAGAGAAGGTGGAATACCCGGCATGTCTGTCTCTGGGCGCTGCCACACCTCGCACGAGATTCACCTTCTTCGATCACCCGCTCCTTTCGAGCTGGTGTGTGTAAATGTAAATTCACGGACGCCTCGACGGACAACGCCTTTCTTCCTCTCTCTTTCCTTCTACTCTCGCGTCGATTTTTCTCGAGTCCCTTAGCTCCGACGTGACGTCCCGGGGTCCTGGAGAGTCCGCCGTGAAAAAGGAAGAAATCGTGGACAGATGAGACTCGCTCTCTTTCTCTCACGAGTCTCAGGGATGACGACTCGTGACGCATAGCAACGTAAAAGAAAGTTCGGAAACAAGACACCCCGCGAAGTTTCAATGAAAAATGTCCAGGGTGTTTCGTCCTCACAGGCAAATATTGTGAATCTACTGACGGTTCGAAGGACCTGTGGTATTTTGGTATGGCGAGCCAAAGGCTATATGCGATGCGGATGATATCTGGAAAATTGGAGTCCGGGGGATGTTCTTCGTATTCTGGAGGTAGTCCCGAACGCCGGGAGATCCTTCGCCGATCCTTCAAAGGATTATACAGGCTGTACAGGATGTAAAGGATGTACCATCATGATGATAAATGCCTGGGTCTTTGCATATAGGAAGAAATGCTGCAAACGACAACACCTCATTGTTGAATACCAGCGTCCGGTCGCACTAACATTCACCATTGAGGTTCACCGGAACTTGGACTGATGTTTACTACGTGGATCAGAGTCTGAACTCTGGAGTTGGATGCACCTCGTACACTGGGACAATCTCGCAGCCGGGTCCGGGCTTTCAACGTGAGCAAAAGAGTCTCTCAGCGCGCAGAGCAGGTAGAGATTTCTACGATTTTCACGTGAAAGTATACACGCCGTGTATGAGGCGTGCTCGGGTGCTGAGAGATGCGTATACTCTAAGGTATGGACCAGCGAGAGATTCTGCTGGCGCAAGACCGAGTGCAGAGTGCGCGTTTACGATACGCGGTTGACCTCCGACCCGGTGAACGTTGAGGTGCGCGTTGGAGCTGCCGCGCGTACCTCCACCACGCAGCACAGAGAGATTTTACTTCTTGACTCGTGGCAATCTCTGAAGTCCAAGCCCGTTGTACGTGTGTGTGTGTGAAAAAGCGAGAGCGAGAGGGGGGGGGGGATAGAGAGAAAGAGAATTTCGCTATATAATAGCGAGAAACGTTTACCAGAGTCCATGAAGACTGCTTCGTCGGTCGTTGGAACGTCCGGGTGCGCTCCCTCGGACATGGGGCGTACGCTTCATATACCTTATTATATACTACGTCGGCTCTCGCCAGGTATATAGCTTGCTCGTTGTCATTCTCCCGTTATCGCAATGCGCTGATCGCAAGCGCAAATGCACAAAATATATTATATACACGGAGCATCGCGTCTCGACAATTTCACAAAATGTAGGAAGCGAAGACCGTTGCGAAAGAACGCGAAGCGTCTTCGCGCACGTTGACTTCCCCCCTATCATTTCGCAGTCACTTCGCACAAACGCTTCCACATGCCTTGTATTCTTTTTCACCTATTCACCGGCGATAATGACGCGCGTGAGGTTGCACGATAGCGGCCTCCATTTTCCGGTCAACGGATCAGCGATGTTTGCCGGCAGGCCATTTTTCCAAGTGCCATTGGGAGGACAAGAAATGCGAGTAGAAGTATGAAAGTGCTGATAGGCTATTGTGGAACAGAGATTCCAAATCAGCGGTGGAAAAACAGGTCGACCTTTGTCCAAATAGTGGCCCGTCACAATGAACGTTTAAACTATCCTTTCAAGACTCATTGAGGCACTATACTTGAGCTGGTGATCAAGCCTTCCGCAACAAGGTGTTCTAGCGGTGGTTGAACACGTCTGAAAGACTCATCAAGTGATCGAACCTGCGTCACATCGGTCACGATCGATTTGTCGGTTGGTGCGAATTGGTGCTACTATACAGCAGGTGTGTCCGTGCAGTAGCGAAAACGGCTGATTCACCGACATCACATCAGCGCCACGAAGTGTCCCATAAACGTTTATCCTGGTGTGGATAGTTCGGTACGTGTACCAGGAAAAGAGTCGGCGAAACGTTTGCGATATAGCGGGAGCAACGAGAGAGTTGGTACTTACTGTAAGAATTCTAGCGGCCTTTTCCCGGAGAACGAGCTATTGCTTCCAGGTCCCAACGGAGGGTATGTGCGCGCCAATCTGTATATACAAGTGCAACAGGAGAATACATCTGGAACTCGAAGCTAAAGAATCGCGCCTGTGTGTGTTGTGTTTGGCTTTTTTACCTCGTGAATATCACGAGTGCCTTTGAGATTCCTTTTAATTAGCAGCTTTGCCTTCCTATGTTCGTAGTTTAGCCGATAACGCACGAGGCGAAGACAAAACGTAGAGTACGCGTGAATGTACGATGATTCCAAACACTACGATACTTGCAGACTGGTGCGATCGAATCGACATACACCAAACATCGGTCGAAGGAAGATCGTGCGGATCGCAGAAGATACATGAAGTGCTAGATCTTGAGTTGCCAAATTTAGTCAGCGTTGTTGAATTCTTCAACGTGTGGATAAAGCACAGTGCTGTCCCACTATCAAATAGGTGGTTAGTTTGGAGGACGTTGGCTCTGCTAGAGTCCAATGAATAACTGATGAGCTCCACTCTGCACGGAAATATGTGTCCGCAGTTTGCCCATTCACCAACTACGAAGTATCCAGAATAGAGGCATGATGAGTTGTAATAACTGTGAGACATTTGATAGTCCTGCTCTCCCGTAGACGTCTATCGATGCAAAGTAATGACTATCTCGTATAGCGCCGAATTATCAGCTCGTTTTTTTTTCTCCAGGAAAGTATTGAAAACCGCTCAATTACTAGAGCATTTTTCATCGCTGAAGCCGAAGGACTAAAAGTCCAATGGCAAGATACGAACGCTCTCATTGTCAAAGTGTAGGCATTTCTTTTTCGATGCGTGGAAGCCTCGTTGGAAATTGTTAACTATTCCATGCAAACGGCACGGGCTCAACAAAAATCCTGTATCACGCTTGATTCTCGCATCAAAGAACGACAAAATGATTCATAAAAGTCAACAATGATTTACAAAGTACTAGCCGCTACTTGTCTGTGGTTGCTTGAGTCGTAAATATATTTCATCGGAATAGAATTTTTGCAGCCATAAACTTCGCCTCGCTTAAAACCGAATTTTCTTGAAAGCAATCAATTTTCTCTGTGCCTCCCTGTTTCTCTAATTTCTGGAAATCATTCGCGATGGTGTAATCGTCAGCAGGTTGCCCACTGTACCGGTATCCAACCGGGGTGTTCGGTTTTCTCACTCCCGTCGACTTCCTCTCCCTCTCTCGCTCTTCCCCGTAGCCTTCCTTCTCTCGGTGTTTATACTCCCCGCGATCCCACAGTCTGTCCAAACGTTTTCCTTTAACGGACAGTGCACGCGGACACCCGTGGCGAGAGTAGCGCGAATAAGCGCCCCGATCGAACGCTGGTGGATGTACCCCATGGCTTTGCAGGTGTGTATGTATATGTGACGGTGTGTGTGTGCGCTCGTGTAGGTACAATGACTGATTCAGCATTGCGAGAGACAGAGAGGATGAGCTTTGAGAGTGACCGAAGAGGGAGGAAGAAAGAAGAATATATATACGCATGCAATAAAAGGAGAAATAAAGTAGTCGAATAGAAAAGAGAAAAGAAGAAGAATGCGCCAATGCCAAGTATATCCTATATAGCTGTTGATGTTGCTGCTGAGCTAGGAGACTCGGAATTCCAACTATCGGAAGCAATCGCGAAATGGTCGGGCAATAATTTAGAAGTAGTAGGTAGGTAGAGGTATATCCTCGCCCTCCACCGCCGACGCCGACGGGCTCTCCTTCGTTTATAGTCCTGCAGAGCTGTACTCGACCAGCCGTCCTTTGGCCAGATCGATTCTGCAGGTGAAAAAACTGAATGCTATCGCAGGATAATAGTACAGAAGTCGCTTCACCGAAGGCAATGGACGGTAGGCTGAGTTCGCTGAGTCTTGGTGACATTGAACTGGCGCTGAAAAACTGCACCTGTGATTTGCACTATCATGTGATCAGTGACCTAACGACCTCTTGAAGAAATACAAAATTTGGGTGAATTACTTGCGCGGGAATTTTTTACATCGTTGATCCGGTGAAATAACGCCTTACAGGTATAACAATGAAAATAAATGAATAAAAATGTACAAAAGAACATTCGTTGCATTCGATCGATGCAAACTTTAGCATCATATAAACAAAATAAGACAATGAAGAATATCGGAATAGAGCACTTTCGTTGCATTCCAACATTGCAACCTTCAACACCACCCCAAGAAACAAAAAATCGTCAGTTGCCATGTTTGTTTTAGAGTAGAAGAAAAATACGGAACTTAATTGAATCTCCGTCCGGCGGAAAAGAGATTTTATATGGAATACAGTGAGTCAGCTTTGATTCGTCGAGAACACCGAAATATACATCAAGGAAACGTATACGTAAATCCCCAAAGTAACAAATCGATCGCTCGGTCTGACCATTACTTGCTTACTCCACTATAGACTTTCCAACCCTCGTATCTGCATACCTGAGGCAAGAAACTCATCGTCAAGCAATTGTAATCAGATATTCTCACAGGGACCACACCCCGCTGGTGGACTCGCGGCAGCAAGATCACACGATGCACACAACAAAAAGTGCATTACCGTATGCCCACACGTCTGCGTGTGTAGAAAAGAGCTCGGTCGAGAGTGAGAGAGGCTCTCATCGAATGCCTCGACGTTAACGGGCAATGGAAGAGAGGACGTCGAGGCAGGTAGGTGTATGTAAACCGACGGCACAATGTAGCGAATCGACTGAGAATAAGGAAGAATAGGAGTCGAGGAGGATGCCACCAGACATTGCGGACCATGAGGACCCGACTTGGAAAAACGCTGAGATTGGTTGCGAGACCTGCGCGCGATGAACAGAGACGCGAGGGAGCGGCATAGATGAAGAAATCGCGAATGAGGGATGATGCTTGAGATTATTAGTGACTGCCTCTGCGCGGCGTTGAGTAACGTCCCTGCGAGATGAGGATGATAGGAATGCCTGCTGGTATGTGTAGGTATCTATAGCAATTGGAGAACACACACCAGTTTGCGAATCGTTACTGAATCCAGAATACGTCCAGGGTATTGCTCTGGTGCGGTCTCGGGTGCCGGACTGCGCTCTTGGGTTGCAGTAGCGACAAGAACTCCGCAAGGCTGAAGCGGTGGCATCGATCCCGAGACTGCCGGGCGCGGACTAACTCGCGCGGGTTGCTCGCGCTCCTCTCTGGCCGTTAATGAGTCATGTTTAATTGGCGTGGGAAGCCTGCGGGTATATAAGTCCGCACACAACTACGGCTAACGGAATCCCGGGGCTCTTCCCTCGTACCTTTGCTGTTGATGCGCACTCGCATCTAGTCTACAGGTATCTGCAGCTAGGATGCACGTGTATACCGTGATGCAGCATGCTATACGTATGCACAATAAGCGTACGTATGTGCTCAAACGTAGTACTGTACCCGCACCCGAGAGGAGAGAGCGGAGGAGAGTTGAAGGAATCTTGGAAGGAACGGTCTTGAGATTCTGTGATGCAAAGGTGGACACGGTCAATGTCGACGCTACATTAAACACATACATATACCGTGGGCTCTTTGAGCTTGGTTGATTCTTCATGGTTGTCGCGTTTCATGCACCGTTGCTCAAGCATTCAAAGATTCTATCGTAGATTTAGTGGGGGGAGACGATTTTATTCAAATTTACGCGCGTGCATCGGAAAGGATGGGAGAAAGAGATAGACAGGGGGAGGTGAAGGTGAAGAGGAGACACCTCTGCAGGATCTTAGAGATTCTTCGAAAGTTCCTCAGAATATCAAGATTCTCTATAATGAATCTCTTGCACAACCTTATTAACCGTTGGACAGTATTAGTTTTCATTTGGGCACGGTATATCAAGCTGACATCTGAATCAGTGTACGAAAACACGGACCAGGAAAAAGCTGAAATCAAGAGAAAGAAAGACTGATTTCGATCTCTATGACTACTACGATCAATCTTTATTATATAGTAAAATCGAGCGTGTAGCAGCCCGTGTGCTGTCTGAGACAAGGACGTCCCTAATATGTGTAAAGAATGCTAGAACTCTATGAGAAATCACACCCAACGTCGGCCCCATTGTGCATGGTAATATATCTATACGCATACACCGTTACGCGTAGGGCCTTCTGAGGACGACCAACAAACCTCACGGTTAATTTACTCTTGCTACACATCTAGATGAATCAAGTAACGTAACCTGTTCTGTCACCACACGTGACACCGAAAGATTTTTCCCGGAATTCAGAATAGAAGACACGAACTTGTCCATTTCAAATTAATACCAGTTTTTCACGTTTTTGATCGACTGCCATCAAAAGATTCGATTCTGGCAATCGTTAGCGGGCACTCGATCATCGAGTTTATGTGTCCAAATTAAAATGGCACGTTTGATCTCGCGGTCAAAGTCACTTTTACCACGATGAACACTTCCTGAGTCCCTTGTAAAAGGATGTCAGTTGACTCTTTGTGCCTCCAACGATGTTCATTTGACGAAGAATCCTTTGGAACTTCGAATTCAGCAGATGCTGCGTCACCTCCAAATATCCATTCTTCCTTCGTCTATGTTGCTTTGGTTGCACGTTTCATCATTTCGTGGAACCCTATTTTCTTCCATTCCCACCGTAGATTTGTTGCTGACTACAACACTTTCTACAGCGCTTCTACGTTAGTTTATTAAACTGAAAATCCTGTACCATATTCACTGCAATGAAAGCGAATGAAAGTTCTAGGACTGCTTCTAAGCCAGCACTCAAGGTATGAAATCTCGTCATTATGGACATCCTTGTTCCGGTTACTTTCAGCAAACTTTTTCATGGCTATGCTGTATCTACGTAACTGCTGTAGTAACCGCGAGCAGAGAGACGTTCTTATGCATTTGCTTTTGCGGGATGTCTGACTCTCTCTCTCTCTCTCTCTCTGGCTGTCCCTTTTTCTCTTCCGAGACTGTGCATCCATTAGCAACCAAACGTGCAATATGTGGTCACAACCGTGGAGTTCCGACAACAAGCTTTACGATTCGGGTGCCATCACGTTCCTCGAGTGTAGCCTATTCTAGTCACAGTGTCGGTTTGATGGCGCGACATAGTGAACGAGCGAGTTTCCATCCTGGGCAAACTAGAACCACGAAGTTGCGCACGACTGAGTCGCGTATACAACACGCTTTGCGGTGCGAGTCCGTACGTACAGTTTGCAGCTAGATGCGCTGTTTTCGATGCACATCCGTAGAAGCGGCCAAGGGGTAAACAGATGGAGACATGAGTGCACTGCTCCATGCGTATTGTTTGAAACAGCCTTTTTTAATTGCCTGATCTCGAGACGCTCGTACGTCTCTTGATTATCCTGCTGTGGGTAATGTCTTCGTGGCAAGTGTACCCACAATCAGTCATTCACATAATGCAGATATTCGTCAATTGTAGAAAAGCAGTGGCTCGAGAAAAGACATCACGTGTAATTACTTCCTCGTTAAAAACGTGCAATGCGAGATGTGCGCCAGATATATTTCTGTTACTCACCTCCCTAGACCTTGGGGCCCCCAGGATGCAGGGGCTGCCCGGGCGGCGGGGCGCGCTGGCCCACCGCTTGCTCGAGAGCTCGCTCTCCTCCTGGAAAAAAAAAGAACAGATGGCTATCAGGTGACGGAATTGTCTTGAAGAAATCCTTCCCCACGTTCGTAAATGTTATACGCATTTTGAAAAGCAGTAATAGACACGAGTAACGGAGCCTCGTGTAACCAATGGAGCATCCATTCATGCACGTGATGTCTTCGATGAATGCACCAATGTATCTCTCGGGGTATCCGGGAGCCGAGCGCTTTTACCTGCTTACTTCACTGGCACGTTAATGAATCAATTAGTCGCCAGTGGGACGAAATGAAGCGCGAGAGTGAGTTCTCGTGCCGTTGGACTCTCTCAGAAGACCAAAGCACCATGACACACAGGAGAAGGAGTGGAAAGCAGGAGGTTCAGCAGTTGCCGGTTTGTTGGCGATGGCGTGTGTTCCAGAGACCGAGGAGAGAACACCCGCACCAAGAGACACTGGCGGACATGCCGGCATATAAGAGTCGGCCACGGAGGGTCTCTGGTGGGCGCATCGCGCTGATGGTGTCATGGCGGAATAATTAAGATCGCATCTTGGCACAGCGTCAACGAAGATTGTCGCCACAGCACGCCGAATGCGCTGCGCTTCGGGCGCTCTCTACGATGAACAGTTCACGAGAGATTGAAATGTATCTCTATACGGAAACTTTTGCATGCGGGTTTCTGGGTGTGTGTGTGTGTGTGTGTGTGTGTGTGTGTGTGTGTGTGTGTTTGCGGTTCTTGCGACTAGCATAGCGAGAAACGGAGAATTATCCCCCAAGAATGAACACATGCACATTCCCAACTTGTCTTTTACAATGCCGAGGGGGCCCAAGACTTGCTCGCACGCGAGCGTAGTTATTAAAACGTTAAAACAATTATGTGCCAGCGACGAAGACACGACGTCCGTGACATGCTGGGCACTCTGGTGTCTCTCCACAAGCAAAAATACACAATAATTACTCCGCGACTTCTTGCAAATGGCAAAGACGAAGGGGTCAGGGCTCGTAACTTTCAAAACCGTGTCTACCAATGAAATGGACCACCGGCGAATACGACACGATAAATCCATCCTGCACCAGGCTTTGTTTTTCTATATATTCATCAATTAACGTACATCCGAAGGAACGTCGGCACGGACCATTGAAATATTATAGATAGATGTTCTGAGCTACTAACTGGACTCGCTTCATCATCATTGTGGGGGATTCGTGTTCTTTTGCACGATACGCAATTGGGCAAATAGGCATTGCATTAGATTAGATTAAGTTTATTGGTGCAACTAGCACAGAATGGGTTCTTTGGCACCCAATCTTACTTTTTATTGCAGTACAAAGAAAATGCACAAAGAATAAAATAAAAGATTCAATACAGAAACAAAAGAAAAAGTAACTCTATATAAGCAAAAGTAAAATAAAGAGAAACATGCAGATTAGAAACGCAAACGAAACATCATCATCTGATCCCCATACAGTAAAAAGCATAATACAGAGAAATAACAACAGACTCGATATATCAAGAAAAAAGAAATAACCTTATATAAGACCACAAAAATACGAAATCAAAGAGAACGCAAGAGAATAAAAGCAAGTATAACCCGATGTGGGGCGTGAATTACTTTTTGTTGGACATTGCTCTTTGTGTCTCGTTGAACTGCATAGACCATATGCCCATAAACCGAAAACTCGGTACGATATCCCGTGATCTCTAATATTATATACGTGTACAAACAAAAGTCATATATAGATATATATATATATGTATGTAAGTGTGATTGTAAGGAGTGGAATTATTACGCAGCTGTAGCGCAACCGATGTTACACGCCTACTTTCGCCAGATTTCTCCTATTTTCCGTAATGCACCGGGATTGCATTTGAAATTGAGTCGGCCACGTTCCAAGCCTCGTATTCTCGCGGGCTAGACGGAGAGCCAGATAAAGAGAGAGAGAGAGAGAGAGAGAGAGAGAGAGAGAGAGAGAGAGGGAGCAAGGAGCAAAAAGGCAAGATACGCCAGGGTGTATGTATCGTAAAGTCTGTATACGAGAGGTTACACCGCGGGACTATACGCGAACGGGAGCGCGGCAATCACGTTCCGCGTCAAAATATCCCAATGCAGAAATGCCGGCCACTAATGATTTCATAAAGCTCCTCGATATACGATTGGACAAGGAAGTTATTATAACGCAATCCGTATTACCCTCGATCTATAACGCCAAATGATGTACGAGCGATTTCGTATGTAGGTACCTGTTTGCGATTCATCACTCCGCGTGCGTTTATCGCTCCAGCTGCGCGCATATTGTAAAATACACATGTGAAATTCGACAAAAATGAAATGTCGGCGCGCAAGTGCCATGCCGATTGGCACATTGAATCCACGTGGATTGCTTCTTCGTTGCTGGGCTTTCCCATGCCCCTTGCGATTTTACTGGAGGGTTCTCGATTAGCATTTGTTATTTTATGACTCTTTGCGTAAAACGCACCATGTATCCCGCGGTGAACTGCAAATGCGAGTTGAGCCCGCGCTATTGAATAATGAATCATCTAACGGGTAAAGACGGAGGTTCGTTAGAGTGTCGATTGCGCGGACGCATGTCGAGCCTCGAGCCAGCCTGGCGTGAGCGGAAAGGTACTTGCCGTTGATACTTCAGGAGTTTGTCAACAACCCGCAATTTCTGGACTGAGCGACATCCGAGTGGTGTTTTTTTCTTCTTTCGATTTTTCACTCGGGTGCACAGAAAAATGTGGAATGCGAAAATCCTTGAACAAATTTCAAAACGGAATATTTCGGTCGAAACCTGTCACTGGGAGTGCGGATCATACCATTCGGTGAGGGATGTCTATAGTTTGATAGCCTGGGATCTTGCCTTTCATTTACGATAAAGATTTTGTAAAAATTCTAACAGTTGACCGAATTACGGCAATTTTTGTGAAGGATCAGATCACCGACCGCGCTATGGCGAACTGCTAGGCTACGATTTATCCTTTTTTCCTTTGCGCTTTACTTGAAACTGTTTTGAAAAATGCTGTAAGTCTTACCTCAGAATCTATTCTATTGATTGACTTGAAATACGAACGGAGCATCGTTCATAACATTTTCTATCGTATGATCGGACGTTTTTTGTTAATGTTTATCTATTTGTTAATAGCAAATGATTGAAGGTGCTTATGTGGTCAAAAATTGAACTTTTTTTATACAGCTTCCCATGTTCGTAATTTTCAAAATGTGTAAAAAGTATCTCATCATACGAAAGTGTAATTATTATACTAAAAGTTCATTTTTTATTTCAGATGGACCTAGTTGCCAGAACGCCCGCCACCGATAAGCCATGCAACAACAGCTGTCCTTTGTTCAAATAATAATAACTCCATTGTTTATCAATATTTTTTTCAAATAAAAATGAACTCAAACTCGGCAAGACTATGTATTAATTCTGTATAAAATCCCGACTTCTTCATTTCAATCCTCCGTTCCGAAAAAAATATTGAAATCGCTCGCTTTTCGGCCCCATGCAGATTCAGATATGGTTGTGGATGTTTCACGGACCACAGATGCCAAAAGGAATGAAAACAATTCGAAAAAATGATCTTCCATAGCATTCCAACTATGCAAACTTCACCCTCATAGGAATACCATCAAGGGGTATCCGCACTCTGGCCCAATGACACAATAACGCCCGGCCAATCATAGACGGCGAAGAAAACGCAGACCAATATCAGGGCGCGTCAGGATCCATAGCATTCCAACTATGCAAACTTCACCCTCATAGGAATACCATCAAGGGGTATCCGCACTCTGGCCCAATGACACAATAACGCCCGGCCAATCATAGACGGCGAAAAAAACGCAGACCAATATACTGGCGCGTCAGGATCTCCAAGCGCAAGAAAAAGGAAGCCTCGATGGTTCACTGTATCCTGACCCTCTCATTTTTCATCCTCCACTCGTACTACTCATCTCTTCCCGCGCTTTCCCACGCCATATGCCTCTTACTTTAGTTCAGAAAGCACAAAGCGTTCGAAGAGAGTCGTTAATGGTTCACGACTTTTGAAAACTCGAGCATCCTAATGGATATTCTAACGCTTTGCGCGAGCACCCGCGCGCGTAATCCGTATAACCAGGCAGCTCTCTGTTGCTCTCTCGGAGAGCAGTCATAAATTATGACTCGGACTCATAAAAACATGACTATGAAAATGATTTGCGACGCGGCGTAGCCAAACGCGTATATGTGGATATATATATATATATAGATGCCTGGTACGCGCGAGGCGCGTGTTACATTCGCAAGCGTCTACTATAGGCCCGAGCCCGAAAGAAAACTTTATAAAATATATATATATATATGCCTGAAATGGTATCGAATCTCGATATTACGGGCGCTGCTTCACTCTCTCCGGTAACTCTATTTCCCGTGTGTGCAATACGGAGCTGCCTCACTTTATTATATATTTGCGGCAGATCGACCGACGATCACCAACCAATCTTTGCTAATCCATATGTATATATAAACGAAAAGGTGATTCTGCAGCTTTCGACTTCGAAGACCGTCCTCATATTATCTAATTATCCCCATGCTCAACCTTATGTGACCTGAAACTTTTCAAAACCACCACAGATATACAATCATAGTCATATAAAGATAATTCAAGGATGGTCATATGCCCAAAATCAAAAACTCTTTAAAACAAAACATTAAGGACCGCCCTTTCCTGTATATATGTCGATATATATATGTATGTTAGGTCTACCGGACATTTCTTTCCGATTTTGAGTTATTTAAAATTGAGGTGTATTTTTTAAATTTTTCATTTATACATATTCATGAAGGATCAATAAACATGTATTAACAAATTCAGGAAGAAAACTCGAACAGTTTGAAAGTTATTTCATCCTAAAAATCATGTCCAAAGCAGCGGTTTAGACAGCAATATTACGGCGTTACATCTATGTGGCTCACCGAAAAATGAGACTTTTTTGGATTTTTTTTGACAATATTGAAAAAGCTATGAAAATGAGGTTTGGAGTGTTTGTTCTACATGTGTTGACGTATACAAAGAAAAAAAAATGTATGAAAAAAAAAACGAGATGGTGGCTCAGTCGTACCTTTAGTAAGACCATTTTTTAGGCGCTCCGCAGGAGGACGCAGAACTTTTATGTTTTAGGGGCCGTCCATAAATTACCTCATTTTAAAATAGGGAGGTCTGGTCGCTGGATGACGGTAACGCTAATTGAATTATGACGATAGGACGGTTAGGATGATTTCGGGGGGCGGGAGGGTTAATATCAGTAAAAAATCGATGACGTAATATATGGACCGCCCCTTGGCCGCTAGTACGAAAAAGTAGTTTTTCATTCATTTACCTTATTTTTGCTAAAGAAGTACACATGATTATTGAAAAATATGGTTTTGCTTACAAAACGAGAATTGTTGATGAATCGTAAAAAGCATGGGTACTTCCACAGAGAATCTATCTAAGAAACTACAGTTAAACTTTCAAGTGAATCGGATCAAAAGTAGCCGAATTATGCGTCCTCCCGATTTCAAAAAGTTCGTTTCGCAAGAAACACGTTTAAAGTTCCAAGACGAATAAAGAAGCTATCGTCCATACGACGGAATTAAAGCTCTCATTTGAATTTTGCAAATACCCACGGAGGCATTTTGATGGTAGGCCTTCAGTTGTCAGATCGTATATTTTTTATACAACGACTGATCTAAACGACTCCAAATTGCTGCTTTCACTGCCTAGGCCGTTTTCTCCGTTTCGGAGCGCTCAGAGGTACTTCGGAAAATGAGCTCTGAACATTTTTCCCGCGTATTCCTTTTGTATGTGGCTGATTCTCCCCAAATGATCACTTTACAGGCCAACGAAATGTATAAACGAAAATATTTCATTTTTTTTTTCACTTAAAAATTGCAATTGACTTCAGTTCTAATAGGTGAAGCATAGTTCCCTGTGTCACGCTGATTTTTCAGTTTTGAAATATTTATCATGATCGAAATCTATAGTAGTACCAGAGGAATGATGCAAACCTTTTCCTATAAAGTTTTAATTGGTTTATTTAACATCTTCTCTTTTTTTTTTGGAAAAGCTCGCTCTTTTAGTTTCAACTTCTGTCTTCCTACAGGATCCTATTTAAGCCTTTCGTATCTCCGTTTTTTAGCTTCTCTTTTTCTACGGAGCCTTTTTCCTTTCGATAGCAGAATGGCAATAATCTAAAAAAAAATCATTTTTATTTCACCCCATGCATATCTACACATGCGTGCCCAAGATGGTGTAATTCCTCTGGCCCATCCATCATGGCTTTGAATCTCACATGTCAGGGGGAACCCAGAGGAATGACGATTGAAACGGGTTTTTATTCACAGCGCGGCATGCTACGTTTTTCTAACCTCGAAATCTGGCGCGCGGGTAGGTGTCTAAAATTTGCACTTCGACAAGTAGAGAGTGAATTATTTAATTGGAAAATGGGACTGTTAAGAATGACCAGTAGAATGACTCTCTCGCCTGTGACACCGCCTCGAAACACGCAAATTCTGTAGAAAAAAAAACGTAAGGTATAAAAATGATACGACACAATCAGTGCGTTCGGAAAAATAGATCTAGAAGGCACTGCACTGGCGAGCATGATCATCTAGCGCCACCCAACACACAATATATGCACTGATGTACAGCTCTTGGGAGGAATGATTGAGAAAAACGATTACAAAATTTCGTTTTTTATTGTGAGATACATGTGCTTATTATTTTTTTATTTTTCAGAGAGGAATTTAATAAATGTCCAATGGTTTCAATGATATTTTTTTTCTGGTGTTCTTGAAAGTTTAGTGCCTCTTGAGCTTGCTAGTGTATATGAAATCTGGATAGTTAGATACCGTCCAGAGGAATAATCTTCATATTCGAAATACAGAAAAAAAAGGTAACGACGATTCTCCGCCAAATCTGTTTTGTAGAAAGGTTCCCAAATATTTCCAACTGTTGTATTCCAAACAAAAAAAAAACCTACAGACTAATCGAATATCATCTATCAAAAAAGTCAGATTATATGCAAGATGATCATTTCGGGAGAATGGCCCATATAATTCTTGTGATGTTCATAAATAATTTAAGCCAATAAAAAACTGTCCAAATTTATTTTCTCCTCAGAGGTCACGCCTTAATTTGGTTAAATGTATCTATTTGATTTTGTCAATATCAGCAAATGTGTCAAAAATGTATGATTAAAAAAAAAATTAAAACACTAACGTAACCTCTCGATACACCTAATATAAACACGTATACACGCACGAAACTCGTGAAAGCAATAATTTAGTGTAATGAGAAATGTGCATACGGCTACTATTGCGCTCTCTTTCGTTGCAAATCTTGCGAAATTTTTGCGCGTATATATACCCTGTATTAGCGCGAAATATTTATAATATTAATATTAATTGTGCAATGAAATTTATAATACGAACATGACGGGCATTGCCTCTGAAGAGGAGGGGGCTGGAGGCAGGGAGGTAGAGCTTGAATATGTCCGATTAGAAAGGCTGGAACATGTGCAGTCCGCGTACACCGCGACCACAGAAGCAGAGAGAGAGAGGCCCTTCACGAAAGAGTGATCGCCTCGAGAGAACCTGAATTATATATATATATATATATATATATATATATATATATATATATATATTTATACTCATATACCTGTGCTTTCCTAAAGCACCCGGTCTTACGCGGAACCAATTATCTCTCGGCGTATAGATAATCTTGGATTTTTCACGTCTATACATCGAACCAATTGTTTGCGCCACGAGACTCAATTACATAATTTCTGGCTGCTCAACAACCTGCACACCATACGCACTCCGCTACTATAACTATGGGCTATTTCGTGCACAGATGTTTACACGGCAAATATCGCACTGGAGCGAGACAGCAATCACAAGCAGGAAGGATAATAATGCTGTACGGCAATTACTGATAATCAAAAATTAAAGCAACGTACGAGTTGGTATATGAGAGTCAAGAGTGAGAGTGGGGCAAACAAAATTACCAGGGAAATGTAATTGATATTAATCTGATGGTTCAAGTCATTTTTTCATTCGGATTATCTTGTAGCGTATTACGATGTCGAAGTCTGCATCCTTGGAGCACAATGAATCTCCAATGAGAATTCTCAAAAAGCGTTCGAGTGATTTTCGCAGCGTATATCCGCCGGAAAAATTGGGTAATTGAAAAAAAAAGCAATTTACATTGCATTTAAGGCCTCAGGCCACAGTAACGGGTGTAAAATCGTGTGCGAATTTAACCATTTTTTTCGTATGAAAAAGTGATTCACTCATAAAATGAATTACAAGCTGTTAGAAAATAATTTTTTTTTTCGATGTACAAAATCGCCGACTACTCGAAACTTCTCGAAACAGCTTTTTTTACAATTGGCGTGGCAAATAACTTCAACAATTTTAACTCGATTTACTTCAAATTTGAAAGTTATGTTCCTAATTGCATTTCGCAGACAAGTACGTATGGAATTTTGTATTAATCGAAAACTTTTCATTTTATGAGCAGTTTATGA
The DNA here is from genome assembly GCA_964007375.1 of Ophion obscuratus. NCBI lineage: Eukaryota > Metazoa > Arthropoda > Insecta > Hymenoptera > Ichneumonidae > Ophion > Ophion obscuratus. The sequence goes on from OZ023313.1 coordinate 60,584,973, forward strand.
GCAGTTATGACGAAATTTGAAAATTCATTTCTTAAGTTCAAATACCTACAAGTTTTGAAGGAAACAATATTATTTTAATTCCTTACGTACTTCTCTAGGTATTCTAATGTAGATTGACGAGAATTCTTCTTTGTTGTTCTAGGTGAAAAATTGTGGATGCTAAATGTCACGCCGCGGAGCGCTTAAAAAAAGATAACGAGGAAAATATTAGTAATCCGCCATTTTGTACATCGAAAAAAAAAATATGTATTTTTTCTAACAGCTTGATATTCATACTAAATAGATGTGTAATTCATTTTATGAGTGAATCACTTTTTGATATGAAAAAAATTGTTAACGCGGCCCTCTAGTTTCTCAGCTGTTTTTTTACGGCTTTTTCAATAATTTTTTACGGGCAAAGCATCGAAATAATCAATCTCATTGTTTTTGCATAATCTTTATTAACATTTAAATAAGCTTTACAAATTTTTTGAAGTCAACATATATAATAGAATAAAGGTTATAGTGGCCGACAGGAAGACATCAAGTAAAAGAGGTGCTTGACGGTGACCAAAATTGCGGCTGTTCTGCTTATCTGAAATCAAAAAATCAAACGGCATTTTAATCTTCATATTTAAAACTAGCGATTGAACTAGAGTGAATTCTAAATTACAAAAATTGACTTTTTTATACACTTTTGAAAATTACATTCTATTTTTTACTCATTTTTTTTAAAGTTTTTCGCTCGTACAAAAAAAAACTATCGAAGCAATCATGATAATCCTAGTTCAATCGCTGACTTATAACATATTAAAGATTCTGCATAAATTTGAACAAGTTCGGTGCAGTAGTTTCTGAAATATCGTGGTCGCCGTTTCAACAAAATTGTGTTTCGAGAAAAACGCGTTTAAAATTTCGCGCATGTGATTTATACTAAAAATTTCATCTCACCGTCAATCTGCTATGCCTGGACCATACAATATGCCTTCCTCTTCTTCTTGGAAGTCACGCAGAGCTGCTCCTTCTTCCCTTTTCGCGATTCGGGCCTGTTTTACAACATCACTCGTGCGCCTTTCTGAACGGTCGATCCGAGAGCTATCACGCTGTTGAACATATCCTTTAGCTTGTGGGCCGATTTTCACTCCCATGGTTTCCAAGGTCTTCAGGATAGATTTGAATCCTTCGTTGAAGATTATGACAGCGAGAAACGTGGCGATTTCAACCACTTTTGGCCCAAAATGGAGGTGCTTCGGAGCAAAAGTCCAGATTAACGAATTGAGCGACTCGTTATTATTTTGAGTTTCCGCTCCCAGGCATCTGCTTAACAATTCATCTTTTGATAAATCCTCATAAATTGGCTTTATAACTTTTTGAACTGCTTCAGAAAGAGGCGGTTTTTTTTCGAAATGTTGAACAATATTGTTCTGCGGTGTTGCCATATGTCTTTTTATTATAGGGGACAAATATTTTTTACGGAAAATTATTCTGTTTAAATTTCAATGCTAACCCTGCTGTGTTAAAAGTTGCAATTTTAGAAACCCATTATCTCCCAATCTAAATCGTTGACTGTTCTGAAATTTCACTCAAACATGCATAATGATATGAACAACGTCTGATTAAAATTTGAACAAAATCTATAGAAATCAAGATTGTGCGCTCGTACTACCTTAAGGAGTTCGGCTACCGTGAAAATGACGAACGCTCGATACTCGCTTGAGACAATTCAAATTGAAGAGGCAGGTCCAACATATGGTCCAGGAATTACAGATTGAAGATAAATTTGTGATTATAACGATAGATCTGATACTTAAACTTAAAACTCGTCTTTCTCGAAACAATACTTTTAAAAACGGTGTACACGATTTCTAATGAACGGATTGACTTGAAATTTGATACACTTATTCAATGTAATGGTTGTTTACCGACGTTTTTATTTTTAACATTTTTTTTCATTAGTTGTAAAAATAGTCAAACCATTTACCCTCGAAAAGTCGAAAAAGAATTCGAACATTTTTTTTTGATGATTGAAACACGGTGACAAAAAATCTCGGTCAAGTCTTAGCCAATATTATCTATTTTAAGAACAAACTAGTTTTTATGATTTCAGATGAACCATGTGGCCAAAATGAAGTACACCGTTGAGTCCCTCACCTTCAAAGGTTCTTCACGAGATTGCTCATAACTTTTTCACTTATTGATATTTGTAAATAAAATTTGTTACACAATTTTGATGACATACATACAAACAAATGTCCGAACGATTTTTCAATCATCTTACTAATACCTTCAAAATGGTTTTTTCAATAACCCTGATTTTTGGATTGCCTTAAGAAGTAGCCTTAAGAATGCAAACTCCAACATCATAGGATATAATGAGGAAGAAACTAACGTATAGTGTTTACAAGGTACATGGATTGATCAGTCTTCAAACTGGTATTGAAAGAGCACCGATTATTTTTTAGGGTATGCTTGGTATGTCGATACATATGGACCAATGAAGACAGTACTGGATGATTGAGTTGAATACTCGTAACGGGTAACTCAATTTGAAGATCGGCGGAGTTGGAAGAGCTGGAGGTACGAAGGTACCCAATCAGGTTCGACTCTGACAAGCTGGCGGAATACATGCGCGAAAATGGTATTCCACATTGATCAAACCAAGTCATATTTAGGCTCTAGTTAGGTACACTGTTAAAAAACTTTAGTGCTCTTCTGGCTCAGCCGAAAATCAAATCAGGAAAGTACCGGCTTAAATCAAGCTGGCAAGAATTGTAATAAGATGGCTCATTTTACAATTGTGTGTCCATCAAAAGTAGATGTTCGTCAGATATTGTTCGTCAAAAGTAGATGTTGTTCAATTGAACTTCACGCTCAGTTGATTTGGAAGGAAATCACGGGAACCTTGTTATTGCGAGCTGATCAGAAAGCATCCCAAAGAGCTCAATTTGCACGTACGCGGAATCTTATTCAAGTGATTTTTTTCCTCCGAGTGCTCTGCCCACCAGATTGAAGCTCCCAATATAATTTCGGTAATTGTGTCCCGCCAGTTTGCCAAAAGGCAGCTTCGATTACAATAATCGAAGCGTTTCGACGGGTGGTCTCCTTGATAGTTCTATGCATATGCCTTCACGAGAAGCGACTGATTGTGAGCCCAATTCTTTCAACTCCAATCCTCCAATTGCCCGTAACAGGACACACCATTCGATCGAAGTCCCAATCGGAGAGTAAACTTTACGATTTTACGAACGTGATATCGTTACGTCGAGTTTCTCGACTCATTCGACAATCCTAACACGGCTCTCTCTCTCTCTCTCTCTCTCTCTCTCGCTCCCTTTCCCTCCCCTTCTCTTTCTCTTGGAGGAGGAAGAAGCTCGTATCGCCGAAGTTGCAGGATTCCATTCGGCAGTATCGCGAAAGGCAAACGTGGGCTCGCGAGTAATGACATTCGTTAAAATAACTCGAGCCAATGGACCGGGAACCGCGTCCTCTCCCTGCAGTTTCTATATCGTTGACGTATCTTTTTTTTTTATTCTCGTACCTCGGGCCGAGCCAGCTACCGGTATTTTTTTATCGCATGCTGCGGCCACTTCGTTGAGACGAAACCACAGAGGCGCGGTTCGCCAAAGCCGAGGTATCGCAAAGCTCTTTCGCTGTATAAGCGCGGGCCCGATATCTTCTCATCTTTTTGGTCCTCATCGCGATGAGAATCATTCAATTAGCGGTGGCGCGGATCGCGCTGATGGACCTCTCACCCATCCACCCAGCAAACCGGTCGATAAATTCGTCAAAAACTCGTCGATCCTCCATAACTCTTGGATATGGTTCGAGCACCACAATTAGAACGTGCAAAAACGTATAGCGAGATCCAAATTGTCATTCGCCATCCCGCGACATCTCATTTTGTTCCATCAGCTGCGCGTGCGTGTATCGTGTAGCGGCTCTCAGGCAAGTCGAGGGAATCGTTATACACGCTCACCCTTTTGGCAATAATTGAGCTGTTTATTTTAAGGCGATATATATATTTTTTTTCTCGCCGTTTCAAGAGAAAGAACATTCGGACTCGGTAAGAGCTCAAAGGGATACACATCACAAATCGTGCCTTCGTTATTTTTATTTTCGTACAAATCATCGTTTTTCGACACGCACATTAAAATATATATTCATTAAGGTCGAAGTAATTGATTTTTGACGAATTGCCATTCATGGTGTCGCCGTCGTTCGTTGAAGATCAAGCGATCCTCGATCAAGAGGGTCTGAGGGGGAAGATCGATAATTTTGCTGTTGTTCCCAAAAATGGCACGAAGTTGACGTTTGCATCGTTGGTATGCAATGAAAATTATTATTTTTCAACCGCCGTAATTTCTATTGGCAAATCTTCGTTCCGAAAAGCCCTGAATCATTTTTTAACTCGCTTGCTTAGAGATCTAGAATTGAAGTATGCAAAAAAGATTTTCTGAAATAATACACATGAAGAAATAAAAATAGAAAGAACGATTTTCGTTGCATTCCAACAATGCAAACTTTAAGACCATAAACTCGCTTTACTCGGTCACCAATTATTAAAATTAATGATCCAATGTGAGTCAGGTACACGTTTGTGTCATCATCGGTCGATTGTTAGATCGTAGAACCAAACCTTGACATTTATCCCCCTGGAGGAAAGTCTTTCCAAAGTTGGAAGATTGGAGATTCGAATTGAAGATAAAATTTAGAATTCTCAAACAGAAAAATAAGCATGTACGGATGGACGAGACCTGTTTATAAAATAGAACATGATTATTTATGTTTTGTCTATGAACATTCATAATGAGCATACATATAAATGGGACTGGCGATACTGATGGTGTTAAACTTTGTATCGTAAGAACGCAACGAAAGATCTTTTCTACATTTTATTTTCCTTATTTGTATTATTATAGAAGATATTTTGTTATAGAGTGATATTCTCTATCGCTAAATGAATATCTTAAACAAGGGTTGAGGGATTTCTATTGACAAAATCTGCCAAAAGAAATTGAACGAATTCAGAAATATTCATTTTCCTTGCAGTCCAACGATGTAAACTTCAACCTTATACAATCTTTTTCTGCAGGTTTTGGTTCTAGATTTTTAGTAAGGGTCCTCAAAAATGTCTCACAAGGAACATCACTCAAGTGTCCACTTTCGATTTAGTTGAAACTCATACATGTGATAAAGCGTTGGAAGCTATTAACCACTTATTTTATTTTATCGGTGTAAAAAATGGTTTTAAAAGGGGAAAACTACCCCTGAAAGAAAGGCGTGTCGAGAGGTGATTTTGCAGTCTCACCCACAATCAGTCCACCGATCTGAATGAAATAAAGACAAAAATTCTTCTAATGTAAAGCGATGAAAAATTCACTGTAAAAGTATGTAAAAGAAATCAAATTAAGGGATAACACGCCTTTTTTTCTGGGCTGGTTTCCCTCTTAGATTCTTTTTTCCACCGATAAAAAAATACGTGTCTCATCGTTTTTAATGCTTTATCAAATATATCAGTTGCACCAAAGTCGAAGGCGGACACTTGAGTGATGTTTCTTGCCAGTGATTTTCGCACCCTAAATGTGCCAACAAAACTACGACGAAGCTAATTTAAAAAATATATTTATATTGCATTCCAACTTTAATACCATTGATATTGACTTTCCATTAAACGCCTAACTACTGACAATCCTCATTTGCTGCAAAAACAAGTGTGTTATTTTTACATACTATAGGTGTGTCATAGCTGTAGACACTTTTTACACGTTTTGGCCTGTGTGAAAAATAATGGTGTAAAAATAACACGGATAGATGCGTTAAAACAACACACTTACGTGTGTTATTTTCTAACACACGTTAAAACGTGTAAAAAGTGTCTACGACCATTTACATATTCAAAGTCTGTAAAAACAACACACATATTTTTGCAGTATTGTATATACATGGGATGCGTCGGAATAATAAATTAAATAAAAAAAAGGTGTTTATCGTCAAAATATATGCATTTATTGAACTGAACCCTACAGTACTTATATATTAATCTGTAGCATGTATGAGAGGTGTCACTGTTTTTCTTGTCTTCGCATAGGCTAGGTTCTCATACCCGAGTAGAAATTGTGCTAGCCTATCTGAGTTACGACCTAGTAACTGACTTGCCCAATTGAGCTCATACGAACTGACCAATGGTTGGCTCACTATGAGCTAGTGATATTGTGAATGTTTTGTTATTCAGCTACTTGTCTAGTCACTGCCCAGCTGATCTTGGTCACAAATGACAAAGTAAGGTTATGTGACTACGGTGTAGTTCCATCGAGCGAATGACTAATGGCTGGCTACCTAACTTAAGTTTCAGATGGCTTTGCAAAAGAAACAAATTCTGAAGTGGGCATGATGCCATGACCTAGCTAACTGCGGCTATGCGCCCCATGGCTAGTCACTGCCCAGCCGAGCTTGGTCACGAATGATGAAGTGTGGTTATGTGACTATGTGTAGTTCTATCGAGCGATTGGCTCATGGCAGGCTAAGCAACTTGAGTTACAGACGGTGTTCCGAATGCAAACATTCTCAAGTAGGTATCTCGCCATGACCTAATCAGCTAACTGCGGCTGTGCACCCCTTGGATAGTCACTGCCCAGCCGATCTTGGTCACAAATGACAAAGTGTGGTTATCTGACTAAGTGCAGTTCCATCGAGCGACTGGCTGATGGTTGGTTAAGCAACTTAAGTTACAGATGACGTTGCGAATGAATAAAATCCTCAAGTCGGTATCTCGCGATGACTTAATCAACATTTCCCAACTGCGGCCGCACTAGCCGGAATAAATGATGGGGCAAAGACAATTTAAGGTTATGTAATTCGATAATGTTATTTATATTTGTTTATCCACCCATTTTTCAATAATCTGACATTATGTAGTGTAACATATGTAGACGATAAGAAAGTTCAGAAATGAAGCAAGTAGAACTGGCTCAGTGGACAACGTCACAATCATCACCCAGAGGTTCCGGGATCCAAACCACGTTACGGCGTAAGCGTTTGTCTGAGATGATTTAAAATTGAACCATTAATATATTTACAGCGCAAATATCGTAACCCTAATTAATGAACAACGATGAATATCGTAAAAGGGTCCAATGATGTAAATAATAGGCAAAAAAATCACGAAAATATAAATATATAGCCGGATTTTTTTATCTAATCGCCACCTGATTTTTTGTTCCTAGTCGCTAGCTGAAAAGTCTAGGTAATGGCTAGGTCAGAAATACAGCCGTGAGATATTTGTTTTTATCTAGTCGTCATCTAATTTTTTGTATTCAGTCACCAGAGGACCAAAGCGTTACAAGGCTGGGTAGTCAATCGCTACGACGTCTAGCTAATGGCGATTCGAAACATCACTTTACTAGCTAATGGCTAGGCGGTGATGAGTTACGTTTTCCACTCGGGTATAGCCGCTTTTTGCTTGTCGGTGATGGCCTCGAAGCAAAAATACGTCGCTAAAGATTCAATGCAGCTAACGAGGTTTTGCAAAATAGATTTAAATTTCAGGTTCTTCCACGCGACAATCTTAAAAATGATCTATAAATGAAACGAAAAGTTGCGACCAAATGTGGTCTTCAATTAACCGGTTGATCAATCGATGTCAAATCAACTAATGACTTTCACGTGATGCCGTAACGAAGGTGATTTCTGAAACATATGATCAATAACTCGCAATTAGCACACTTAAACTGTGTTGCTTTTTCCCGTGTTACTTTCGCTCGTGTGTTGCTACCAACGTGTGTTGTTTAGGTGAATGTGTGTAAATATGCGTCTTGTCCCGGGAAAAAAGTTCATATCTGAATATATCTGAATCATATCTGTAGAATCAGATATGATCAGCAAAGAAAATTGGCAATATCTGTTCATGTAGTGTCATGACAGATCATGTATGCTTATATCTGAGCATGTATGATCATACCAGAGCCATTTTGATAATTTTGAGAGCAGACCCGTCCATATCGCAGCAGGTCTGACCAGATCCAATCCCCAGGCAAGATCTGATCTTGTTGGACCAGAACTTATTTTATTGGGCCAGATCTGATCATGTCAGGCAAATCGAATCTTATTGAACCAGATCTGTCTGTCTGTATAAGAATAAAATACCGTGGATCCCAGTAGACCTGGACATCTATGAACAACAGACCTGCCCATGTGATAGAATCATAGTTTATCTGACCTATCAGACCAAGTATGACTCCGACCATATCAGAGCAAATCTTACCCTGTTGAGACAGATCAAATCTTGTTAGTGCAGTCATGAAGATATTAAAATGTTTACATATATAGAGCGGGGTTATTAACACGTCACCACTAGACGTGTTAATAATTCATAATATTATAGTAACTCACATGATCACATATAATACAGTTAGGTGAGGTGCCATATCTGATCGGATATCGTTTCATATCCTCATATATCGTTTCATATATTCAGATGTTTTCATGTGTAAACAACTGAACTGCATATACGACAAGGTATGAGTGTATAAGACTTCGTATATTTTCGAGGTTTGGCATCGTATCTGATGGGATAAAATTTTATATGAACGCGCCTGCTCATCTATCACATCATACATTAGGAGTACAACTTTGTAGTGACCGTTTTACTTAGAGAGCCACTGCGGCCGAAGTAGTGGCCCTAGCTCAATAAAAAAGTGTCATTTTAAACTAGAGGCTCTGCCAATGTAAACAATTTAAGGGGTAAGGCCACTGTAAATTTTTTGAAAAATCGATTTTTTTTTATTGGCTTAAAAAATAGTTTAAACCCTCTAGAATAAGAAAAAAAAGGTCCTGTTAACTTCTTTTTTAAATTTTTTCCAATAAAAAACTATTCGCAAAACTTTAAACGCGTTTTTCTCGAAACATGGTTTTTCAAAATGGCACGCAGCATAACTCGAACAATTTTCATTTTTTTTACTTGAAATTTTAACCAGATGTGAACATTTACATTATCTTGAGAATGTCGATCGGAATTTTCAAGAACTTTATTTATTGATTTTTTATTAACAAAAAACTTGCCGTTTTTTTCGTCAAAAATCAATTTTTTTTTTCAAACGCACGCCAAATCCACAAAAATTGATACTTTTTAAAATCCGATCGACATTCTCTAGCTATAGCCCTCTAGATTAATGGTTTTTTTTTTTGGTCTAGATTCAAAAGTGCACCAGTGGTGCTGCGTGCCGCGGAGCCCTGGAAGCAAAACATGTCCCGGGAAGATAGCTGTGGAACCGCCATTTTGTTTTTTTTTTACTGTAAAAAAATTTTATAATAAAGTTTAATGTATGCCCGATAACACCATTAAAAGTTTTTTTTCAAATACCTTCAATTTCGGGAGCAAAAAATTAGTGAAAAAACCTTTTTTTTTGGGCCGTTACAGTGGCCTTACTCCTTAAAAAAGCTAACGGATACGTGTATGCATTATAAAGTTATTGGCACTCAAACATGGCAACCTACGAGCCGAATTCTCAGCATTTGCGGGAACTGCTCCAAAGACAACAAAGGAAGGGATTTTTGCACCGGATTGTGACTGGAGATGAAAAGTGGGTTTACTACGATAATCCTAAACGCCGAAAATCATGGGGACTGCCTGGTCATATTCCGTCATCGACGCCCAAACCGAATATTCACGGATCCAAAGTGATGCTGTGTATCTGGTGGGACCAGCTGGGCGTTGTGTACTATGAGCTGCTCAAACCATCCGAAACCATCTCAGGGGAACTCTACCGACGTCAGTTGATGCGCTTGAGTAAGGCACTCAAAGAGAAACGGCCACAATTCAACGAAAGACATGACAAGGTGATACTGCAGCATGACAATGCCCGATCCCATGTTGCAAATGTCGTGAAAAAGTACTTGGAAACGCTGAAATGGGAGGTTTTATCCCACCCGCCGTACTCTCCAGACATTGCCCCTTCCAACTATCACTTGTTCCGGTCAATGGCACACGATTTGGCTGACCAGCACTTCGGTACTTACGAAGAAGTCAAAAATTGGGTCGATTCCTGGATTGCCTCCAAGGACCAAGACTTTTATCGACGCGGGATTCGAATGCTACCTGAAAGATGGGCCAAGATCATAGCTAGCGACGGGCAGTACTTTGATTAAAAAATATGTAGCCACTTTTTCATAATAAAGCCTTAAACTTTTGAAAAAAACGGTCACTGCAAAGTTGTACTCCCAATATGTTCAGATATGGTATCACGCTGCCAACTCGCCTTGGTACATGACCAGATAAAAACATATATGAGATCTATATAGCGGAGTCTGGTACCGTATTTGATCGGATATGATCTTATACGAACAGATACGTTCACATATCACATCATGTATGTTCAGATACGAATTTAGGGTACCAACTCGCCTTGGTACTTAGCCAGATATAAACAGATATGAGTTCATATATGGTCAGGCCAGATACTGTATTTGATCAGATATGATCTTCTATATGCATATGTGATGTGGAATATGATCAGACCTAATCATATATGATACTGTAAAATGTCAGATATAAATATATCTGATACATGTATGACAATATCTAAAACATATATGACAATATCTAAAACATAAATGAGAATATCCACTCAGAGATGAACTTTTTTTCCCGGGGTATGTTGATTCTAAACGCCTTATGTGTGTTTGAATAAGCGTGTTATTGATGGGGACAGCTACGAAGGTGTGTAATTGTAACGTATTACGTGTTACCAAATGCATAAGTATGTAGAATCAACATGGCAACGCGTGTCTAGCCTTTATGTGTTACTTCCACATACTTTGAACACACGTGAAACACGCCTAGTTTTTGCAGTGTACCACTCACGAGCCAATACTGACCCCCAAGGTTTGAGTTCCTCAATCCATTTGTTCTTATAAGCTCACAACCCACCCCACGCCAGGCTCAACCCACCCCACGTCATCACAGGATGCGTCGGTGAAAGTCCTCAGGACCGAACGGGGGGCACGAGTTGATTTTTACACTGGCGCTGGGGAGAGAAATAGCGCGCTGGCACGTTTGCATACGAAAGTGAGGGGCTGCTACAACCTCACAGTGGTTCCAAGGAACGGTTGGACGCGCAAGTTGTCTATAAATTGTAATTTATATCATCTGCCGTGCTATGCATACGTACGTAAGAGTACGCCTGTTCCGCGTGGCGCGCGGAGCAGAGCAATCAGGTAAATCATGCAACACAGCCTCGGTGGCACGTGTTCCTCGGTTACATATTGGATTACCATCACGATGGATTTTCGCTGCTAACGTTCGCTTTCTCGGGGGCGCGTCTGTCCCCGCGTTGATGCGGAACGCGACCGTCACTCGTTTCGCGATAGAGCAATCTATCATTTGGGGCTACAAGATGCACGCTGAACTTTCCTAGCAAGCCCCATTACTTTTACATCGTGTCCAACGAGCGATAAGTCTGCCAAAAACCACCTCGTGCAATTACACTTCACCTCGGCTCGTGTTTTACACAATCTTTTTTCTCCGATTTACATACAGGGTGACTATTTTAAGGCCGTGTGCTTTTTAAGGCTCTGATGCGGAAATTTCGGCCGAGAAAAATATGATATTCAATGATTTTTCAAGTCCTATACGAAAGAAAAAATATACCGTATTTTTGTGATGAGTAGCATTCGTCAGGAAAAATTGAGCATTTGGGGAAAAAATCAAAATTCTATGTTGAGTTCAGCAGAATTACGATAATTCAATTCCAAATACGAAATACTCTTTAAAAACTTTTTCTTATGGAATTAAATTCCATTAAGGGGAGAGATCCCTTCAGGCAACCGAAAATAAGCGAATGTTCAAGATCTTTTTTAGTCAAAACTATTTATTCTTCATAATTGAAATTTTATGTACATATTATTACATATTACGACTTAGCGTCTGTCGCATTTCTCTGAGACATCAGAGCATACAAGTTTTAGATTTCTAAAACCTGCACATTCTATGTGAACCTAAAAAATCCAAAGAAATATGAAAATTCGAAAAACGATAAGCGTTAAACCCAAGTGTTCTATTTTTCATGAAATTTTTACTACAGTAATTGTTAATAAAAGAGTAGTTAAAAAAATTATTTTCAAGGAACTTTAGGTTCACATAGACGGTTATTCTGTTTTCTAATAGTATGCAAAATTTTCAAATCATCGGTCAGATATTTTTTTAGTTATCTTCTACGAGGTGCACGAAGAAGTGGTTGCCAGGAAAACGCGTTTAAAGGTTCAAGACTCAAAATACATATATGATCGTTTTTTTCTCTCGACGATGCAGAAAAAAGATTTCACAGGAGTGTTTTCTTGACGATGCACAAAAAAGGTTTCACATGAGTGTTCTCTTGACGACGCACGAAAAAGGTTTAACAGGAGTCTTTCGTATTCGGAACTCAATCATCTTCATCCTGCGGTAGTCAAGATAAAATTTTGATTTTTTTCCAGAATGCTAATTTTTTCTGGCCAATTACTACTCGTCGCAAAAATGCGCTATTTTTTTCCGCCGAGGACGCGAAAAACCATTAAAAAACATATTTACCTCAGTCGCGAAATATCCGCGCAACACCCTGTATAAATATTATTTGACCTCGTGTAATCGTGAGATTAACACGTTGATTGATGGATACGTTAAAAGGGGGTTCAAGGCGCTCGGGCGAACTCCGCAAGTCCCGAGGTTTAATTGAACCCCGGCTATGTTTTACCAGAGTAAAAAAAAACGAAGATACACGTGTATCCCCGTGTTCATCGTATTACATGCATGCGTATATTTCATCTCACGGCTTCGTCCTGGCAAATTGTTTACGAGATTCTTCCTAGTGAATTACCCTCTTTAGACGTATATCCGGCGATATTCGCGGGATTTATCGTCGAAATAAATGCAACTCCGCTGCTACGGGTAGCCGCATTTACGAGTAATAGTATTGTAAGGTAACAGCGGTGGAAACGCAGCAGAAATCAGTATGGGTAAACGTGAGCAAAAGAGAGGAGACAAACCGAGAGCCGGGGAGTACGTAATGTTGGTGCAAAGACGGGGGAAAACTACTTAAGGTCTGCGGTAAGACGCTTCGTCGTTCAGCTGTTGCCAAAGTACATACGACACCAGAGAAAGACAGGACACACGTGTGCTGAACGACGAGTTCAGGATCCGCGACTTGAACTCTTGGCTATTAAATTATCAAAATGTGGCTATATCGCGCGCACGAGCATACCAGGCGATAATGTTATCTTCATTGATTATTGCGGAACGAATTATGCTTCGGGATTAAAAGGATCTGAGTTGCGACGTTTGCTGAAAGGGCTGGAAAGTTAAGGCGTCTTCTCACTTTAGACGCTAAAAAACGGGTTTTTATATGAATTTTTTTATAGGTTTATATTTTACATATTGATATAAAAGTTGTTACACTTAATAAATACACTTTCTAAATGCATTTAAAGAATTTTTTATTATTTATTTACGTCGCTATTTATAGACGAAAATGGTAGTTAAAAAAATGTCCTAAAAAAATTGTGGGTCTGCGCTGTTGATGAAATCTCGGAGATGGATCATCCGAGACAAAAAAAACGGTTTTACATTCAGTATGTTAATGGAAATAGCGCATATCATACGATTTTTGACATTTGCAAAAATAACAAAATGGCGACCATTTTTCGAAGAAACAAAAAAAACGTATTTTTTCAACGTTTTTGGGGAAAAAAATAGTGAATACCAAAATTTTGAAAAATCCTTGATATGTGCCATAGCTATAGTTGTAAAGATTATGTGGTTCAAATTTCATAACGATTGGTTCAGTAATTTCGAAAATTTCATCAACAAGCCCTCGAAAAACGTTGTTTCGAGAAAAACGCGTTTAAAGTCTGTTTGGGTTACATAAATACGTGAAAAAAAAAATAAAAAATTATGTACTTTGAAAGTGTATCTATGAAGTGTAACAACTTTTATATCAATATCTATAATGTAAACCTATCAAAAAACGTTATGAAAATATCCTTTTTTAAGCTTCTAAAGTGAGAAGACCCCTTAATGAGATTGAAGTTTGCATCGTTGGAATGCAATGAAAATTTTTCTGATTTCCCTGAATTCCGCGTGGCAGATTTTGCGCCAAAAAGTGCCTCAACTATTCTTAACGCTACGACTGCATACTAGGTCGTCGTGGGCCCATGTTTGAACTGACGGTAACGCAAAACGGGGTAATGTATTCGGCCACGGTGCGGCCCTCCAATGTTGCCCCACTCCTACTTTATAGGTGGACACTCGGCCCCCATCCTACATCCTGCCCGTGTACTGAGGACAGCTGCCGAAAAAGGACCTGGGGTCGAGTCGACCCCGCTTATGCAGTAGTGCGGTGAAAGGGAGAAAAAAATGTTTTCTTCAATTTGGTGTTTTATTACTATATCTGAGTGAGTTACGATAGAAAATGCTCATACATACTTTTTATTTTGCGCTACTTTGATAAATTATGCATTTAGAATGCTGATCATAAAACTAAAAGCAAGTGTCTGTTATGTAGAAGGACTATGTGCAACGAGCACCAAATTTACTTATGCGTGCATTCCGGTGAATGTTAATAATAATAGGTCATTGAAGTAAAAAAAATGCAGAAAATATATGTTTTCAATAATTAATCTGCCGAAGGGGTCGATTTTTTTCTTCATTTTTCACTATCCCGAAAATGCTCAAATTCACACCTCCGAATAAATATACTTTTTGGAAAGATGGTCGACACTGTCTTTTTTTTCGTATCTACAAACTTTCCTCTTCAAAAACGTCAAAGGATTTTTTTTTGTATGGTGAAAAAAATGATGATCTTTTTCATGCAAGCACGTATTCTTTAACGCATCTCCCACTTTGAACGAATTTTTCGGCACTTCATTTATGTTTTCCTTAAAAAATAAATTTTGGCCCATAAAATAAGGATCATTGACTACAAAAAACGTCTACAAAAGAGATGCATATTTACCGAAATATAACGATCTGAAAAACGTCTGGGGGCCGATCGACCCTATATGCAGTTAGAGTTCCTATATATGCAGTTAGACCCTATATGCAGTACCAGTTCGTGGCGCAAGTGTGCGTTCGAAGGGTTAAAGATCCTCGTTCAGAGACCTACAAACTAAATCTGCAGAAAAAATTTCGTATAATAATTAATGAGGGTTAATAAAAATACAAAGAAGAATTTTCGTTGCATTGCAACGATGCAAACTTCAACGCCATGAAAGTATGATCCTTCGCAGTTTCCGTCATTGCAAACTTTTTTGAGAGTTTTAGAGAGAGACTTAGAGAGTTAGATAGAGAGTTAAAGTTATTCAAGATTCTCCTGACCTCGAACCTTAATCTATCAAAAAAGATATTGAATAACAATAAAATTGGAACAGAATTTCCGTTGCAATCCAATAGGGCGAACCTCAACAGCATCAAAATAATTTTCGAAAACAATTGCATGGAGGTGCAACAATGAATAATTTAACCTTGTTAAGAAAAGTTGCCTACTTTCTCGTAAAGTGTACTGAAAATTTATTAACGGGTCACATTTATCTCGTGGCCGGAAATAAGGGGAAGGTTCACGATTTTTTTCTGGAAAAACGTAAGCAGGTTTTCAATTTTTTAAATTTATTTTAACGAATATGCGTTTAAGTATCTTTTACAATTTTTTTATTGGAAAATATTTATAAATGTAGTAGATACAATGGTTTGTGCAGAACGCTGTTCGAACTACATCCTTCGCAGTGACCACTGCTGCTCGGGAACAAATCATCGGGGAAAAAATTTAAACGCATTGAGCTTTTGCATGTAACAATCTAATGGTTGGACGAAAGATTTAACGAAATATTGATTTTTTTAACATGGCCGCAACCCAAAGTTAAAGTATCGATTTTCGGTGGAAAAAAAACCCTCTATTGTCGTTGATAAAAAAAACTATACATCGAAAAAACAAATCCTTCGTTCAAGTACTGCTATGTGATGTGTGAAAGAAGTTTGTAAAATTTGAAGTTATCCGATGCCGTGGTTTTTTAAATACCGTGGTCACTGATTCTAAAAAAGTAATTTTGAAAAAATTGCGGAACCAACCTATAAGCACCCACAACTCCCTCAATTCTCAACGTATCAGCTAGGAATTTTCAGAGAATATTTTTGAAATTTTATATTTTGAGGATGCAAAAACCAAAAATCAATATTTTCAACAATTTCAATTTCAAGTAAGTCTTTAAATTCAATTTTAATTCCGTAAACTTCGATACCCCGATCTCAAATACTTTCTCCAATTATATCCACATTTCGACGAGGGTGGTGTCCTGTCCTCATGATCAAGTCGTCACGACCGAGTCTTCAAAATCTAGAACAGTCTCCATTCAGACCCCCACGCAACCGAGCGCTCCCCCAAACAGGGTCAAATTCCGAAAACCCAAACCCGTGCTCATTTATACCCAAATCTAAACGCGTTAATCGAGTCCATAAAGTATCCCAGTCCACAAATATGTTCTCCCCAGTACTCGTACCCAGATATGATTGTCACTGCGAGGAGCGTTCCTTTTTTACAAGCCCATGGAGCGAAAAATGATTCTCAACAGGCCGGAATACGAGAAAAGAATTTTTCATGGTTTCGGTTGTCCCGAGGCTCACCAAAGCTCCTTGCACTTAGGCATATCATTATACTTATATACACCGAGATCACAAGAGGTGAGCGGTGACTGTATCTTTTTCATCGCGCGGTGCAACGATCCACGCGCTCGTCTTCCATGCTTTTCTGACCCAACGTCCTCTTCCTCGATTTATAGCTGGGATCTTGGACCGCATATATATATATATATATATATATTTATATATGAGCACATGTATGGTCCTCTATGCACATTTCTCTCTATCTCTGTCTCCCACACGTATAATATACGAGGAAAACTTCGTGGCTGGTGCTCACATTGGGAGAGCTAAAGGGTTTGCGTCGTTATCACGGGCCCGTACAGCTTTCTCGTTCTGGTCGTCGTCGTCGTCGGCGAGAGCATAGTCGTTGCCTGCTCGAGGTCCATAGTCGGGAAGCACATACGGTACGATGCTGCGCGTAATCTAAGATCGTATAGACATTATATCTACACACGTATGTACGTATATATGAGCGTGAAGAGATGAAAAAAAAAACGGAAAGGGCAAGAGGGAAGGACGGAGGGCTCTTGTCCCTTTGGCGTGCGCGAGAGAGCTGGGGAGAAACGCGCGCGGAGACATGACCCCGCAGTCTCAGGGGCGACGCGGTAAAGCACCGCTTTCAGTTCGCGTTGAACCGGTACACCGATACACTGTTGTGTGCTTGTACCGGTGTAGTGCGCGAGAGGAGAGAGAGAGAGAGAGAGAGAGAGAGAGAGAGAGAGAGAGAGAGTCACATTCACCTAAACGACCACCCATGAGGGAGGAGAAAACCTTGTCCCATCTCGCTTCCCCGCAGAGTCCTTTTCGGACAAGTGCGCTGTCATACTCGATTCGAATTATTCAAGCTAATCTCAATAATTACGATAGTAACAACTTTCTCGGCCTGCGCGACCTCGGAGTCGCTTAAATCCGTAGTATGTTTATGGCACACTGTAAATAATTCCTGCGTCCACCTTGAAGGTGGCCAAGTTGGTGCAAATTTGGACCGCTTTTAGGTGGGGTTCATGTCTCGCTCTCCGTCGAGCTAAACGTTGTTTCTACGTTCCTGAAGTTTGCATTGTTGGCATGCAATGGATATTCATTACTTTAGGATTAATGGCGTTGAAGTTTGCAACGCTGGAATGCAACGAAAGTCATTTTTCTTTCATTTGTTCATTTTTACTATGGTCGATCATTTTTGTTGTCTATTAAGGAGGGTACGATCATTAAGATAAATCCAACTTTTGGACTTGAATGTTTTTTATGATGTTGAAGGATACGCTATGCACTCTTTGGCAAAATTTGAGCTACATTGAGCGTTCAGTTTTTTTTTGTAATAATATTGCAAAGTTAACAGTTTGAGGTAATAAAGCACGTCGTCTATAATCACCCCACTTCCGGTCGACCGTCTTCATAAAGACAAAGCGGCGAAATTTTTCGTGTAAAATAGCACTTTTCACTTTACATGACCACCAAAAATTTAGAAAAAAATAAAAAAATTATCGAAGACCGTTGGGGGGAGGATTTGATGATACTTTGACGAAATTTTAATGGTACTTCATTTCAGATAATTTCTAGCTGAGATACAGTGAACACCGCAAATCGTGTTTTTCCAAAGGCGTTCTTGGAAAAGCTTCGTCACCGGCTTGTTTGTGGATATTTTCGGGTATAAATTTCACGGAATATTCTCGAAATGACACTTAACAATATACAAAAGGTTTCAATAAATTTACTCTATCCATATAGATGAAAAAAATTCGCAAAAAAGTGTTTTTTTTCACGCTGAAACCTCTACCCTTCCCTTAAAGAAAGACGTGTCACCCCTTGATTTAGTTATTTTTTGTGTCAGCCTATCTTCATAAAGATAGGGTGACCACGGTTTCGTTGCTCAAGTATCCACCGAACTTCGTTGGAAAACCGAAATTTGATTAATTAGACATAACAGATGTTGTAAAACATCGAAAATTCTAACTTCACCGTGTCGTTCAAGCACAGCATTATGAAAAGATTTCAATTTCCGGTTGGAAATTATCAGAACGACGTCATTGCACCCACAGACTTGGCAACGTCGGACGTAACACCTGATGCGGTTGGCGAGCATAACCTAGCTCTGCGCCATAACCTAACCTTTCGCATCAATGAGTCCCGGGTGCCAACTTTGAGCATCGCAAAGGCGACGTTGTCACGTGTTTGTTTAAAATTCCATTTTATTATTTGTGAATTTTTGCAATTGATCGCGTATCAATATCATGTTCAATTGCAATTTTACCTATAATATTAATTCCGCTAAAGTAATTCAGGGTTATTTAAATAAGATTCCCACAGATTTGGTGCAACGTTTTTTGGTACGGTTTTATGGTAAAACCGTTTTTGTGAATATGATGAAGACTACTCCGGAGTCGTTCAACATCTACTTTTTTAGCTTTTATTAGTAATTATGCTATAAATAATACGTTTACTACAAATTTGGCAAATTATAATCGACAATACAAATATCCGACACAAGTTAACACAAATCAGAACTGTGGGTAAGATAAATTTAGTCTTTTTGTTCACCCTGAAGAACTAGTCGTACCTCCTTAAACTCGTGGATCTCTGAATGGGAATTAAAAAAAACCGTTTTCGTGATTTTCGTCACCTCTAGAGAAGCTAACTTTCGCGGCATTCCAATGATGCAAACTTCAACATCGTTTAAATTCCTAATATGATATTTTGGCTGTTCAAAACTACGACTATCACTCAAAAAAAATTTTGTATACCAAGCTAAATGCAAAAAAAAGAGAGGAGGAATTTTCGTTGAATCCCAATGATGCCAACTTCAACAGAATTCATTTCTTCGTGTGGGCTTGGACGTTCAGTGGGTATTTGGAAATCATGAAAACGATGGACTTAGGGTTTTTTGGGGAACAAACGTACCGGGTGCGAACTAGCGATTTCGATAGGTCGAGTTTAGGAAAATTTCTTTAGGACTGAAGCAACCTGATTGGTCTCTAGGAATTGATAACTTATCAATGACGAACTGAATTTGTGTTTGATTCGTCATACGTTATAGATTTTGATCATTTTGACCACCGAGCGATTAATATTCTTCCAACGTCCGAGGAGCATCTGATTTGATAGATAGAAGCTTTTTGTAAATTTTTCCTCTGACAGACTTTGAGGCGCGGGTTGGTAGAACGTTTAAATAAATGATTTTGAAGTTTGCACCATGGGAATGCATCGAAAATGCTTTTGTCTTTTCTGTATTTTTTTATTATTATTCAAAATCTTCGTTTGCAAATTTATATTTTGAATTACTAGTAATGACTCTGAAAAAAAACGTTTCAGTGCTGCTAGTAGCCTAAATCAGCTCAAAAAAAATAAGGGCCACTTGAAGAAAAATAATTTCCATTGCATCTAGACAACTTTCACGAAAAGACCCGCAACGAAATAACATTCATAAAAACAACTCCCAACAAAAAGAGTGTTCAGATTTCCCTTGCGTTTTTTATTCTCAAAAGTTATTTCGATGAGACTTTTTTTCATTTTTGGGTCGCAGACATTTAGACATAATAGCCTCTGGCTGCATCTGAAAAGAGTAACTTTAAGACGACTGTCAATAATCATCAAAAACGCCGTTGGACCGATCCAAAATATAACGAAATTTAAAGTTT
Organism: Ophion obscuratus; assembly: GCA_964007375.1. Classification (NCBI taxonomy): domain Eukaryota; kingdom Metazoa; phylum Arthropoda; class Insecta; order Hymenoptera; family Ichneumonidae; genus Ophion; species Ophion obscuratus. The sequence goes on from OZ023313.1 coordinate 60,605,244, forward strand.
GATCATCTTCAAGAATACGAATATCAGTATGAATCTTTGCTTCACGTTTATAACTATCTTTGATCACGCCTATTTATTCCGACCTACGTAGAAATTTTGATGGGGCCCGGATCAGGGCGAGTTCAGGTTGCCTGACTGCCCTGGTAGGGCACTTATAAGACAGCCTGGAAACACCCTGCCAGAAAATGCAAGAAATGTCTAGGCGGGGAGTTGTTATTTTTCTGCAAACCCATTTTTTGTTCAATCTCGAAAAAAGGTCGCGCACTTTTTCGCCGAAGCTTGCAGCGCGGTCATGGGAAACGGAATTAACATTGCGCGAGTCGGACGCGACCGATCGTTCACCGGCGTATATTTGCCTCGGCGAATAAATTCTTCAAACGCGCGCGGGCTGAACGTCTACGGCAATTATTCAAGTGATTTGCGACGGAACGCCAAGGAAATAAGATGCAAATGAGGCAAAATAAAAATGTTTGAGACGCGAGCGGTCTCAGCGGGGCAATGGAACGACGG
>OZ023313.1:60605953-60678453 GCA_964007375.1 Ophion obscuratus
CCTCTTGACTCCTTCACTGTTTATTATACTATTACGAAGGACTCTTAACGAGTGCCGCGTAAGTGTTTCTTTTTTTCAATCCTCATTCTCAGACGCGGAGACGCAGACGACGATGACGGCGACGACAACGAGGAAGACAAGGGCGGCGGCTTAACGAAGCTCGCAACATCGTCGTCGTCGGAGGCTCTTAAATGATCGTTACTACGACGACGATCGTTTCACCAACGGTGAAGCAAGTGCCGATCGTATCGTGGACAATCACAATACGATCGTGCCAAGATCCCGGGACGACCCTATCGCTGATCTGCAGAGACAACGGAGATCAAAGGAAAGCGAGTGGAATATGGGTAGCGCGACTCACTCCGTGGGGTGTCGAGGAAAAACTTGGCATTGCCTTTTATTCGCTTTCGCGCGAACCATCGACTGCGCTAGATGAACGTGCGGTAGGTAACGTGGCTCCTCTCTGCCTCTATCTCTTACTCTCAGCCCCCGCCTCTACGACTCCCTCTTCGTATATATATATATATATATATATATATATATATATATATCTGATGATCTTGTACGAGTATTCGATGCTATAAGATTTTATATGATTTTGTATCGTTTTTTTCTGGTTTTGTATGATTTTATTTGATTTTGTTTTATTCGGTATTAGTTAATTTCATTAAATATACGTTCATTTGATTCAGCATTATTTTATGTCATTTTATATAATGTTATTTGATTTCGTTCAAATTTTGTTACGATTTCATATGATTTTGTATGAGCGTTTGACTTTGAGTTATGATTTTGTTTGAGTTTGCGATTCCGTATGAGTTTTGAATGTGTTTCGGGAATTAATTTATAAAGGTACAGCATGCAATTAAAAGAGGAAAAAGCAAAGGTAAGAAGAGGATGGAGGCGTATGATAAAAAAAACTTGTTCTAACATATACACATATATATAGAGGAAAAAAGGAAGATAACTATAGATACACACACACACACACACACACACACACACACACACACACACACACATATTTTTTATATCTAGTTTCCCCCTTTGAATATATTTTCCCTCTCGCACTCTATTTTAAAACCTTATTCTCTTCTTCTAATTTTATTCCTACAATGTGTTGCGGGTTTTTATAATTACTATTATAGCAAACCTTATTCTTATTACTATTGTTTCGTTATTATAATTATTTTACTCTTCTACTATTCTTACCATTGATGATCTGATAGCAATAAATATAGTTGTAATGGATAGTAGCGAGTAGTATTAAAGGTGGGGGGGCGTCGGAAACACCGAAAACATCGTGAAAATAATTACACTTAAGGATAATACTATCATAAGGTCATTATTATCATGGACTGTTATTAATACCGCGTTTGTTTTTTTTTGTTACGACAATTAATGATAAAAATAACAAGATAACTTAATTATTATCATGTACTATCACAAATTTTACGGTCTCTTTATTACTATATTCTATGATAATCATAGCAACATAGTGTAATTATGAGTAATATCGAACTAATACTGACAATTGTACTATATTGTTACTTTTATGATGAACTGTTGATGGTACGATTTCTTTTGTTACTTTTGAAATCCCCAACCACTGTTTGCCTCTATGGTTCTTTCTGAATTCCTACAATCGTACAGTACTACCTCCCTAAGAGAGCCCTCGCTAAGAGAGAATTTCCCCGCCGTTCCGCTTAAGCGCATTTTATGGGTTCCCCCACCTAGCTCGAGCTGTCCAGTGTACCCGAGGCCTCCCGAGTTTGTCGCGGACACCTCCATAAGAGATCGCGAGCGATTTCAGAAAATCGCACGTCGCACGATTGTCAAATGGATAATATTCCTTTGTATAATAATATATACGTTTAAGCCGTAAAGTCGGAGAAAAAAACATGCACCATAATTAAATTTCAAGTAGTAATTTAATGCAAGTAAAATATATTTTCGATTCAGCCATCCCGTTTTATCTAAAAATGAAATATTTATACATATATATACATTGTATATTTCAACTTGAAGTATATACACAAGATAAATTGTTAGTTACATTTTTTTTGTACACTGTACAGTAGAACCTCAATTATCCGAACGATGACTTAGTTTATCCGAACTCTCAATTATCCGAACGTTGGCGCGAAAGATACATTGTTGCTCGCTGCCACCGCCGTGAGCAACAATGAGCAACCCAACGCAATCTCTCCTTCCCAAACGGCTGCGAGACTTAGCCGCTCAAAAACGCGTTACAGCCGGTCGTCAATTAAAAATGGACGATTTTATTTTTAAAAAATAAAAAAGCATTTAACTTTTTTCAGGTATTTCAAATACATTATATATATATATATTTCAACGTTAAATATATGTCAAATTATAATATATATGTATGTACTGTTTTTATATAAAAAGGTGTTGTTTATGATCTCGTCCCAAAAAACCCACGTTTCGATTATCCGAACTTTTGATTATCCGAACTAGTCTCGGTCCCAATTGGTTCGGATAATCGAGGTTCTACTGTATATGTTCGAGTTTCGATAACGAATATACTACGTATATTTTTGCGAACAATAAGATAATTCAACAATTATTGAAAGTTCTACAAATGTTTCCTTCATATGTGTTATAATATTGCAACAACAAAATATACCAAACAGCAGAATAAAAAAAACGCGAAGAAAAAGAAAGATTTACACATCAATATTCAATGAGATATACTTACGCATGAAACGACGAAACGCCAGTACACTTTCTGCAACTTGTTTACAGTTTTCTCAACACTTTCGTTCGCGCTCTCTCATAGAGGTCGAGTGGAGAAACACATACACGCTACCACATGCGCGATTTTCGAGCGCGCTAACCTAGCGGTGGGGGAAGGCTTCGGCGACGAATTTCTCGAGAATTACTTCCCCTAACCGCCCTAGACCGCTCTCTTAGGGAGGTAGTACTGTACTTACTTACTTAGCTTACTACAAACATTTCATTCAATTACAATTATTTTCTCAAAAACAATGCTCGTTGTCAATATCCGTTCGTTATTTACGACACTGAAATTCGTATAGTTGAAACGCGACAAAAATTAATTTTGTTCGAATCAGCGGGATCTTTGGGCAGATTCAGGCTGCCAGAATCACTTAACTCTTTTTAAGAATCCTTATTGGCGTTTATCCAGTCAGAGCAGCAAAACAAATTTGGACGACAATGAAACTAAAGGAGATAAAGAAAAATCTAAAACGAATTTCGTTGCATTGCAACGATGCGAACTTCAGACTTATCGCTATTTTTACAATTATTTTTATACGCTCACTAGCCTTTTTTCACTTGATTTTTCTCTGGATTCGTTCGATTGCATCAAAGTACTTGCTCAACGGATAATTAATCACATGTAATGCAACACAATTAAATTCAATCTAATTTCAACTTCTAAATTCGCGAGAGCTCACGACTATGCAAAAAAAACTGCATTTGTGTACATACTTTGAAGAAAAAAAACATCACCGTTTAAATTCAATGACTGCGAATTTTGCATCGTCGGAAAGCAACGTGAATAATTTCTTTGCAATTGGGAAATTTTCTTTGGCAGAAGAACGCTACGCCAAACGTTTCTCAAAGATTGTCATTAGAGGCCTATAACCTAAATCTATCGAAAATGTGTTTAGATAAAAAGTATGGAGAAAAAACCTGCAAAAAATGCATTCCATTCCACCGATGCAAGCTTCAACAACGTCAAATTCATCCCAAGTCTACATACGTCAAAGCTTATGTACGAAGAGCCAATTTGTTCGACAGTTCGAGAATTAACATTTCAAGCAGCAGTGACTTATCGCCGATAATCTCGTATCAAGAGTTCATCCGAGTTCGCACCGCTCGGAAGGTGTAGCGGGTATCGTGATATCCATCGGGGAGAACGAGACGAGACGCGACGCGAGGGTAACGAGACGATTGATATACTCCCATTCTGCGGTAATCCGATAAAGCGAAAAAGCGAAGGAAAAATAATGGTGAGCGCGAAGTAAGAACCGAGGGGTTGGCTCTTGCCTTGCGGGCCTCGCGGGTTTTATAATACAGCAAGCAGGATGCTTGCAACGACACCCCGCGAGTGCATAAAAATACGCAGCGTTTGTCGCACGATCTGTCTGCGTGAGATGCCCAAGGATAGAGAGACGGCGAGGACGTCGCCGCGGCGGTACATCAATCGCTGGGAGTCACGCGGAATAAGAAGAAAAGTATCCTATGGTTGTCTCATCGTCGGGAGGAACGAGAGAGCGAGAGAGAGAGAGAGAGAAACTGGAATCGTCGCTGAGGATTTCTTGCGCTCCATAGCCTCCCGCAGATCGTCCAACTCGTCCAGGTTGGTTTATAGGCGCGCCCCTGCACAAAGTTCCAGACCTGACCTGATCGTTTTGGCGAAGCCTCGCGGTTATGTAGCGCGATTGTCGGCGCAATGTCCATCGACCTCGAGAGGTTCAAGACGCGCCGAAGAACGAAGGATGATCACCCCCCCCCCCCTCGCGCTTCCCCCTCCCTTCCTTCCGCAGCTATATACCGAGAAAATATACGACCCCGTGAAAGGTGCTTCTGAACCGTTTTCAGCAAGTCAGCGAGACGGCTCGCGCGCGCAGAGATTTACGTGTATTTTACGGTAACATCCCATGTAGGTTTCGCCAATCGAACCGTAACGGCCAATACTTGGACCAATGTTGGCGGGACGATGATCGATTAACCAATTGTACGCCAATGCTCGGCTGAGTATTGACTGGCCAACATCGGTTTGCTGATACGAGGCCAATGTTCGGCCAAATATAGACTCGCTAATCATTGGCTTGTCGATACGAGGCCGATGTTTGGCGAAGTACAGACTCGCCAATCGTTGGTTTGCCGATACGCGGCCAATGTTCGGCCAATCGTAGACTCGCTAATCATTGGCTTGTCGATACGAGGCCGATGTTTGGCGAAGTATAGACCGGCCAATCATTGGTTTGCCAATACGAGGCCAATGTTCGGCCAAGTATAGACTTGTTCATTATTGGTTTATCGATATGAGGCCGATGTTTGGCAAAGTATAGACTCGCCAATCATTGGTTTGCCGATACGAGGACAATGTTCGGCCAAATATAGGCTCTCTAATCATTGGCTTATCGATACGAGGTCGATGTTTGGCGAAGTATAGACTCGCCAATCATGTTTTTGCCGATACGAGGCCAATGTTCGGCCGAGTAACGCATGATCGAACCGCAATTCGTATATTGACGATTCATTGTTTCGCGTTGAAGTCATTGAGAGACGAGATAAATACTTTTTACGAGTCCATTGGACATTATTCTTAACAAATATACTACCAAATCAATGCACTCATTGTTGGCCAATTCTCGAACGAGCTCATACGCGATATTCTGCCGATTTTTATGAACCATCCTACACTGACAGAAAAATTCTATTAATATTAACTAACCGCGTCTATTTATTTATTTTTTATTTGAATTAACTAGATTTTTCGTGAAATCAAATTTTTCCTATTGCATTCCATTATTGGAATTATTCATTTTAAATATATTTATTTATTCAAATTAAACTTGAACTAATGGTCTGTCTTTATTGCAACACACATATTAACGGGTTGTGGGGGTAGAGAAGGTGGAGAGAGAGGAATTATATATATATAGGTTAGGTTTGAATATTCTATAACATGTCATTCGATAACACTCTCTAATTATCACAATGATATTAACTAATTGATATAGTTTATGTGATACAAATAATGATGAGAATCCATTTAGTATCTTATGCCATATCTGCGATTCAAATGTCACAAGCCCTCGGTAGCATAGGGGCAGCGTGTTTGGCTCGAGAAGCATTCGTAACGGATAGACGGTGGACATCCCTCTACCGGATATGAGCTACCTTGGAACTTCGTGTCAGCGTGGTCGTCTGCTCTCATCAGTTCATAAATACTCCGTGAACTCGGATAAAAATGGGAAGACCAGGTGCAATATCAATTGTGTCGCAATCTTCCACCAATTTCCTTCGCCAGGAGAGCCGGCTACGGAAGCAGTGATGAAGATCACGAGCCATGAAGTTGAAGTTTGCATCGTTGGAATGCAACGATATTTTTATTTTATTTTATACTATTCATTTTTTTCATCTCTTCATTTTGAGCAGTATCCAACATTTCTTGTTTGTAAATAAAGTGTGCAATACTAATAGGAGTACATAAAAACGTTTTAACGATTTACACAGTCTGAAGCGGCAAAAAAAGATGGGAGTATTTAAAAAATAATGATAATTCCCATCACAAACCGAAGACTTTTTTTTCTGCAAATTTTCCTCCGAAGCTCTTAACAAAGACAACAAAAGAATGTTTTGTTTTGCAGTCCGAAGAGCTGTGAGATTTTTATTTTTCAAAACCTAATTTTCGTTGGATCTCATCTCCGCTCAACTACCGACGTGGATTTATCAAGTGGTTCTTCAACCGTGGCTTGTTTCGAGGCTTGTTCCATGCCATCAACCTTTTATCGCTCACTTACCGGCCTGTCTCTCTTTGGCACCCGCGATATAGCTGATCGTTCCTGCAATCTCGACGCCTTAATTATACACACGTACATACATACACACGCCTTAATTATACACACGTACACGCAGGCACATACAAAACAGATATGTGTCACCAGAGTTCGTTAACTCTTTTTCGCAATGGACCATTGGACCTGGTCTTGTCGTTCCAGCTCACATTAGGAGAATTTACGAAACGCTTACCGTTAACCGCGCACAGCTTTGCCGAAACACGAATATAGATAAGCCACCATTGGGATCGGTCCACATTATCTAGGGATGCTTACGCGAAAGAGCGAGGAAGAGGGAGCGAGGGAGGGAGGGAGGGAGGGAGGGAGAGAGAGAGAGAGAGAGAGAGAGAGAGAGAGAGAGAGAGAGAGAGAGAGGCAAAGAGAAGGAGAGGGAGGGAGAGACGGAGTGAGAGAGGGGAAAAGGGAGGAAGAGAGAAACTTCGCTCTTAGGACCGGCAAGACTATCCACGAGAGTTAAGTGATTAATGGATCACACCACGCGCTCCGAGAGATTGCGCGTGATAAATTAAACGTTGCACCGTGCGACGGCGCGGCACATTGTATACTATATATGTATGTGTGTATATATATATATATATATATATATATATATATATATATATATATATATATACACACACACATATATATGTTTATTTACATGTGCATGCATGCATGTACGTGTATATGAAGTCAAAAGCGGTCCGCGCTTATGTACCGCTACCTGTTTTGAAAAAGCTAAAAGCCCGTATTATGTACTACAATGAGAGATCGCGCGCGGCCCGAGCGTCGGCTGCGCGGCCATGGGTCCTTTCGGCTAACTCACCGGGATGAGAGCACAACTGTAACGAACCTCGGGTGTAATTAGTGCCGGCATGAGTTCGTATATCTACGTATATGGTCAAAGCATTGCCGAATTAAGTGTATAACCGTGAGCCACGAACATTTCATCGCGTGACCATATAAAAACTTCAACGTTTTATTCTCACTTGCTCGTTTTTTTATTTCTTGCCTCGTTCTGCTCAATTTTATTTTGTCATTAGTGTAGTTCCATACGCGCGTCTCTCTCTCTCTCTCTCTCTCTCTCCCTCCTCTCTCTCTCTCTCTCTCTCTCTCTCTCTCTCTCTCTCTCTCTTCTCTGTATCTTTTTTCCAATTTATACTCTGGAGAACAACTTTTCGTAGCTCCGAGCTCACACGCGGGCCTCATATCTGCGGCATGCGTATAGAGCAAGTAATATTCGTAAAGGCCGCGTAGGTACATTCGCGATAAAGAATATATTCCAGATGTGTAAAGACCGAGCCCGTGAACGCGGACAAAAGACGAGATTGATGAGTGGGTGAGCCTCTGTCGTTGTAATCTTCCGCGCCGCAAAATGACGCGGACCTCGAAAGGATGCGAGAGCCTCCCATGGTGACGGAATCTCGCGAACGACCGGAGTACGGAGTGGGGGGGGGGGGGAGAGAGAGAGAGAGAGAGAGAGAGAGAGAGAGAGAGAGAGAGAGAGAGAGAGAGAGAGGGAGGGAGGGAGCAAGAGAGTGCGGCGGAGGGAAAGAGAGTGAGGCAGAGGGAAAGAGGAAGCGGGAGCATTGAAAGTCTTGAAAGGATACTTTGAAAGAGTACCGACACAAACAAAAGATCCTGAATCTCGGATGACACGACCGCGCATTCTTTAATGTCATATTGAATAACAAAACGCCGAAAGGAGGACGCGAAGAAAAAGAAAAAAAAAAGAAAAATTCGCAGCGGACATCGCGATTGCACATGCGATCAACGAATAAAGCGACCTCGCCAAATGTTATCGGTGGAAGAAAAAAAAGTTCATGTTTCGGTAGCCTTGGATCAATAAGAGGGGGGGCGTTCCCGAAGGACACCAAAATTTTGGAGTGTTATTTGAAAAATTCCACTTGTTATTCAGCAATTATGATAAAATGATAGATAAAAAATTAATTGCTCTCGAGACGCGTGTTGGAAGCAATGTCTTTAACGATTATTATGCCTTTTTTCGGTTTTACAACATATCCAACTTTTTGTATCTCTCTTTGGCACTCTCGCGTACTCTTTGTCTCTCGCAAGAGACAGCGGGAAAGAATAAGATTAAAGTTTGCATCGTTGGGATACAATTACATTTTTTTTCGGCACATTTGTTTAAAGAAAATTTTACGAAAATGCCTTTGTTAGAATCGCTTATTTGAGATTTATAATTTCAATATTTAAAAAATCATTTTATAAAATTATCAAAATGTAGAAAGATAAATATAAAAAAAGAATCTATGTCGGGAGTGAGGGAGAGAGACAGAGAAAAAGAGTTTCATAAATCCGTGACGTTCGCGCCTTTAAACGCGACTCGTCTCGTCGGGCCTCTAATCACCGATCCCTCCTCGCAGAAATATGGCTGATGGTAGTAAAGATTATATTCATACATATATAGATATTTATACACGGGCAAATGATACTTCAAACCTTTCAAAAGGGCTTGCACGTAGTTGAAGTTTTTGAAAATATCCATTTTGCTTTTCGACGAATGCTCAAAATATAACATTTCAACAATATTCTTGGGAAATTTCAACTTAAAACGTGTTTTTCACAAAATAACTTTTTTCAAAATCATTGACCACGGGATTTAAAAAATCACTGCACCGATCGACTTCAAAGTTTATCAGCTTCTTTCACATGTAAAATAGCAGTACTTGAACGAGTTCATTTTTTGTCGATGCATAATTTTTTTATCAACGAAAATAGAGCGGTTTTTTTCACCGAAAATCGATACTTTCGCTTTGCGGCAATTTTTTTCAAGGATGAATATTTCATTGAATCCTTCGTCCAAGCACTAGATAATTTCATGCAAAAACTAAATGCGTTTGATTTTTCTATTTCGGATGATTTGTTTCCGGGCTTGGTTCCTGTATCTACCACATTTAGAAATATTTTTCGATACCAAAATTGTTACAGATACTTAAATCATACTCTTTAAGGTAACGAAAAAATAATTCAAAAACGCGTACACGTTTTTGCAGAAAAAAAATTTGCAGAAAAAAAACTTTTTGGGGATTTTTTTTTCAGAAAAACTACAAAATAAATCGAGATTATAAAAAAGGGTGTTTATCATACATATCAGTGAGTGTATACAATAATTGTTTAAGCGATTAAGTTTAAAGTGGCGGCTGTGCAGCGTTTATCTCAAAACTGCATTTTTTAAGTTGGCCGGAAACATAACTCAGACAGTTTTCAACCGATTCATTTGAAATGTTGAATATAACTTGAAAAACAATGGTCAACTTTCCAAAAATTCGCCTAAAAATTGTCAGATAATTATCAATAACAAATGAACTATGCAATATAAAAAAGAATCCTACGTACTTCCATAGACAATGTATTTTTCAAGATATATTCAACATTTCAAGTGAATCGGTTGAAAATTGTCATAGTTATGTTTCCGGCCAACTTGAAAAATGCAGTTTTGAGATAAACGTTGCACAGCCGCCATTTTGAAATTAATCGCTTGAAAAAAAATATTGCACACAGTCACTGATATGTATGATAAACACCCTTTTTGTAATCTCGATTTATTTTGAAGTTTTTCCGAAGCAAAAAAATCCCCAGAAAGCCTATTTTTTCGGCTTCTAGAGTGGCCTAACCCCTTAAACCCACGTAACATTTTTATGGCGGTACCCAATTTCTTCCAACCATTCGTTGATTTCGGAGCTAGCCCCGACTTGGAAATGACCCTTATACAAGTACACTCAAATCTATCAACAGGTGATGTTCAAGACATTAGGGTTTCCATAATGTTAAGTATGGGTACTGTCCTTCACACGTATAATTGTATATAAATGATATAACGCAAGTACCATGATGCACACGTGCGCAGAGGATCGGCGTGCCGGACGCTCCCATATACTCTCGTCGATATTGCACCAACGCGAGATCTGCGCAAATGTTGACGAGACACGCGGCCGATGTAAGAAAAAAAAAGAAAAGGATGAAAAAAGTCTCTCGCGGAGGAAAAAAAAGGTACCTAAGCGCGCTGGTACATTCGTGTACTTGCACCTTTTGCGCCGCTTGGTATGAGCAAAAGAGATCGGATTACGCAAGGAGCGTACGCGTGATGATCGAGTCCTGGGGATCTCGCGTGTACGCAGCATCAGGAGCGAGTGAAACAGTAGGATCGTCTCTAGCTCTGTCCCTGTTCGTTTATTTTTTGCTGCCTCTCTCGCTCTCCCTCGCTGTCTATTCGCAAAGAGAGCCTCGTAAACGACCGAGGTGTAGCCGCGCTCGTCTTCGATGGTTCGCAAGTCCCGTCGCGGGTTAGTTATGATCCATAATGGTAATACCAGCTGGCACCGATGGGAGAGAAGACGGATTGGCAGTAGTGGGGGTATATGAAAAGAACGAGATGAGATAATGCTGAGAAAAGACGAAGATGAACAGGAGAGAAGGTAGAAAAAGGAAGAAGGCGTTTCAGTGCCTGACCTTTGGAGTTTTCTTCAGCTGTGGTGCACCGAGCCCAGTACATGCAACTCGGACTTTTTTTTTCTTTCCGTTTATTCACTCTGTTACTCACGACAATGAAACGGAGAACACGTTGCATCCGATACGCAAGACGTATGTTTATCGACTCTGCGAACACTCGACACCTGCGATACGTGCTGTGTGCCGTTGTGTGTGTGTGTGTATTACGGATGGCAACAAGCATAAGTGCATTGGAGTTTCTCTGAAATCGCATTTTCCGAGGAGAAGAATTGCCAGGGATACGCTATCCCATGTAGAGGTTGCCATGAGTTGCCCAATGTTACAATCAGACCAATATTGGGACCATCGTATAAGCCAACCAAAGAGAAATAATATTGACCCATTACTGTTCCGCTCTAAACTGAAAACTGGCACAATATCGGCCCATCCCTAAAGCCTGTCCTGGCCCATCTTTAAAAACTAATCAACAGCCGTGATAGTTAAACTAAATTTGTCAATTTAAAAACTGGGGATACTAAAATACTGACAATTCCATTGGCCTAATATTGTTCCGTTATAAATTGAAAACTGTCACAATATCGGCCCATCGTTTAAAACCAATAAATAGCCGTGATGCTTGAACTATATTTGCCAATTTAAAATCTGGTAATGCTAAAATACAAGCAATTACATTGGCCCATTATTGTCCCGCTATAAATTGAGAATCGGCACAATATCGGCCCATTACTAAACATTATCCTGGCCCATCTTTCAAAACCAATAAACAGCAGTGATAGTTAAACTAAATTTGCCAATCCTAAAGCTGGCAATCCTAAAATACTGGCTATTACATTGGCTCATTATTGTTTCGTTCTAAATTGAAAACCGACACAATATCGGCCCATAGTTAAAACCTATCATGGCCCATCTTTAAAATTCATTAAACAGTCATGATAGATAAACAATATTCGCCAATTTTTAAACTGGTGATGCTGAAGTACCGCCAATTACATTGGCCCATTATTGTTCCGTTATAAATTGAGAACTGGCACAATATCAGCCCATTACTAAAACCTATCCGGGCCCATCTGTTAAAACCAATGAACAGCCGTGATAGTTCATCGAAATTTGCCAATTTTAAAACTGGTAATGCTAAAATACTGGAAATTACATTTAATTGATCTAAGCCCTTTATTGGCTAAGTGGGTCAGACCATACCTGCTTTTATTTCATTTGAGCCTTGGGTTATTCATTATCTGTATATTGTGCCAGAATAGGCAAATAACTAGCACGTCATATATGAATCGTCTATATTTTGTAGTTCAATTTTTGTAATCAAGTCTTGGTCTATTATTGGCATTTGTAAATAACCAACATAAGTAAGTAAAATATGCCAATTTTGAAACCTGTCATACACGCAAATCACAATTTATTTCAAGGTTATTTCATGAAATATGTATGCATAAGGACCAATCTCGGGCCAATCCTGGCCCGATATGGGTTGAATATTTGTCACGTAACCAAACAAACCCAAACAAACTCATGGCCCAATATTCTAGATAGACTAACTTCTAGATAGACCAACTGTGAAGGCCCATCATAGAGCCAGTGGTCAATTTCTACATAGGCCCTTTAAGAGGGCCCACATAGGGCCAAGTGCAATCACCAACATTGGCGCTACAATGAATTAAGTCATTGACCCAATAATTGTTGGCTCTGTTGGCCGATATCGGGCCGTTCTTATCATTTCTACAAAGGCACCGCATTCGTAAATACTCACGGCCCACTATTCTAGAAAGGCTAACTGTGAAGGCTCGTCCCAGGCCCAACGGTCAATCTCTACATGGGATGTCGGAGAGCAGATGAATGGTATTTCCGAAACATCCAGTGACATCTTCCTCCGTTCTTATCCAACTATCAACCGAATGAGGCTCTTTCAATCATGGAAATGATGAGTTCGTTGATGAATGCTGAACAAAATTTAAGGCGGAAACGTCGTCATTTAAATTCTATTTTTTTACTGGGAGAATTTATGACATTGAAGTTTGCGACGGTGGAACGCAACAAAAGTTTCGTAGCCACTTATACGTTTGTTGGATACTCATCGGAAATTTACGAAAGTTTACAGGGTAAGCTTCTCGATGGAAACAATAAATTGATAAAATAATAAAACAGATTTTTCGATGTAAACTTTCATACCATTGCCTGAACAGCATTCTTCATAGTACCCTCTAAGTACTATGCAGATACTGCACAATAATCCTCTAAGAGTATTATTTATAAGGTAAGTACCTTAACATAACCTTATAGCGGGGTTAAGGGTTAACTCTTGGTCCTTAACTAGCGATAAAGTGATAAACCGAGACCATCGGGTGCTGCGACAAAAGACGCTAATCCAACGTTTTCCTTCTTATGCCGTAGCTCGTACCATAAAAAGCGCACGGTGAAAACCCCGCAGTGCTGCCCACGTGCTTCGTATGTGAGCCCTTCAACATACGCGCGTATTGTTAATATTTTAGGACACACGAAATGGCTTGCGGGTCGTGACAATCATGTTAAGCGAGTATAACACCCAAAATATCAAGTTCAGCAAGTACAGCACTCACAGGTTCAAATTCAGCAAGTACAGCACCCAATGTATAAAGTTCAGCTACTACAGCACTCAAAATATCAAATTCAGCAAGTACAGCACCCAAAATATCAAATTCAGCAAGTACAGTACCCAAAGTATGAAGTTCAACCAGTACAGCACCCAAAGCACCAAGTTCAGCAAGGACAGCGTCCAAACTATAAAGTCCAGCAAGTACAGCACCCAAAGTATCAAGTTCAGCAAGCACAGCACCCAGAGTATCCAGTTCAGCAAGTACCGCACCCAAATTATCAAGTTCAGAAAGTGCCGCACTCGAAGTATTAAGTTTAGCAGGCACAGCACTCAAAATATCAAGTTGAGCAAGTACAGCACCCACAGGTTTGAATACAGCAAGTACAGCACCCAAAGTATAAAGTTCAGCAAGTACAGCACCCAAAGTACCAAATTCAGCAAGTACAGCACCCAAAGTATTAAATTCAACAAGTACAGTACCCAAAGTATGAAGTTGAACCAGTACAGCACCCAAAGTACCAAGTTCAGCAAGGACAGCATCCAAACTATAAAGTTCAGCAAGTACTGCACCCAAAGTATCAAGTTCAGCAAGCACAGCACCCAGAGTATCCAGTTCAGCAAGTACAGCACCCAAATTATCAAGTTCAGAAAGTGAAGCACTCAAAGTATTAAGTTCAGCAAGCACAGCAATCAAAATATCAAGTTCGGCAAGTACAGTAGCCAAAGTATCAACCGCAGTACCAAGGTTCTCGGCAATCGGTCCATTTTTTATCGTCACAAAGTCACCACCATTTTTTATTTTCGCATGACATGGGTTTGGACGTTCGGAATCACAATTAAGTTTTCTGGGAATTGTCGGACGTGTAATGCTATCAGCGGAATGATCATATTCCAAAGTAGAAGTTATCCTATTTTTACGTATGATCACGTCATCCCCAGCAAGTATTCGGGTCATCATAGATAATGAACATTTTGTGACGAATACTAATTATTATTCCAGAATTGCCCACACCTGCCTACTAGTTTCTCTCAGCCTATATTCCCGTTTCTTTTTTTCTTTCATTTGATACGAATGACAATGAACGTGATATCGCGGTGTCTGGTGTGAAATCAATTTCCCAGCAGTTAATGGATACATATACGTGGATTATCGAAGATACGAATTTCATCACATGCCGAAGCTATATATGATTCGAGCGATTTTTATCGCGCAATTAAAGTGTTAAGTGGCTCGGAGCGTGTACGCGATCGATGGATCGCCGCTGCTGCTATTTCGATTTACGAGATATATATTATACCTGAGGCGTTTGCACGCGATACATACGTGGATCAAGTTAACGCTGGGAGGTTCTTATCTTCCTCGTTTGGCTGTTGCGATGCAATTGCTGCTCAACTATAGAGAGCTACTAGGGACTTCGGTGGTTGCCAGTATGGTTGCGCAAATCGACAGACATCGCGTTACGTGCCGTGTTTTAGTTCTGTACGGATACAGAAACGAGCGCGAACCCAAGTGCGTTGTCCGCGTTGGTAGCGTTGTGGCTCCAGCGATAAAACGCACCCAGCAAAAGCCTTGCAGGGATGGGTGAGAAAATAATGGGCTAATAAAGATTAGTCAGGAGCCACAATGTATCGTAACATATGAAGCTGAGGCTGAGCAGCTTTGGGGTGTTCGCGAAGCAATAAGGTGATCTATTGATGGGAAACGACAACTGATATTTCACTTTTTTCGATGAATTGAGGGGTCTTACATGGTTTTACATGGTTTTACTATGGTTTTAGCTTGAATTTAAAAATTTGAAAATTCATCGAGTTATGACCATTTTTGCGAAGGGTTACTTACTGCGATTTACCCGTTTTTTTAAATTCACAAAACTGTCTCATGAGTCGGTGTAAGTAGTATCCCAAAGTTTATTCGTTCGATTTGCTTCAAATGCAGACAGAGCATCGTCTATAATGGTGTCAAAATATGCAACGTTGAGACGCAACGAAAAATCCCTTTTGATTTTTTATTTTACAATTTTCATGAATATCTAAAATCTTTTCTATGCAGATTTAGGTTACACATCCCTAATATGAGGCCCGTCAACAAAGTTTTAATGATTTTCGTAACCTAAATGTGCCAAGAAAATAATTGATTATTACGGAAAAAAGTTGCAATCCAACGGTGCAAAGTTCAATACCATAGCTTATGGCATTTTCCGTCGTATGACTGAATTACTTTTTTAATATATTCATCCATTTCTTAATAACAGATGATTAAAATTGTTTTTTTACCGGAAATCAATTTTTTGTTCTACAGCGTGTCATCGTAATGTTAAACATCGTAAACGTATCGTTTTATGGTAATGTTAAACATCTTAAAACGCGTCCAGTCATACGAAATGTATGATTATGATGTTGTATGATTACAACGAAAGTACATATTTATATTTTCATTTATGATCATCCTAGTTACCCGAACTACCCACACAGACTGGTAATGCAGCAACAGTGGCAATTCATTAAAATAACAATAACATCATTGTTTATCAACATTATTCAATTTACAAAACTCAAACTTTTCACGACTATGTATTAATTGTGTGCAAAATCCCCACGTCGACATCCTCTTATTAGACAAAATATTAAAAAGGTGTTCTTTTTTGTCTTCGGCTTAAGCACACCCGTCAACGCAAGCTATCGCTGTTCTCATCTGGATCCACATTCATACATGCCGCGAAGAGACCTCTTTGAAAAATTTAATTCCCCAATGGATCTAAAAGAATGGAAAATGTTGTTTTTGAATAAAGAACCGGCATTCGACAGGCCAATCAACTTAGTAGTGTCTCGTGAAGAGAGAATATGGAGATAGGACATGCGTAGGTGGCAATCACGACGCAAGAGATAAGACGGACATGGATAGGTCCCAGCGATGATAGAACCAATAAAGATTACGACGTGATTTCCGTAGGGCTTGGCCCCTCTCGGATATGCGGTCAACCACGTCACAACATATCGCGGCAATAAATCAGAATTGCGTCGAGAATATGGCATGAGTCCCAGAGCATGAGACAAGCTACTCGCGCCTCAACATATAGGTGTGTCCAGTAGAATATTTTCGTTCTTGGCATCCGGTGCGGTTGTCTCTTGCAACCTCATTGTGCCCGAAGAGCGGGAAACGAAAGGTTCAGAAACCCCGGATCCGCAGAGATCGCTATACAGTTACATGTTTGAAAGAGAATCATTAGTCTTTCCGGGTTGATGCTCCAAAAGACAGCAATTCGAAGGAGCAAAAAGAAAACGGACAGAGAAGGAAGACGGAAGAGCGGACATCAACGTCAAGAAACAGCCACGTCAAAGGTCAATGGGAGTGCTGTAGTCCCCACATGGAGCTTTCCCGTCAACATGCGTGATTCGTTCGGGGTGTTAAGTGGAGCCTTGCGGGCCACTCTGCCGAGAGAAAAAGACCGCACGAGCGAAAGAACGCGAGGTGAGGAGAAAGAACGGAAGGAAGGAAGACGAGGCGAAACCAACTGGCTAAAGACTTAAAGAGCGTGTAGAGACTACATTGCTTTGCTTGGAATCACTGGGGGCCTAAGGATTGGGAGTGCGCGCGAGCGGAACGGTGGCGACAGGTAGACAACACTTTCAACTGGCCAGTCGAAGTATACGGAGAACCCATAAGTTGGTTTGTGCCCACTGGCTTCCCTTGGCCTCCTGCATTAGCTGCGGGAAGATGACTCTTGCGCATCCACCTCGTGGCCTAACTACGTCCTTATAAATGTATACAGATATTCACTCCCGCAGGCAAATACACCTATGTGCTTCATATGTGTACACCCAGATTATACCTCGTGTAACCACCATTGGATGCATTATGCATGTGGAACACTCCTCGGTGGCTCGGAGGTGTCGAGGCGCGACAACGGCAACCATCTCAAGACGATGCTCTCGACTGTGCACCGTGCAGAACGCATTCGCATAGGCCTATTCGCGAAGACGAGAGAAAAACAACTCTTATAGAGGGACATCTACAGAACACAAAGATAGTTGACCACTGCACACCAAGGTATGTCTAGATGTGCAAGTGTGCGCGTCCCGTTCTACTGCCATTGACTTCGCAAACGAAAGATCAGAACGTGATACACCGTTGTAAACCATTGTAATGGTAATATGAAGTTAAGGGGAACGCCAGGGACTGCATGCTCCAGTTGCCCTCAACGACTGGATGTGTACGCATAATTGCGAGAACACAGCACTTGGGATACCAGCACGGGAGAATGTCATCCCGTAGCTCATTAGCGATTTCGACTATTCGGCTTCATCAAATCTTGACCCAATACCAGCCTGCTTGCTTGACCAAATGGGTTGCACCACAAGCTGTGAGAAATCCTTTTCATACCATTCTCACTCCAACTGGAATCGGAACATTTACTGATTGGTAGCATGATTTCGTCCAATGAGATTTTATTGGTTTATCTTGCGATACATGGAGTATTCTTGCTCGAGGAGTAGATACATTCTTTTTAATGTTGGCAACTTACAGATTTTGGGTTCAGGAATAAAAGATGACGTTCATTTTTCTTCTTCTCCGGTGCTGTGAACGTCAGTAAGAAATTGTCTGGGCTATGTTGACACGCTGTCCCTGAGCTTTGTTTTGAAGCTGAGCTGAGCTGCTACCAAAAATGTATGTTGATCCAACAAATGCTTGTGGCCATAGCGCTAACTAGCCAATTCATTTGGTTCAAAGAAATTCTCTAATAGACACTTTCCTAGCCTACTTCTGAATACGAGTATGCCAGTTAGTTGTCATTTCAGCCGATCGAAGCTTTTCTATGGTGTTAGAAAACACCGTGTCGGATGTTCCGTTATACATCCGATTCATTATGCCTAAAAAATCTTTCGAATAAAACCGCAATGTCGTAGCTTCAATGAAAAAGTACCCCAATCATCTACTTTTGCTTAACGTAGCGCAAACTTTTTCTCGATGCTCACCAAACTCACGCACATACGCACACTGAACATCCAAAGGTACCGGGGTCATCTTACAATCATTAGAAAAATCATCGGTACTAAAAAGACTAAAGATCCAAGCATAAATAATTCTGAGGAACGAGAGGGGCGCAATGTCTTGCTTGCTGGTGGAAGAGCTCGCCTCGGAGGCCGCGTCATAGCAAGGTGCTTTTCCTACAGCGCATAACGGGGGGACAGGTAACAACGCGCAGTATCACAACCATTGTCCTGGAGAGTTTTGTCGACGGTGGAGAACTTCTTACATATACACCGAAGGGCACGCTTTCAGGGGGACATATATAAGACGACGACAACGGCTACGACGACGCGTAACAAATGCTTGGCTCGCATACATTAGCCGCATTAATACCTGCTTGGATTTATTAATGCCCATATTATATTCATGCGTGTGGTATAAGTTACGCGCTATGCAGAGAGAGACAGAGAGAGAGAGAGAATTGCAAAGACGAGGATGCATTGCCAAAGTCATCCCAGGGATGCGCGCGTGCAAGCGTTATAATATCCCCTCGATGATATATTCAGCGTCGAGGATTTTTCATAGACACACATGGGGAAAGGTCCTTCCGAAGACATTCGGGGACGGTCCTCGCAATAGCTAATTCCCCATACTCAACATATCTGAACACCAATGTCTTCAAAATCATCTTTAGATGACTGTGAGCCAATTCATATAAAGCTCACTCCAAGGGCCATCCTGTCCTCAAAATCAACCATTCTTGTAAACGAATTATAGAGATTCTCCTAAAAAAAAGCCAGGTGTGCTGATAGTCAACGTTACATAGATATAATAATGTGTCCTTACCGCATATTTATCTTTACACACATACATACAGCTCCACCATTTCTATTGTTCGTATGAAACGATCAGACTTTTCTCTCCCCCTAACTTCCTCTCGCTCCCTCGTAACCGTATTCCCAAAGGAGCCCTTCGTGGCTTCGCGCAATATATTCTCGGTTTTAAAACTTACAAACGCATTGCGTCCAACAACAACGGGGCGCACGGAACCGATTAGCCGGTAACACGCCTCGTAAAAAGGTATAGAAGAAAATGATACGTGTAGAGGAGAGTTTTCGACGCGAATTCCTAATGTTCATAAATGCGTACTAATGACACAAGATATGAAGAGGCAGAAGAAGAAGAATGATGAGGAATAAGATGGTTCCCACGGCACAACCTCGCCCGGATCTTCAGCTCTGGTTTAACAAGTATTTACTGCGGATATATATATATACACGCCTCACATATATATGCCGTACACATACATATATATATGTGTGTGTACGTGTATATATGTATTATGTTGTTCGTCATTCTAGAGCTGATTAAATTTTTCCTCGTTATACCACGGACGACTGTGACGCGCGCGCGAAAATTCCTCGGCGTTCTTCTTATACAAGATCTTTAGCCACTCAATAAGAAGAGTCCAACGAAGTACGGTTGCTCGAGTACATCATCATGTTTGTATGATTCTTTCATAACCCGCGGCACTGCCTCTCTCTCTCTCTCCCTCTTTCTAGCTTGCGTCATTATCCGTCAATTTCATCTAGTTCAACCCTCTCTCATTTTTCATCCCGGGACTCGAAATCGGTACAATAAAATAAAAGGCACTAACTTACTGGCATACACGAAAGATGAAAGATCAGAGCGCGCGTGATGATTTCCTTCAAGGATCGATTAATAAATACCTCGATAAAACCGATGTATATATTTATAGCAGTGCCACCGAAAAAGGAACCATCAGAGTACAAAGATGTATGTAAAAAAGTTGAGGAAACTTCACGATACCTTCCAAATACTCCAAATGTGGAGACTTTGCTCCAGAATAAACGTCTTCAATCCACTTACCTGAAACAAAAGAAAATACACGTAATGAATACAAAGTCGAAAAATAAAATGTCAAAGCAGTTTGATGAGATAAGAAGGCACATAAAAAGTGTATCAATAATTCAGAGCACTTGACGCCAAAAGTCGATGGATTGATTAGATCGTTGAAATGCAATGAAAATTCATTTTTCTGAAGTTCTCAAATGCATATTAGCCGGTTTAACCTCCACAAGTGCCTCAATCATTTTTAAATATGGTGGTGCAGAGACCTACAAATGGTCTCTGCACCACCTAAATATGTAAAAAAAAATCGTATGATAATAAAAAAGAGTTCATATAAATATAAAAAATGATCTTCGTTGCAGACCATTGATGCAAACTTCAACAATATAAGAGAGCATCAAGAATGCGTTTTCTATTTTTCCATTTTTTTCATATTGTCCCTATTCTTTTTCTCTTCGATTAAGGTTGTGAAGCCATCACAAAGTTTGTTTGGGGTTGTGCGTTTGAAGGTTGCTTCGTTGGAATGCATTGGAAAATCAATATCTTTTTTGTAGATACTTATTCAGAGTCTGTTTGTTCATCTGCAATGTAGATTTTTCATATTTTTGCGTATTCATTTATAAAATTTCCGCGCACTCTCTCTCCCTCTCCCTCTCCCTCTCCCTCTCCCTCTCTCTCTCTCTCTCTCTCTCTCCCTCTCTCTCTCTCTTTCTCTCTCTCTCTCTCTCTCTTCACACGGGAATATAAACGCAAATGGAAACGTATAAAGGTATACATGTTCATGTTCGAGCGAAACATTCAACACGACGGAAGAAGAGCTGCTGGTACTCTACACTTCTAAAGAGAGAGAGAGAGAGAGAGAGAGAGCGGACTCTTCTTGTTTATACGTACGGAGTCAAAGCTACATATACTCGTTAACCGGCAAGAGAGACAACGTCGCGGAGGAGACTTTGCCACGCAAACCTTTCGTTCTCTCCGTTGCGCGGGTAACGGCCGATTCAACGATACGCGGCGATACGAGAGCATGCACCGCACTCGATACCATATCGAGGTCCTTTGCAGGGGATGCGAGGGGACGGGAGCGTTGAAGGGACTCCGAGAGAGGCCCGGCAGTGTACTATTATTCGTGACTTGGTCCCGTCAGCGCAAGACGTGTGCACGTGTTCCAACTCGATTGGCCACCCGTTGGGCGAACTCGAACGTGCTTCACATTCGTCCACTATCGACAAAGAACGCCATCAACTCTTTTCTTATGCCTGTCCAATTTCTACCCCCCGACTGAAAAGCGGAAAAAAAAACTATCCGATGGATCACTGAGAGATGGCAACTTTCCAAATTGCGAAGCACTCAAATTTCTGGATATCCTTGGAGGAAGCGGATCAATAAATGTTGAGAAAGATGATGCTGATGTTTGCATCGTTGGGGCACAATGACCATCTATTTTCTTTGGATGCGGGATCTTTTTTTTCGAGCAGAATCCGGCTACTAAAAGTACTAGGCATTTGTCTGTGTCGTCGGTAGAGATCCATAACAATAGTTTGAAAACGAAACTTTTGAGGAAAAAGCTATATGAAAACAAAAATGAAATGGTAGACAATGAAATGAAATAAATGAGAGAAACGAGGAATCCAAATTGCAGAAAATAAAATGAAATGGAAGAAACGAAGAAATGGAGTGAGTTTAATTGAACTACAGAAAATCAAATTACATGAATGGAAGGAACGAAGAAATAAACGAAAGAAACGAAAAATCGAAAAGCATTTTCATTGCATTCTCATGGTACCTACAAGTTTCTATATCACGAAAGAAATTTTCTATCGGACGAGTAATTTTTGTAGAACTTATTTCGAAAAAGGGCCTAATGATTTTGCTGATGTTGATCCACGCTTTGCATACGCTTTGCAAGGAAGAAATTTGGTTTCTACTGATAATAAAATGGATTTGCCGCTAATTCATTTCACGTTATTAATCTTGATGATTTTTGGTGGGTATTGCATTCGATGGGCAAAAATATCGCACGCATACAATGTCTATGATATTGAAGATTGCAACGAAAAGTTGGTATCTCAAATTTTTATGGTGTTGAAGTTTGCATCGTTGGAACGCAACGAAAATTCTGTTTTACATTTTCTTTTCGATATTGTTATTATTATGAAAGATATTTTTTTATAGTTTTTATTGTAGATCGCTAAACGGGTATCTTAAAAAAATTTCTTAGAAGATTTTTGTAGGCAAAATCAGCCAAAAGAATATAAGCAATTGAGCAATATTAGTTTTCGTTGCATTCCAACGATGCAAACTTCAACATCATAATTTTTTGCACATTTGCGCTTCGCACATCACTCAAACGTTTTTCACGATCCTTATTGGAGATCTACAGCATACGTTTGCAAGATAAGATTTTGTATGACAAATAAGAGTGAAGAAATAAAAATATTGAATGCAAATTTCCTAGCATTTCGATGCAAGCTTCAACATCCCCATTTTCTCGAGCCCTTATTCCTCCTGGGTCGTTTAGAAACAGTTCAATGAGGAGATTAAAGTTGGTAATCGTTGGAATGTTAAGAAAATTACTTTATCCGAATTGCATAATTTTTTTTGGTCGATTTTGCCTACAAAAACACTTCCACTTTTTTTCACGATATTTATTTAGACTCCTACAATCTTAATCAGCAAAACAAAAATCTGTCTATGAATATCCTCTCTCGATTTGTAACGATCAGTTAAACAAACGCGAGGCATCGCGATTTCTCAATTGTGACCGACTGTGTGACCCTACAGATATTGATATAAAAGTTGTGACACTTAATAAATACACTTTCGAAATACATTAAAAATTTTATTTTATTTTTTCAAGTCACTATTTATAGACGAGGATGGTAGTTAAAAAAATGTCCTAAAAAATCGTAGATCTCTGCTGTTGATGAAATCTCGGAGATGGATCATCCGAAATAAAAAAATCAGACGTTTTAAAAATAACAAAATGGCGGAAATTAAAAAAAAACGTGTTTTCTTCACCGTTTTTGGCAAAAAGATAGTAAATATCAGAATTCAAAAAAATTCTTGATATGCGCTAAAGCTATAGTCGTAAACAATATGTGGTTCAAATTTCATAAGGATCGGTTCAGTAGTTCCGAAGATTATATCAACAAGCCGTCGAAAAACGTTGTTTCGAAAAAAAAAAAACATTTAAATTTTGTTTGGGTCACATAAATGCATCAAACAATTTTAATATGTATTTCGTAAGTGTAACAACTTTTATATCAATATCTATAATATAAACTTATATAAAAAAATATGAAAATAGCCTTTTTTAGCGTTTAAAGTGAGAAGATCCCTTAAAGCACGTTGAATGAATAAAATTTGCTTCACATGCAAGAAGAGCCGGCAAGTGGAGGCTATAGATCTGCTTTTCGTCCGTTACCTTTGCATCGTTGCTCTCATTCGCGAGGCAACAACGTTCAACTAACAACCGATTGTCCATCGACTATACCCACATTTGCTCAGATACACGAGGCACAAAAAAAATGGTCTTTACATACACGTAGAGTGATTTATTTTGCGCAAGAAAATCGCGAGTTGCTAGCATTGTCAGTCCGCGGGTCTTAATGTCCGTTATTACAGGCCAACAAACACGGAAGGGAATCAAAGGGGATGCTACGTGTTATAGTCGGCACCCCCTGTCTCAATCCAAGAAATATACAGTGGCGTTACCTCAAAAGGCGTGTATCGTTGCCATGTAGGCGAGCAATCCCTCAGGAAATAATTCACGTTTAGGGAGTGCGGAGCGTGGTTGGAGAATTAAAGGGTTGAAGGACGAGAGGGTGGACAAAGGACAAAGGTTTTGATGATGAAAAGGAAAAAGACGCGGCAGCCTTTTTATCTCCCTCTCTCTCTTTTTCTCTGCCTCTCTCTCTCTCCCTATATATGTGTTCATCGCTCGCCCTACGTCTCTCAAAAGAGAACATTGACCTTACGTTGCTTCAAACCCTACTGCGTCTGAGCATGTAAATGTAATTGCAGCTGTCCACGTGAAGTCACTTTGAAAGCTTGACTACCGAGAACAAACGTCCAGTAGATAACCCACCATACTGTGCATATATATATATATATATATATATATATATATATATATATATATCGACATATGTATTTTGTCAATGAAAGTGTTGGGCACTTCAAATACCGTATATATGTGCAGTAACCATAACGATGAAGGGGTTTGCATAAGCTTGAAATGTCAAAAATACAATTTTTATTGCACAGCCTTATGGCCTGGGTCTTAACTTTAATTTGCAACAAAGGCTAGGTGACAATTCCAAAAATTGATCGAGAGATGTCGATTTTTGTGAAGGGTGAGATCCCCCCCCCCCCCCCCCCACTGCACTAGGGTTAACTTTAAGTCAATCTTAATATTTACTTATCCAATTCACTTAACATTTTGACATAAAATTTCCTATCGTATTACCGAATGATTTTTTTACATATTTATCCATCTGTTACCACTGCGCGGTCGTACTGTAATTTTGCAGCTTCCGCGGTCGCACTAGGACGAAAATGGCCAAGTAGGTACAGTTTTCAACGTACCTACGTATCGCTCTAGAGCCGTACCTTTCAAAGCATCGTTTTAGAGAATTAAAAAAAAATCACGAATACCTTTGAATCCTTCTAGATTGTGGATCCACGATTATTCAAGTACAAAATGTAGTATATTTGTTGCTATAAATTGCTAATTGCCAGGAATTCCAATGTGAAATTTCGCTTGAGACAAAGTCTTTCCAGAACGACCGCGCAGGGTGAATAATAAATCATTTAAGATTTTTTGTTGTCAAAAATCAAGCTTCTTTCCTACAGCTAGCTATTTTCCAAATTTCCAAAAGATATAAAAACTTAAAGTTTGCATCGTTGGAATGCAATGCATTTTTTTTTCGAATTGCCAAAAAAAAAAAAATTCGGCACACCTAATCTACGAACATGAAACATGCTTTAGGGTCATATTGAGTGAATAAAATCTGCAAAACACAATTTTGTGTTATAATAAAAATAAACAAAATAATATTTAAATGAAAGAAGAATTTTTTCAACTATTCAACGATGAAAATTTCAATCCCGTAAAAGTATCACGGTCATACGATAGTTTTATTATTGCACTAAAAGTAAATATTAAAATTATTTGTTTCAGATTACCCCAGTTGCCACAACACCCTCACCGATTGGCCATACAGCAACGGCAGCACTTTGTTTAAATAATAATAACTCCGTCGTTTATCAATATGTTTCAATGAAAAAAGAAGCTCGAAATTGGCATAACTGTGTATTAGTTGTGTGTAAAACGCCGACCTCATTGTCCAACACCCTCATCAGAAAAAAAATATTGAAAATCGACCAGTTTTCACGGCCCCAAGCACATGCTCACCCGTTTTGATACCGGCCACATCCCCTGTCACGGCAAACTTGGCTTTATCCACTAGCCGACGTCACGAATGAACGACGGGAAAGTACGGTGGGTAACAGTGCGCACGTAGGCTGAAAAGCTGGGTAGAAAAGAGCTATAGACTCTCACCGGTACATCATGTATACCGTCCAATACACTCGGTTTCATACACCACAGCGTAGACTTCGATGGTCTTCGTTATACATACATAGCGGTGGCTGCTACCATTAGACGTGAAATATTAAACATTAGCCGTGTAATTACAGAGGGGTTGCTCTCTTGGTGGCCGAAGCAGGAAGAGGGAAAGGGAGAGAGAAAAGAGAAAGAATCGCGATTAGATCTAAACTGGCTGTTAATGCTCTTAATTGCGATGGATTGTGTAATTGTTGCGCGGTACCGCGAGGGTCTCAGCCGCAAGGCTGTTGGCGTACGCACAGTATTGGTGCAATATGCGGCTTAAACACATGAGCCACGCTCACGTATCAGGCTGTAATACTCACATACGCGAACGGTGATGGCTATAGCTATCCACAGCCCTCTCGACAATCGTTGCAGTGGAACGACTTTGATGTACAAAGATTGACGTATCGAAAATTGTATTTGCTTTTAGAATTAAGGCCTTAGGCCATTCTAGAGGCTGAAAAAATAGGCTTTTTGGGTTTTTTTTCTTCAGAAAAAGCACAAAATAAATCGAGATTGCAAAAAAGGGCGTTTATTATTCATATCAGTGACTGTAACAATAATTTTTTTGCAAGCGTTTAATACCAAAATGGCGGCTATGCAGAGTTTATCTCAAAACTGCATTTTTTAAGTTGGCCGGAAACATAACTCAGACAATTTTCAACCGATTCACGTGAAATCTTGAATATATCTCGAAAACCACATTGTCTATGTAGGTTATTAACCATTATCTGACGATTGTTTAGGCAAATTTTTTGAAAGTGAAAAACTTGCCTAAAAATCGTCAGAAAATTGTTAATAACAAATAACCTATGCAATATAAAAAAAATCCTACGTACTTCCATAAACAATATATTTTTCAAGATATATTCAATATTTCAAGTGAGTCGGTTGAAAATTGGCTGAGTTATGTTTCCGGTGAACTTAAATAATACAGTTTTGAGATAAACACTGCACAGCCGCCATTTTGACATTAAGGGGTAAGGCCACTGTAAATTTTTTGAAAAATCGATTTTTTTTTATTGGCTTAAAAAATAGTTTAAACCCTCTAGAATAAGAAAAAAAAGGTCCTGTGCGAAAAAAAATTTGTTGTCCTTAGGAAATGAAGGTCGCCGCCAAGCGTGTCAAAACCCAAACAAACTTTAAACGCGTTTTTCTCGAAACATGGTTTTTCAAAATGGCACGCAGCATAACTCGAACAATTTTCATTTTTTTTACTTGAAATTTTAACCAGATGTGAACATTTACATTATCTTGAGAATGTGGATCGGAATTTTCAAGAACTTTATTTATTGATTTTTTATTAACAAAAAACTTGCCGTTTTTTTCGTCAAAAATCAATTTTTTTTTTCAAACGCACGCCAAATCCACAAAAATTGATACTTTTTAAAATCCGATCGACATTCTCTAGCTATAGCCCTCTAGATTAATGGTTTTTTTTTGTTCTAGATTCAAAAGTGCACCAGTGGTGCTGCGTGCCGCGGAGCCCTGGAAGCAAAACATGTCCCGGGAAGATGTTATAATAAAAAAATGTTATAATAAAGTTTAATGTATGCCCGATAACACCATTAAAAGTTTTTTTCAAATACCTTCAATTTCGGGAGCAAAAAATTAGTGAAAAAACCTTTTTTTTTGGGCCGTTACAGTGGCCTTATCCCTTAATCGCTTCAGAAAAATTATTGTATATTCTCACTGATATATATGATAAACACGCTTTTTTGAAATCTCGATTTATTTTGTAGTTTTTCTTTTAAAAAATCCCCAAAAAGCCCATTTTTTCGGCCTTTAGAGTGGCCTGACCCCTTAAGAGTGAAAGAACCGACGGCAGTGGACGCTCGATCGGTGTGCGGCTTCGGCAACCTCCGATTCTAGGCAGGATCAACCGTGTTCAGTACTCGGATGGGTGACCGCTCGGTCGTGCAGTGGCTTGCGCGCCGACTACCGGTGGGACGTTTTACTGACGTTTCAATTGTGGCGAAAGTGAAACTCAATAGCCGCATGTATCGGGTTTCTGACAATTTCCCTGTGCCTTCGTGTAAATGCGATGCGTATTTTCCTTCAAAAACTAGATATAGTGATGTGACGGATGTGGAGTAAAAATGATGGTAGAGTCTGTATCGTCGGAATGCAACTAAAGTTCTTCATATTTGCATTTCATCATTTTTTATGAAATCTTTTTTTGACAGATTTACATTGTAGATCGGGCCTTAAAAAATCAACTATTTTTCGAGATATATACTTATCTAAGTACCTTAAACAATGGTTGAGGATTTTTGTAGACAAAATCTGGCGAAAGGAATTGGAGCAATTCAGACATATTCATTTTTATTCCATTCCAACGAACTTTAATCCCATGAGTAAAAAGTGAAAGGATTGGTATCGTAAAAGCCTGCAAGGGCATGCCGAGCAACAGTTGAAAAAATGAAAAGAAAAAAGAACCGCAAGTGGTATTATCCATTTATCCAATCTTCGCTGCATCCCAATGACATTTAGGGAAAGAAGGATTCCCGTATCGATCAGTGTGTCCAGAGACTGTCAAATCCACCAAGATTGTTACGTTCCCAGCAGATACGAATGAACATTCATCGTAAATGGTTCTGGGTAATTCTAGGGCGTTAAAGTTTCCATCATTGAAATGCAACGAAAGTTCTTATTTCTTGTTGTCCATTTCTTTATTGTTATCTATTATTTTTTTAATAGATTAAGGTCGTAGATCTCTAGTGATGGCAACGGAATAGGGTGATTCTCGAACCCTAAATCGGCGAGAAAGATGTGAGCTATAGAAGAAAGAAGAAGACCTTGTATACTTTTGAAAAAAAATAACTATGTATAAATATCCTAAGAATGATGCGGTTTATATGTATAATCATCCTAAGAATGATATGGTCCGAAAAAAAAGTTTTTCAAACTTTAAACGCGTTTTTCGTGAAACCATGTTTTCAAAATCGGGTGGACTCGTAGCTCCTACAATTTTCAACCAATTGGCTTCAAATGTCAACAGTAGCTTCTTAGATAGATTTTCTAGCTAAGTACAATTTTTATGATCGATGAATAATTACGGTTTTTATAAACAAAGTAAGACCGATTTTTTCGTCGCTAATGCGACCTTTTTTCGCAATGATGCCATTTTTGCAAAAATCAATATATTGTAATAATCGTGTGTGCTTCGCTAGCAAAACTCATCTAGATTACAACAACAAAACCTATTTTTAATTATAGGTGCTCATGTGCGTCTCTAACGAATCCAAAAAAGGCGTTCTCCTTCTACCATCCACTGGACCGCTATTCTGTATTTTTTTGGAAAACAAAAAAATTGATTTGCGTACGTGCAGATGTATAAAGTAAACCATCCAAACCTCATGTTAATTAGATCGGTAGTATTTTTTTTAATCCCACAAAAGGTCTTGTTTTTCGACCATCCAATGGTATTCAAAGCCTCAACTGTCGTTACATTCCAACGACGCAAACTGCATCATATAATTCCACAAGTCCGAAGTCTTCAGCTCAGTTTTCGGTACTTTGATCTACACGATGTAGAGGACCAAAAAAATGGCAAG
The DNA here is from genome assembly GCA_964007375.1 of Ophion obscuratus. Taxonomy (NCBI): domain Eukaryota; kingdom Metazoa; phylum Arthropoda; class Insecta; order Hymenoptera; family Ichneumonidae; genus Ophion; species Ophion obscuratus. Next base: position 60,635,580 of record OZ023313.1, read on the forward strand.
AATTTATGGTCTTGACGTTTGCATCCTTGGAATACAACGAAATTTTGATGTTCTTCGTTGCCACCCAAAATATTTTACAAACTCGAGGTAAAAAAGTTCCCAAAAATCCTGAAAAAAGCGTTCGAGTGAGTGGGTGACCCAAAGAAGGCAATAGTTGTGGATTTTCAAGTTGATTATCGAAAATACTGAAGTTTCGTTGCATGGCAACGACGCAAACTTCAACATCGTAAGGATTTGGCGTTTCAAGCTGAGTCTTGAGTGTGCCAGGAGGCTTCTCCATCGTATCTAGACTGCAGCTACAGTTCGAGAAAGGATCTCGTATTATCGAATTCCGGGGCAATTTGTAACGCCATCTTGGGTTCCGCTCGCGCGCTGGTATAACGACAACGAGCTGCGGTGGCGATACACAGGATCCTTGATGGTTCTCCGGTTACCCGGGTGCTCCCGGGAGCCGGTGACGGCGTGGAGTAAGGAAAGAAGCCTGGAGCGGCAACAACAACGGAAACACAGAGGAGAGAAGGAATAAAAAGAGAAGGAGAGGAAGAAAAAGGGAAAGAGATGTGTTCCGCGCTACCGCATAGCTGCTGAGCGCAAGACGCACGCACGCGCGCGCTCACACGGGGGAAATGAATGATCCCATTACGCCATAAATCAATTACGGCAAAAAGCTCGAAAGCCCCTCTCGGCACGGATGACGCGCACGGTACACAGGTAGAGAACGCGCCCCTCGAAGATCGCGAACGGAACGAACGTGCTTCTCATCTCGTTGTTGGCGATCGCTTCGACACACACAGACATAGGCACGCGCATATGTGGTCGTAAAGGCGAACGAATGAGGAAAAAAAATGTATCCCTATTTATAAGATTACCCGCAGAAGAAACAAATACGAGTATCGAGAGTAAGAAGTCTCTCGGGCTCTCGTATGAATCGCCAGGTGCGTCTGAGGCAGCCTCATGGCAATCCATCGACACGAAAATAACCCTGGCGGCGTATTGAAGCGCGTAAACATAATCATTGATCCTTAGCGTGTCTGATATTTAATGGTCAATGGTCTTGGGCACCGTGAAGGTAAGAGGAATGCCACGGTGGTGAAGTCTGCATCGTTAAAATGCAACCAACATTTTTATCGTATCGCCCAATTTTTTTGGGGGGGCACGAAAATCACGGAGGGTTTTTGGGGCTTCTTGTATCAGAAATCTGTAAGGTAAATCTGCAAAAAAAGATTTTAGGTAGTGATGGGAACGGAGGAATGAGGGAATAAAGAATTTTCGTTGCACTCCAACGATCCGGACTCCAACACCATTGAATGACGGACTTTTTTTTACCACTCAAAATATTTGCCTGCAAATTTTAATATATATTTAGGTTTGGAGGTACCAAAGAAATTAGGATAACCAGCCAATGATGTAAAAACAATAATTTTAATTGTCTTGCAATTCGTTTCATTTAACTTTGTTATCGCCCAAACGATTTTACTGCAGATCGAAGATCCTAAAAAGCATTTGGCTGATTCTCGTAGCCTAAAACTGCCAAAAGTGGTGATAAATAATGATAACAAGTTTACACCGAAAAATAAAAAGAAAGCTAATTTTTGAAAGTGAATTTACGTTGCACTCCAAGCAATGCGAACTCCAACATCATGCATTCCAACGCTGAACGCTTCCATGCCCTTCACCATAGTCCATGTTGTTAAAGTTAGCCCGGGATGCAGCGAAATATTTTTCATTTTTATTGTCATCAAAACTAATTTTCGACAGATTCAGGTTGCTGGTCTCTAATAATAATATTTTTTAAAGTTCGCCGTAGCTTCGTTCTGCCGAAGAAAAGTGGCAATTGGAAGAGAAAAAAATGTCGTTGTGTTCCAACGGTGCAAACTTCAATATCATCATAATTCAGTCTTATCCGAACTTTGTCTCATTTCCCGAGAAAAAAGTACCAAAAATCATTAGTTTTGAATGAGCGTCAATGAAATTCGATCAAGTTCAAGTGGCTCTTCGATCGCGGTGCATTCGCATCAATGCAATAACTCGCGTTATTATTGCCCCTGTGTATGCGTGCCACCCCCGCAATAGGCAAGAAATCCCTCGCGTCACGAGTCCAGCGTTGAAGGGTGAGGTTCCGAGTTTCTTCGGGCGGCATGCGAGTGGCCTCGGCGTGTTTAGGAGCTGTTGGATCGCGTCTTCAGCGTGTAAGTTTTTAACGCTACGGAAAAAGCAAAGAGCGAACAATTTGCGAGACGAGACGCCAAGGTGCCAGAGGTATTCTCGAGGAATATACCTTGGACGCGGCACCGCGCGCGCCGCCCCGGACATACACCTGCGTGTGTGTGTGTGTGTGTGTGTGTGTGTGTGTGTGTGTGTGTGTGTGTGTGTGTGTGTGTGTGTGTGTGTGTGTGTGTGTGCATGTGTGTAGGAGCGGTGAACGCAGGTGAGGAAAGGGCCAAGGGTGTAAGCGTGCACGGCATGCGTGCAAAGAGCTCACCGCGGGTTAACCCGCGATCTCTCTTCCCCTTCGTTAGAGATCTTATAATGCCTAACTAATTCGGATAAAACTGTGAAGATTCCGATGTCGCGTAAAGAAGAAATATTGTCCTGGACGTGTACGCTTGGGATGAAGAAGAAGAGGAAGAAACGATCGGTGTATTAGTGCGCAAGGCGATACGTTTCAAGCCCGGTATGTTTATTGTATTTTCTTTGCTCAGCTCATGAGAGACGTGCCTCGAGAAAAGCCACGATATAAGACTTATAAAATCGCACTTATGGCCGTCATATAGAGGGTGCCCGACCTCAAACGGTAAAACATCTCACACTGACAAAAAAATTCCATTATATTAACTAGATGGGTCGATTTTGTTTTTTTATTTGAGTAGCTTTTTGGTGAAATCAAATTTTTCCTATTGGGTTCCATTATTGGACTTATTTGTGTTAGATATATTTAGTTATTCAAATCAAGATCCATTTGATATCGTCTAATAACTAAATATTTTATTTATTCCTAATTAATCGTGAAATGTAACTCGGTTTTATCTGGTCGAAAAACTATTTTGTTGAACCCACTGAATGTATGTATTTATTTTTATTTTTATTTGAATGGAATAGAATTTTCGTAGAGTTACACATTTTTCTATTTGATTGAATTAATGGTTTGTCTATATTGCAACGCACACGTCGAAGGGGGTGGGAGTGGGTAGAAGGAGAGAGAGAGAAGTTATGTATATTAGGACGTTGAATAAGTTCTCGCTGTTTCTCAACAGATGGCATTATCAGGACTGAGTGCGTGTAGTTTGAGATGGTAACGCGTCTACAAAGAAGTGTACTATACTATAAGCAAGCTTGAAATTCAGTGTATGTCATTTCGCCAAAGTGAAAAACCACTTTTTCAGTGTTAAACATATCAAATTACGTGCCAAAAAGTGAATATTTGCGGAGTATTTTACTGCAATACTTTTTTTTTTTAATCTTCACCAGAAGCACAAAATTTTTGTTGAGATTTACGGCGACCATTCTCTGTCGGAAACAACATGCAGACATTGGTTTAGACGCTTCAAAAATAATGATTTTCATGTGTTGAATTGGACGCATCACCTCATAAAGACTCATGTCAGACGCTAACTGAACGTGCAGAATCATTAGGAGTTGACCGCACAACAGGTTCAATTTTTTTTAAAGCACTAGGAATGATTTTTAAAAATAAAGCATTAATTTTCATGAAAAACAGCGAGAACTTATTCAACATCCCGATATATAGTTTACGTTTGAAAAATCTATAGCATGATATTCGATAAAACTCTCTAATTATCACAATGATTTTCAATTATTGATATATTATACAACAAATAATTATAGGAATTAATTTGTCTTATATCTGCGATAAAAATGCTACAGATACTCGGTAGCGTAGGGGCAGCCTGCGTAGCTATAAGTAGGTAGGTTATACGTTCCATTCCATATGTGGGCGAAATATTTTCTTCGAATAAAATCATTGAGTGACGAGTTCTGATACAAAATCATCGTTGTAGCACTTTAAATTGAGTATTTTGTTTCATTTTGGATTTATGAAATATTCTATGCATATAGTACACTTGGATTTGCAGTGTATATAGTAAGCAAATGAAGATTTATTCGACTCGAATCTTTATTTATTTAATTTTAATATATTTACTAGTATAAATGAATAGCTGAAACGAATAAAAAAAAAGTATATTTGAAACAAATTGGATTGTCGTAGGCCGTGAGACAAGGAAAAGTCTTTTTGATTTAAATAGATCTTATTTCAATTAATTTTTTTGTGCAATGAAAGGATAATCGCCCCGATCGAAAAAAAATCCAGAGACTGCGAACTTCGAGTGGGACTACGGTCGTGTTGTCAGTTTTGCCTGTGAAGGTATCAAGGTCATACGAAGGGCACCTCCAACTCTTGAAGCATTATATACGGCCTGTGATGTGTGTTTGTAATCGGACTGAGAACAGTGCCAAAGAAAAAACATAATTGCGGCTAGCTCGGAAATTGCTGGGGTTATGGCAATTCAGAGCTGTCAGCCTTTCGTTGGCATTTCCCGAGGCGTGGCACGTGGAGGTTGCAGTGTTTCATGCACGATTCTTGAGAACGTTCACAATTACGCTTGGAACGAGACACCCTGTACTTTGTTTCTTCAACTCTCAAGCCGTTTTGATGTATAGCTCGCTCGATCCATTATCTTCCAGTCTTTCTGTTCGAAATCGACATTCTGATATCCTAAGTAGATGGAAAGACTCAAATGTTAAATGGAAAGATGTGCCAAATCGCAAAATTGCGTATTGCCTTTTTAGTTCGCCATCTCGGTAATGAAGCGATCTCGATGAGCTGGTGTTTTCAATTGTGAGGTTGGTTGCGGTTCCAACATACAAACAAACATACTTGTATGTTTGTTTGTTAAACTGTTCAGAATGTATTGGTCAAGTGCAACTGCAACTGTTGGTCCCTTCTTTCGCCTTTTCGTTCGCGTCGCTCATCACATCGAAAAGTACCCAGAGATGTCAATTTCCAATCATGCGAGATACACACGTACAGACGAGAAAACAGCCGAATGCAACCATTTTTTTCCCCCAGCAACCCAAATTCATTTTTCAGATGGTCAGGCTACGTCAAACACCCGGAAGTTTTTGTTTCTATTCTCCGTTAAGCATTTACGATGTTGCTGAAGTTTGCATCGTTGAAATGTAATGAAAGATTTTCTTTTAGCAATTGCCGATTTTCTTTACAGATTCAGGCAATGAAAATATCGTGGACGTTTTTTCGAAGCCTCACTAGAGATCTACAACCTGATTCTGAAAAAAACTAAGAAGAATCGTTGAATAGATAAAAAAAAAATTTGTTGCTTTCCAGCGATCTAAACTTCAATCCTGTTCATTTTTTAATTTCCTTATTCTTGTTATAATGTAAAATCTTCCTTTTTGCCACAATTGGATTACAGATCTCTCACGAGGAAACTCAAAAACGTTTCAGGGATTTTCATAGCTTGTACGTACTGCAAAAATAAAGGAAAAAGATTGTCCTTGCATTTCAACGATGTACACTTTGACACCATGATTTTTAGCCCAAATGTGTAAGACAAGCTTTTGGCCAGTATAAGAAATGAACAGGTTAAAAAGTTGAAGATTTTCCTCGCATTTCAATTCCAAAATCTTCTTTTCTTTCTCTTTTTTGCTCTGAAAATCATTTAAACGTATTCACGTATTCTTATTAGAGATTGACGACCTCAACTTGCAAAGGGGCAGGCTTTGGATAAGCATAGAAATGAATCCATCCATCCATCCATCCATCCATCCATCCATCCATCCATCCATCCATCCATCCATCCATCCATCCATCCATCCATCCATCCATCCATCCATCCATCCATCCATCCATCCATCCATCCATCCATCCATCCATCCATCCATCCATCCATCCATCCATCCATCCATCCATCCATCCATCCATCCATCCATCCATCCATCCATCCATCCATCCATCCATCCATCCATCCATCCATCCATCCATCCATCCATCCATCCATCCATCCATCCATCCATCCATCCATCCATCCATCCATCCATCCATCCATCCATCCATCCATCCATCCATCCATCCATCCATCCATCCATCCATCCATCCATCCATCCATCCATCCATCCATCCATCCATCCATCCATCCATCCATCCATCCATCCATCCATCCATCCATCCATCCATCCATCCATCCATCCATCCATCCATCCATCCATCCATCCATCCATCCATCCATCCATCCATCCATCCATCCATCCATCCATCCATCCATCCATCCATCCATCCATCCATCCATCCATCCATCCATCCATCCATCCATCCATCCATCCATCCATCCATCCATCCATCCATCCATCCATCCATCCATCCATCCATCCATCCATCCATCCATCCATCCATCCATCCATCCATCCATCCATCCATCCATCCATCCATCCATCCATCCATCCATCCATCCATCCATCCATCCATCCATCCATCCATCCATCCATCCATCCATCCATCCATCCATCCATCCATCCATCCATCCATCCATCCATCCATCCATCCATCCATCCATCCATCCATCCATCCATCCATCCATCCATCCATCCATCCATCCATCCATCCATCCATCCATCCATCCATCCATCCATCCATCCATCCATCCATCCATCCATCCATCCATCCATCCATCCATCCATCCATCCATCCATCCATCCATCCATCCATCCATCCATCCATCCATCCATCCATCCATCCATCCATCCATCCATCCATCCATCCATCCATCCATCCATCCATCCATCCATCCATCCATCCATCCATCCATCCATCCATCCATCCATCCATCCATCCATCCATCCATCCATCCATCCATCCATCCATCCATCCATCCATCCATCCATCCATCCATCCATCCATCCATCCATCCATCCATCCATCCATCCATCCATCCATCCATCCATCCATCCATCCATCCATCCATCCATCCATCCATCCATCCATCCATCCATCCATCCATCCATCCATCCATCCATCCATCCATCCATCCATCCATCCATCCATCCATCCATCCATCCATCCATCCATCCATCCATCCATCCATCCATCCATCCATCCATCCATCCATCCATCCATCCATCCATCCATCCATCCATCCATCCATCCATCCATCCATCCATCCATCCATCCATCCATCCATCCATCCATCCATCCATCCATCCATCCATCCATCCATCCATCCATCCATCCATCCATCCATCCATCCATCCATCCATCCATCCATCCATCCATCCATCCATCCATCCATCCATCCATCCATCCATCCATCCATCCATCCATCCATCCATCCATCCATCCATCCATCCATCCATCCATCCATCCATCCATCCATCCATCCATCCATCCATCCATCCATCCATCCATCCATCCATCCATCCATCCATCCATCCATCCATCCATCCATCCATCCATCCATCCATCCATCCATCCATCCATCCATCCATCCATCCATCCATCCATCCATCCATCCATCCATCCATCCATCCATCCATCCATCCATCCATCCATCCATCCATCCATCCATCCATCCATCCATCCATCCATCCTCCCTCCCCCACTCTACTACAACACAGTGGCAGTGGGGTGGGGGTAGCGTTAGTTTCGTGCGGCATCCAGCTAACGGTATACCCAGCCAACCTTAACTGACATATACATTTTTTAAAGCATTTTCAATGCTAAAGTTCGTTGCATTTCAACGATAACAGGCGATGATTTAACTTTGGGGCGTTGGGAGTGTCGATACGAGGGTATCTTCAACGCGCCAAGTGTGCTAATGAAATAAGCTGATGATCGCACGATCATCCTGCTCTACCCATGTTCTCCAATGTATCTCCGCGATAAGGGTGGACCGGCAACTCGGTGTGCGTGCGATTTGCCGTTTGCACATTGCGGTTGAAAGTATTTGCGGAATGCAGGAGGTTTCAGTGGCGGTCTCGAGGTATCTTCATGCGCGTAAAGCGAAGCGCGCGCGAGTGTACCAAGTGAGAACGAAAGTCCGCGAGAGAAAATAAAGAGGCGCAGAAAAATAAGCGGAAGAGACGGTATGTGCGAGCAAGGGAGGCGTGTACTCGCGCTCCTGGCAATCTCGGGCTTCGTTAGGGCTTAATGCCTAGCTAATTCGACGAAACTGAAAGAAAATTTCTCTGTCACGTAAAGGAGAAATATTGCTATTTTAAGGGGGGGATAGGAAGAGCACTGCAGAGAGCCCGTAAATTAGGGAGGAGAGAGGAAAATAAAATTGAATAAAAGTTTATATACATGTATGCGTCTATAATAGAGCGAGGTGTGGTTTGTGTTCCGGGATGTTCGCTGAGAACGCGACGTACAAAAGTTTTTACGGCGTATCACGCCAGGCCACTTACAATTAGTCAGCCAAGTACAATTACCGGGGAACGACGTGGCAAATGATTTTCCATAAAACGAAAGCACTCGAAGAGATCCACGACGCTTCGTGTATTATAATCCTTGCGCTTCCGAAGATTGTACGATACGACGTCGTACCGAGAGTGAGAGAGAGATGGAGAGAGTGAGAGGATCTTAAACGTGCGCGAGCGCAATCGTTAACAGCCTCGTATAAAATTACAGTCGCTAAGAGGAAAGCCGAGATACAACATTCCCAACGCAGACACAATTTTAATATCGAAGGAAATAATTCGCCGGGACGTTCGAAGGTGCAAAATGTGCCACTAATTAAGCACAGGGATATCAAGTCCCAGATTACAAAAAATTTTGTTCGTGATCTTCTGATAGTGTTGACGTTTGCGTCGTCCCGAGGCAACGAAAACTCTCCTTTGTTTTTATAATTTAATTATTCGTTTTAATATCTAAAATCGTTTTTGAGGATCCTCAAGAACGTTTCAGTGATTTTCGTAGGCTCGATATGCAAAACAAATTGGGCTTTACGGAAAAAAAATGTTGCATTCCAACCATACAAATTTCAACATCATATCTATTAACGCGTATCTTGTATTGGATGTTGTTAGGATGTAGCGGGAATAATTTTTTTTTTCATACTGCCGTGATTAACGGCAGTATGAAAAAATAATTGTTTCCGCTACACGATGGCTTTTTTCGCTCATCTAGGCAAAGAAAGTCATCGAAATGTTTTTGAGGACCCTTGTTAGAAAAATATATAACCAAGACATGAGATTGAAGGTTGCATCCTGGAAGTGCAATAAAAATTAATTTTTGCAAATTCCTTACATTTCTCTTGGCAGATCTTGCCCCAAAAGTGCCCCAACCATTTTTAAAGTTGCTTGTTCAGAGACCTATAACCTAAATCTGCAAAAAAGATTTCGTATAATAATAAAGAAGAGTTCATTAAAATATATTAAATAAACAAGAATTTCCGTTGCATTGCAACGATGATAAATTCGACACCATCGTACTGGAAGGTTATGTGGTCCGGAAGTGCAAATTTCATGGTTTTGATGTTTACATCGAGAAACGCGGCGAAAAATTCTCTTCTTTTTATTTTTGTTATCACCCAAAATATTTGTTTACGTACGGTATAAGACTCAGAAAAAAATCCTAAAGGAACGTCTTAGTGATACTCGCGACCTGAAAGAGCTATTTTTGGATACCAAGTTGATGATCTGAAGAAAAAGAATTTGGGTTGCATTTCAACGATGCACACTTCAACATCGTCAAATTTCTTTGCCATAGCTGGATAAAAATTTCAGGATACTATTTTCTCATATGGAGTAATCCGGGGAAAATAACTCCTTTACTTGTAACATATTCCATCTCGAGATAATTAAGTTTCGGGCATTATACGATTAAATAATTGGCACGGTTGGCTCGTTTGGATAAGTGGAAGAGAACGGCTACACATCTTGCACCGAAATCCACTTATACGTATTCGTAAAAAGCTTCGTTTGTTATGGTCCCTTTTATTGAGAACAGGTTGACATCTAATGCGTTCCGATAACAATATCAATACGAGTATAACAGTGGAAGGATAATTTATACTTTTTTAACGCTTCATAACTCAACAAAGTAAACATTTTAAAGTATTTGACTTTACAGTAGGTAAATAGACAGAAAAATAGAAATAGATAAAAACACGTATTATTTAGTTTTTGAAAATTTTAACCAGGGCCCTAGTTATAAAGCAATAAAGGGGTATGACAGACATGTTAACATGTGTGTGTCGTAACATTCCTTTATGATGTATGGAATGTTTTCAAGTAGTCATTTTGCTTTTTGTAGCACAAAACTGGGCCACACTTTTTCACACAATGGGTATCGTTTTGATATTTTCTTCGATTTCCGCAAACTTTACACACTTAAATTTTGCAACCCTGCAACAAGTGAACTTCAAATATATTTCGATCCAACCAACACCATCTAGTTCGCATGAATTGCGCTAAAAAATCATACAACGGTTTGTAGCCGTCGTGTGACATTGATTTCGACAGGAATAAAATATCAATATGTCATTATATTTTTTGAGGACTCCGACCGTTTGTAATAAAACTGTCACACGTCAATATAAAGGATTAATGGAATTATTTAGATTTTCATAAATTCGTGCTCCGTTATTCCGAATAATTTCGATATTTGAAAGTGAATAATTTAGATTGTGCAAAATTCGTGCCATTCGATGATATTGAAGTTTACATCGTTAAAACGCACCAAAAATAATGTTTTTGTCTAAATGCCAATTTTCTTTGGCAGCACAAAGCTACAGCCAATTTGTTTAAGATTCTCATTAGAGACCTACAACCTCAATCAGTCGAAAATCAGTTAAGGTAACGATAAAAACGGAGAAAAAAGAGGACGGAGAAAGAGACATATTGTAAAAAAAATTGACCAATTGAACCATTTGCTTGATTGAATTTTGGTATTTGAATGATTGAATCATTTACATTCTTCTCGAGTCGATTTCTTTTTCGATGAAAATTATTCAGTTTCTTCAAGCTAACTTGCGGTTTATATATTCGATTTTTTTTGTTGTTTTTTTTATTTCAAGTATATTTTTCTATTGCAAAGATTTTCGAATAAGAGTGATAGAAAAAATGCACGGCTGCCCTCGTTTACCCTGATCGTGCAATTTCGTCCTTATCAGGAAACAACGCTTCCTTTCGATATTTGCGAAACTGTACGGGCAGCAGCCCCCTTCCCATTATACTTGCACAGTTCTCTTGATACGAGGTACACGATAAATCCTGTGTTTCGCGTGGGCGTGCGGTGCCTCCCTTACGCGCGCGACTGCCGATCTTCGAGGAACGTACAGCAGGATCACCGTTGTACCCGAGGTACTCCGATGCACAGCGAGATCAGGACGAAGAAAAAGGATGAAAAAGTGAAGAAGAAGGTGGCTAAATTACGACGACGAGTTGGGCGCTCTGCTTCCTCTGCGCTCTTTTCTCTCTCTCTCTCTCTCTCTCTCTCTCTCTCTCTCTCTCTCTCTCTCTCTCTCTCTCTCTCTCTCTCTCCTCTTGTTTCGCGTGTACCAGGTAAACTGCAGGTTGCCAAGCGGCCCTGCCCTGTTTCGTCCTTGGCGAAAAGGAGCTTGCTACGATTTATCCGTATGTATATATAATAATGTCTACAGGTATACCTCGTGTCTGCCTCGAACCGCCAGTGGATCCGGAGAGTCGCGGCGATTTAAGTTGCTCGGGAGGCCCCAGAATCGCGCCATCGTATAGCGCCTTTTAAAAACGTTTAACCGTACGTGGCACGACTCATCGTCAATCTCCCCTCCGCCCCCCACCCCACCCCTCTCATACACTCTCGACGGAACGGTCGTGGCCTATAATAATTTCCCGGAGAATCATTCGCCAACTTCACGAGACGTCGCCTCAAAGAAATTCACAATTACGACGAGGATTTGGTTTTTTACTACGTTTTTTTGTCTTTGAATTTTTATATCCTCGATCTCCTTTACCAATTACCGATTTGCTTGTGGCGCAACGAATTATGATCGGTTTTCGGGCCCCCTTCCTCTTTTTCCCACCTCTTTCCTCTTCTCCCCCTCCCTCTCTCTCTCTCTATCTCTCTCTTTTACCGATAAATTCCAGCGATCTCCCCGAATCTCCGTTATCCCTCATGCATCTCGGCTCCTCACTGCGGCTACTTATCGTTGAATATCATCGGAAATATTCATGCTGTTTATGCTACTCGGCAGTTTTCCATGCCGCGAAGAGGTAAGAGTGAGTGAGAGAGAGAGAGAGAGAGTGCAGGAGGGAGCGAGAGAGAAGTCTCGGTCGCGGGCGTTACTACCCTGTAATTCTCTGCTGGCTCACGAGCGAAGGGACACGCTTGGACATTTTAATGGACTCGAGTTTTTATTTCATTTTATTTTATATTATTTTATTTACTTGACTTTTTTATTCTGAGAAAACGGCGCCACAAGCGTGGGTTCAGGTGTGAGCTCGATCGGGAGCAAGGGAGCGAGAGAGGGAGAGTTAGAGATTGATAGACCGTTAAATTTATATTACCCGATAATCATTAAATTACCTTTTTTATATTGCTTTCATTCATATGACCCAATAGCCTTTAAGGCAAAGACGCGATAGGGCAAAATTATGCTTCGCTTATGCAATGTGGATCGCAAAATTAAAAAGAAAAATATTCTTGTGCAATGAAAATCAAAATGGTAACAAAAATTCGAACAAATTTCATGACGAAATCGAAATCATATGGAAAACATATTTAGTGAGTTGTAATACACGAATTGATGCGAAGAAAAAGCAAAATGAAACGATTGTATGTCGAAAATACGAAATCAAATAAAATATGTTAACAAAAACGAACCGGAGACACGAAATAACAATATAGCGAGGGAGGGAGAGATTGACTGGTTGATTGTTTATTCCATGCCATGGTAAAAACCGTAGGGCGAATTAAGATATAAATGAGGATAATAATTATTATTATAAAAAATAAAAATAAACGAAAACTATCATACAATGCAATGTAGTAAGAGTGCGAGAACGGTAAATGTTTAACAATGATTGGTATTCATTCTAAATTAGGTTACTTTGAGTACTAGCATGTGAGAATATACGCTAGCCTAACATGGATATTGCTATGGACCAAGAAATAGTAAAAAATATAGGAGCAAAACGCACTGCAAAGTAAAAGAGTAGGAGTCAGGTATAATGAGTAAGGAGAATTGAAGGCGCTTTGAACGTTTTAGAGAGGGAGAGAGAGAACGATTTCCCATGAAAAATGACAAAAATTAAATTAAATTAAAGTGTTATAAAACGTAGCAAACGCTGAACGAAAAATGACAAAATTCCATAAAAAAATAACGAAAAGATAAAAAAAAATATTTTGCCCGATAAAATACGCACGTAACGAAAGGAAACTAAATTTAAGAGTTTACGATCATTAAGAGAGAAGATACGGTACGATCATTAAAGAGAATCCAACTTTCGGACTTGAAAAAATTCAAGTCTGAAAGTTATTGTGGTCTTGTTAATTATACATGCTCTTGAGCATGTATATCTAACATTATAACAGCATTATAACTAAATTGCATTAAAAAACGGTTGTTCAAACCGCACCGTACCTAAGAATCTTTCTACAAAAACTAGTTCTTTTTTTCAAAATGCGAAAGTACAAAAGAAAAACTGAACGACCAAAGATCTGATGAAACATGCCGCAGAAGAAGTCATCAACGGCAAAAGTATCCGAAAAGCGACAAATAATAACAAATCAGATAGAACTACGCTTTCTTCTCCTTTTTCATGTTTCTCTTGTGAAAAGAAAACCTTTATCATCCCACGGGCTCAACTGGCTCCCTGGAGTGGCTCAGTTAACCTAGTTGGGTCAACTGAGTAATCTGACTTTTGTGATATTCATATGAGTTTAGTCTAGTAAGCAACGTTTTTACTGCAGTTTTTCGATGGTGTGACATGCCACATAAACAACCTATATTTTTGAAACGATATCATTACTTATCACTTCATTAATTCGGAGCTATACTGCTTAGAACAAAATCATGATCAAATGACCCCGCTCTGCCCTACTCCAGAGTTATTTAGCATTTACCACAATGTTGGTACATTAGAATGGACGGTACGAATATTCAACACAAGTTAACATTAATCAGAACAACTGTGGGTAACATAAAGTTAGTCTCTCTGTTGAGCCTGAAGAACTAGCCGTACCGCCTTAATGCAAAATGATCGAAGGTAGTCACCGGCCTAAGCCTAGAAGCTAACCTAGAAGCTAACCTCGAAGTTAACAAGTACTAGATCACCGAAAAGCGAGCTAAAAACCGATCACCGAAAAGAGAGGGAAAGGATAAAGAGAAAGAGAGAGATTGATTTATTGATTGATCAGATTTTATTATGCCCTAGCGCGCTCTGGGGCACACATTTACAGAAATTAAAAAAAAAAAGAAAGAGACAGTAATGGTAGCGACAAAAGCTTGATGGCGATGTTACAAATTTCAGCAAAGAATATCAAACTATAAAAATCACCGACATCAGGCATCAGGCGTTGAATGACGAAAGTTCGGTAACAAGTAATACAGTGCGCAATATAATAAACTACAGGCTAATCTTAGATGACATCGATAAACTTATAACCTCATCTTAGATACTAGGAGCTAAAGACTACTGACTAAACTTAGTGGCTGATTTTACATGCTGTGAAATACAAACTTAACACACGTCTCGCAGAATAAAATAGACACGCTCGAATTGACAATATCAGTGCATCGCTCAACTTAAAAATAAGAAATACAGTAGATGCGACTAGAATAATCGCTAAAGTGCATCGCTCTACAAATTTTACCGTCAGAACAAACTGGCTTTCGCTATACACTACAATAAGCTCGGAGACACGACTCAAGACTATTGCTTCGGACTATCAGACAGGAATCAGAGCTGTAAACCTTATGTACAGTCTGTTGTAATAAGAAAATTGAAAAGCCTCGATTTGAAGATAGATATGTAAGGCGCTGACGTAATATGAAAAGGCAATGAATGCCAATAATAAACAGCGGTGAGATAAAACGAGTCGCGATAGGTGGTAGTGCGATGATGAGGAATGAGAAAGGCTCTCGGTGTTGTCGCTCGGTGCGTACGAAGATCTGCTGGTTGGTGTCAAATGAAGAGAGCGGTCAGATATGGAGGTGCATTACATGGTATTGAAGTTTGCATCGTTGGGATGCAACGAAATGACACTTTTTTCGTACCGCCTAATTTTTTTTTTCACCACATTAAAGCTACCAAATCATTGAAACATTTTTGAACGTCCTTTTTAGGGACCCACAAACTAAATCAGGAAAATAGATTACGAAATTAAAAAAAATGTTGATGAATTTTCGTTGCATTCCAACGTTGCAAACTTCAGCAACATTGCATTACCTTGGAAGATTTCATAAGCCATGATGTCAAGAAAATATTATCGCCTGCATTTAACCGTGAGCCAACCAGGTCGTCGCCTGTACGGCGTGGTATGCTCATCACGGGGCAAGTTGTAAACAAATCGGATGCAGCTGTTGACTAATTTCTCAAGAGTTTGATTCTGTTCATCCGTGATATCGATGTAGACAAGGCAGCAGTAATCCAGTATGGGAAATATTAGTGAGGCAATCAACTTGGCTCTCAGCTGCTGGGATAACATATTTTTTATGAAATTTTAGTTTGTAGAACGAATAGTTTATCTTATTTGCGATAGTTACAATGTGCGAGCGCCATGAAAGATTCGACTTGTAAGCTATTCCGAGATTACGTACTTCTTCGACAAATGGGATAACAGTATCATTCACAGTTATGGGTGTTAGTGAAGTCCGATTGATTTGTTTAATGAAGGATTTACTGCCTGTTATTAAGATCTTTGTTTTCTTTAAATTCAGAGTAAGCATGTTATCACAAGCATATTGAGCTACAACATTAACGTTATGAGCTTTTCGTACTAAACCACTGCCAAGCTCAGAGGGTGGACAGCACAGATAAATTTGAGTTTCATCTGCAAAGAGAATGTATTGCGAAAGTTTTAACTCAGCGCTTATATCATTAATAAAAAGCGTAAATAACAATGGACCCAGCACTGAACCCTGCGGCACACCTGTTGTAGTCCGTAACTAGCTCGAAGCAATATTACTATCATTTACAAATGTTTATGTACAACCTGTTAAGTACGAGCGAAGCCAACACAAAGGCAAACCAAAGCCAAAGAAGAGAGAGAGAGAGAGGGAGAGATTTAGGAAGGGACTACCGGATGGCCAAGGCAATGGGCTCCATGCCGTGCATGGGGATGAGGGACTTTCGCTAAGGACGAGTATATCGCGATCCCGCGTTTCTGGAAGTCTTCTCGCATATGCATATACTCCCGCAATTCTTTGCGTACCCAGCGTAATCTTTTTTTTTTTTTAATTTCTTTCCTCTTATTTCGCTGTTTCTGGCCGGACGCGCGATCAGCTGCGCGCGGAGCAGACCAAGCGAAAGCGGCGGGCGATGTTCAGTGGCACCACCCGCTTGTAAGTTCGTTATCTTTGGATCGTCTGGGCGTTAATGAACCCGAGGAGCGCACACTCGCGCTTGCCACACGAGAATCCTTAAGCCCACCACGGCGGAAAGGACCTCTTTTTCCTCTCGCTGTATCTCTCTTTCTTTCCTTCTCTCGCTCTCAGTGACTTTCTTTCCTTCACCTCGCTGTTTTGCAACTTTTCTTATTCAATGCGCGCGCCCGCTCCACTTGCTCGACATTCCGTACAAATGTTCTTGGCGATCAGATTGCGCCCTCTCGCCTGTATATATGTATATATATATATACATATATAGCGAGGTCACGGGGTTCGAGCAAATTTCCGATTCATATCCCATTGGCATCTCGTCTTCTTCGTCTTCTTTTGCCAATCGGCTTGGCGTCTATACCGATATATTTTATGAAGTTGAAATTTGCATCTTTGGAACGCAACGAAAAATGATTCTTTTTAATTGGTCAAATTTTGTTTGGCCGACTCTGACTGTAAAAATCGCTACAACGTTGCTGTGTATTTTCATAATAAATTTACGACCTCGATTTCTAAAGGAAGGGGTTGGATAATGGTGAACATGAAGAATTACATCGTGAAAAAAAATATCGATGCATTCCAAACGTCGTATTTTTTCTGAATATATATTTGTCTGGAGCAGCAGCTCATTTTTTACGGTGTTGATGTTTGCATCGTCGCAGTATAATAAAATTCGTTTTTATATATTTTTACTTCCCTACTTTTATTATTATGCTAAAGTATTTTTCGCACATTTCGGCGGTAGATTTCCTAACGAGCATCTAAAAAAATGATTGCCGATTTTTCATAGCTGAATCTGCAAAAATAAATTTCAGTTATTCCAAAGAATTAATTTCCATTGCATTTCAGCGATCGAAACTTCAATCGCACCAGAGTTTCCTGGTTATTTAAAAGGCTTGTAAATTCGTCGTGTCTGTCAGTAACGAGACACCACCTCCCCACCCTTGGTTTAAAACTGGGAAATAATATATAAAAGTAACATTCAGTGAGTACTTTGGAACCGAATTATTGCGGGTAGTGTAAAAAAATAGTTTTGTAAAAATAATGAGTCTTGGAGTTTACATCGTTGGAACGCCACGAAAAATCGTTTTTTTTTTTTCGCTATAACCTACTATATTTTTTTGCAAATTCAGGTTTTCCGAGAGAAAATCCGAGAAAGCGTTTGAGTTATTCTTATAATCTAAAAGTGCTGCAATTTCGATGACAAGTTGATGATTTAGAAAAAATGATTTTTCGATGCATTCCAACTATGCAAAATTCAACATCACGAATATTCACCCTCAGAAGTTTTACCCAAATAAAATTAAATGTAATACGATTGAAGTTTGGATTTGTTCGTGGATGCAATGAAAATGAATTATTCCGAATTTCCACCTGATTAGAGACATACAATATGAATCTGCCATGAAAAATATTTCCTCATAATCAAAGTGAGTTGACAAAAATATTTTTTTTAAATCTTCGTTGCATTCCAACCATGAAAACTTCAACACCGTTAAATATATCAAAATACAGTGTGGCACGGGCTTAAAAAAAATACTTTTCTACAATGCTTAGGCTTGGTCTACACATTATCCCCGAGTAGAACCGTTTTTACTCTCCATCGGGAACTTTATTTCGAGAATTCCAAATTTCGATCACTGTTGCCTGAGATTGCATCTCCCACCCCCAAAAAACACCAAATGATGTTGCGACTTTTTATAAAGTTATCAATTTTCAATTCCGCCACGAACACCACCTCTCTTTTTCTCCCTTCACCCCCGTACTTTTATTTACAACCGGGATAATATTATACGCCTTGATTTCTGCAAAAATTATACGGGCGATCGCGACTGCATATACGGCCGTGATTTCTCTCGCGTCTCCCCAACTGCGATTCCCTACTCTTTCTACACCCGAAACGTACAACAAAAAACCGACCATAAAAATGCATGTACCCGCGCGGTTCCGTCGTGCGCGGTCGATAATCCGCGGGAAAGGGCCGATTATCTTTACTCCAAAACGGGCCTTTTCGTTTTTATCGTGCTACGTGATTTTTCGCAAACTTGAACTTTCGCTTTGGCGCGGGCAGTTCCGCTGTGGAATGATTGTATGAGACGAGATATTTTATCACGGCCTGCGTGCGCACTGTACAGTTTTTTATCGGTATGGGTGTACATAACTATACACTCGAATTTGTACATATAAATATATATATATATATATTGTAACGGTACATTTTTCACGTTATGAAACTGGGTCTTCTTCTCAACGGCGAACAGGGTCGTCGGTTTACGCCCACGACCGATAGATCCCCATTGTCTCGAGCGTGCGAGAGCGTCTTTTAGGTACCTCTGTAGATATATATATATATATATATATATATATATATATATATATATATATATATATATATATATATATATATATATATATATGTAGATATATATCTACATATATATGTAGATATATATAGATATATATATATCTACATATATATGTAGATATATATATATATATATATATATATATATATATATATATATATATATATATTCAATAAGGTCACTTTGGAAGGTTTCGACTTCGAGGACCGTCCTCATAGTAGCCAGTTAGTCCGATACTCAACGTTATGTAGCCTCAATGTCTTCAAAATTGGCTCTGGATAATTGTAACCGTGTTTATATAAAGGTCATCTCCTGATATACACACACAAAATGCGATCTTGCGAGCTCGCGCATTTCTTCCCATGCTATATATAAGCGTATATGACGTAGATAGAAGTATATACATGTATATAAATGTTTATAAACATTTATAAATATATATGTATATATAAGTGTATGATAACGTATATAGATGTGTATATGCATTTATGTGTCTATAGACGTAGATAGATATCCCTTGGAAAATGTTCATTAAATTAAAAAAAAGAACACCACGTACTGATATACACCCCGAAAAAAATTATTCTTTGTTTTACTTTATAGAAACAAAAGTTCTGGATTGCCTTAGAAAGGAATATTTTTTTTCTTTCAATTCAAACAATGGTTTTGTTATATTTTTCCATGAATCAAATTTATAAAGAAAAACGAAATTAGTTATGGAAGAGCCAATTACAATCTGCGTATTGCGCAAGTGTACTATAAATCTATACAAAATTAAACCTCAGAAATGATTTCTTCAAAAATATTTCATTTTCATTTATAAAATATGGAGCATGGAAAGAAGTATGTGTGTGAGTATGCATCTATATATACATGTATATATATATATAGGTGGGGACAAGAAAGCACAAACACGAGGATGATCCCTAATAACTTTGCGTGACTAAAAGATGCGATGCCCGTTTCTTCAGAACCGCAAATAATCCGTAGTAGCCATAGTGGCAGAGAGGGCAACGAATAAAAAAATTCTCATACCCGAAAGAAAAATAAACGTACTACTTATCATGATTTGTGCATTATAGATGCTAATGGACGTAATTAATAAGGGCTGCCGAGTCGTCGAGGCACCTCGACGTGTGATATTGTTCGGATTTTCTTTCTCCGTCGTACTGCGGATCGGGCGCACAAATGTTCTATCCAGCGCTCGGGACGACTCGTGTATACAGGGTGGCCCGAAACAAGTCGCCCAAAAGGAACATCTAGATGCCTCGTATTCATACCTATTCGAAACACCCCCACTTACGTTAATCGACCTTTTTGAGTTTTAAAGCAAAAAGTATTTATAAGGCATTCTGTAATTTTTGTATCGGAAGTTGGTAGTTTACAAAAGCAATCGCAAGTCATTTAGACTAGTATTTTTTTAATCATACCAACAGACGACTGATCCTCTCAAAACTATTTTCAAAACTTTTCAACAAAATCAAAGGCATTGACGTTATTGTTCAGTTGGTCGTTCATTGATTGCCCTACAGTGCACTTTATGAGTATAACACAAGTTAAAAAGAATCGCGGGGTAAGTACCTGCATAATAGAAAAAAAATGAAAAAAGCTGTTTTCTCAAAAACTAAAGACGTTCGTGCAACATACATGTAGATATTTTTTTACTATCACCTAGAAAATTTGAAAATTATTCTTATTAAACTATTATTAAGAATATTAGATTTTTTTTGCAAATTTAGATCGTCGAGATGCAAAAAAATCGGAAAAACCGCCTGCGTTTTTCTCGTAATCTAAAAGTGCTGAAATTTGGACGACAAGTTGATGATTGAAAAAAAAACAGCATTTTCGTTGAATTCCAACGATGTAAAATTTAACATCACGAATATTCGCTCTTAGAAGTTTAGCCCGAATGAAGTTAAATGTAATAAGGTTGAAGTTTGGCTTTTTTGGGTATCGCAATAAAATATACTTTTCTAAATCCCTTAAATTTCTTTGGGTAGATTCTGCCCACAAAATTGTCTCAAACATTTGTTGAGATGCTTGTTTACAGGAATACAATCTAAATCTGCAAAAAAATATTTTGTCCAATAAACAAAATACATTGATAAAAATGTTTAAAAAAATATTCGTTGCATTCTAACGATTTTCCTATTGGACGTCGCTATTTGGGCCACCCTGTATATATATATATATATATATATATATATATATATATATATATACACGCTCGAAATTTCTTCCATTCTTTCTCGCTCGTTGCTTCGCTGAAGCTTACATGTTCCCTAATCCGGGGCACATGGTTTTTAGCTCGATATGTTGCTCCTGCCGAGCAGACCGAGGCCAGGGACGTGACTTAATCGCTTTCCGGGAAAGGATCACTGCCGAGTTTATAAGTCTACCAGGAGAAGAACGAGGTTAGAAAAGGGCGTCGTCGTGGGACTCTTGGAAGTGGGTTTTGTCCAAAAAGCCCGATGATTATTTGGCGTCCCGAGTCGAAATTTCTAGCCTCCTCTGAACGCTCGCAGTACCCATTTCCTGTGTAATGCACAAGCCTCCGTTGAACCTACGAGACCCTATTTGTCGAGTTCACTGCCATGGAGAGGCCTCCATTTGATCCAGTGTGACCTCTTTTAGCCCTTCCAAACCTTCTTTCAATCCCCAGTAGCAATGGAACGTGCAGAACACAGACCTCCTTAACCTGCTTTTGATCTCAAGTCTGTTGCTTCGACCCCACCTAACCTGCTTTGAGCCCAAATTCGTTATCTCCTCCATCAGCACTTCATTCTGGCCTGATCGGTAACCCGTTCGATGTCGAAATGAATACGTTTTTGCTAATTATTGTCGAATAATGGTATAAATGAATATGCATTGTCAGTTGTTTCGCCACGTGACAGATGATGAATAAATACTACATGAAAAGTAAAAATATATCATCACTTTATTAAATTATCAGTGCAATATTAAACTGCGTAAGCAATCACTGTTTTTCAATATGGGTTTATAATCATTTTATAGGTGATTCATGGAAAAAGGCTTGTATATCCAGACTTCCTCTAATTCCATCGAATTCATCGGCGTGCCTATAAATGAGTGATGATCAATTGACATAAAGACACCTACGAATTCTAATGCCGCTACCCGTATAAGTGACATATTATCCATTCTATGGCACTCGTGCGGATAAGAGCATTAGGTATTCCAAATCCTCGAGCTTGCGACTGAATCGAGTATCACCAAATGTAGTCAGTCAAAAGCTTGATTATTTTACTTACATTTGTTTGGTGCCACTCACGGTGTTTTTTTTTACTATGCGCAAAGAAACGTAATTTCCTCTATTGATACTTAAGAATCAAAAGAATGGCTGATAAAAGGGTCTCCCGTATTAACTGATTATACTATCGTGACATTAAGAAAACTTTATCAGTATATAAAATACCAAAGTTGAAATAAGTAATTACGTTGATATTCACAAAGGGGCTGTCCATAAATTACGTCATTTCAAAATAGGGGGGGGGGGGGTCTGGTCGCTGGATGACGGTAACGATAATTGGATTATGACAATAGGAAGGATAGCATGATTCTGGGGGGGGGGGGGGGTCGAAAATCAGCAAAAATCGATGACGTAATATATGGATGGCCCCAAATGTATATCTAACATATTGCTAAAATGTTTATGAAGCGTTACATTACCAACTATGATATTTAGGTTATGTTCTAAAAATTTAATTTGCCTATGTCGTCACGATATGTATTGTATGAGATAGAACCCAATTCTATTTTTTTAAATTAATATTTTGTTGACTTTCCTTTGTTTTTTTGGTTCATGAGCCCACGGGTCTCCTTGATGGTTGGTCACGGTGGATGGCAAAGAAAAAAAAATATGCTTATTTAAGATGTGTATGTTCATTACGTTACGCTATGTTAGAACGTTCATGTACGGCAAAAATAGACATATAGAAATTGGAAAAAATATTGCTACCTGTATATTTGCAGCAGGTTTTTATTTATTCCTGCGACATGTAGCATTAATCGACTGAATTAATGATCTACGATACTCTTAGGGTATGGAGGTTCCGGAGGGTCTACGGTAGGCTCAAAGGAGGATCCAAAAGGTATACGGCACGGATACAGTGGGTTGAATAGAGGGTCGGGAGGATATTCGGAGCACCTACAGCAGGCTGAATGGCGGATTCGGAGGGTATACGACGGACCTGCAATGGGCTGAAAGGAGGGCCAGTAGGTTCTGCGAGAGCGCTCCATCAGCCCCACCCGAGGTTTCGTAGGTTCAGTTGCGCGTTACACTAGCCTCCTTTGAGCCTAAAGTACAGTATATGCCATCTAGGGGGTTCAACGGAGGCTCTAACATAATAATATTTCGTACAGCGTACCCTCATTTGGATACCCGATAATCCGCTACCGCGGACGTCTGTTAGGAGAGGGAGGCCTTCATTCCGCGGGTTGAAAGCAGCTCGAAAATTTTGACTCGGCGTTAAACCGACTCGGCGTGTAACGTACCGCGGCCTTGGAAACGGAAGCCATGGATCGTTCGAGCGCAAACGATCGATCGATGTTCAGTGTTAAAGAATGTTGGAAATAAATATGAGGCAATTGTGCGCCGTATCGAGCATCTGAGATCCGAGATTGATTGCGAAAGGTCGAAAAATTCGGTTGGAGATGCTGTGGATTGGAACTTGAGGAAAAGTCGCGCTTGAGCGAAGGAACGACATACGTTGGTACACGGTTCATGGATTTAATTGAGTCGTTCCTCATAATTGGAGAAGTCGCGAGAGTCACGTTCGGCGTGCCGTGAGCAGTTACGGGATCCAGGACTTCGAGATGCCGATATCGCTCTCGTCGCCTTTTCTTGCCCTCTCTCTCTCTCTCTCTCTCTCTCTCTCTCTCTCTCTCTGGCTCGATCCTTCGCATTGCACTCGTATCGTCGTTATGCCATAGCTGCATACACGTACATACCGTGGAGCATAGATATAACGAGCCGTGTGCCGATACGCCCAGGCCTATAATCGAGATCGTTAACGTGTGTTCGACTATTAGCTTAATATAGCGCAACGATACGCGAAACAAATGTTGCGCGAGTGCAACCTCTGCGGGGTCAAAGTCGTTTCTTAATCGATATATCTATGTGCTCTTGTCCGATTTTATTCCCGCGGGACACCGTGTATAACGTACATGAAAATTTCGTTCATTGAACATTCAAGATATTTGGCTCGAGATGTTCGATATCTCTATCTGCGGGGGGGGGGGGGGGGCATTATTGTTTGGCGTGCATCACTCCGGGGCAATTGACTAACAAGAAACATCGCTTTAGAGCCTTCGATTTTATTGAAACTCATGTATGTGATGAAGCATTGAAAACTATTAGATACGTGTTTTTTTATCGGCGGAAAAAAGCTTTCGAGGAGGGTAACTACCCCTCGAAGAAAGGCGGTTTAATTTTCCAGCCTTTAAAGGCCCTTTAATTTTCCAGCTTCCTCTGAACACTCGCAGGACCCATTTCCTTTGTAATGCACAAGCCGCCAGCCTCCGTTGAACCTACGACACCGTATTTGTCGAGTTCATTGCCATGGAGAGCCCTCTATTTGATCCAGTGTAGCCTCTGTTAGCCCTTCTAAACCTTCTTTCAACCCCCAGTACCAATGGAACGTGCAGAACACAGGCCTCCTTAACCTGCTTTCGATCTCAAGTCTGTTGCTTCGAGCCCCTGGTTTGAGCACAAATTCGTTATCTCCTCCATCAACACTTCATTCTGGCCTGATCGGTAACCCGTTCGATGCCGAAATAAATACGTTTTTGCTGATTATTGTCGAATAATGGTATAAATAAATATGCATTGTCAGTTGTTTCGCCACGTGGCAGATGATGAATAAATAATACACGAAAGGTAAAAATATATCATCACTTTATTAAATTATCAGTGCAAGATTAAAATGCGCAAGCAATCAACTTTTCTCAATATCAGTTTATCATCATTTTATAGGTGATTCGTGGAAAAAGGCTTGTATATCCAGACTTACTCTAACTCCATCGAATTTATCGGCGTGCCTATAAATGAGTGATGATCGATTGACATAACGACACCTACGGATTCTAATGCCGCTACCCGTATAAGTGACATATCATCCGTTCTATGGCACTCGTGCAGATAAGAGAGTTGGGTATTCCAGATGGAACTTGGGAGAATGGGTATTCCAGATCCTCGAACTTCCGAGACAACCGAGTATCACCAAATGTAGTCAGTCAAAAACTTCATTATTTTACCTACATCTGTTTGGTGACACTCACGGTGTTTTTTTTACTATGTGCAAAGAAACGCAATTTTCTCTATTGATACTTAAGAATTAACCGAATGGCTGATAAAAGGGTCTCCCGTATTGACTGATTATACTTTCGTGATATTAAGAAAACTTTATCAGTATATAAAATACCAAAGGTAAAATAAGTAATTACGTTGATATTCACAAATGTAAATCTAACATATTGCTAAAATGTTTATGAAGCGTTACATTATCGAATATGATATTAATGATGTTGATGTTCATTATGTTACGCTACGTACTAAGTTCATGTATGGGAAAAATAAACGTATATGAATTTGAAAAATATTGCTACCTGTATATTTGAAACACATTTTTATTTATTCCTGCGACATGTAGCATTAATACGCTGAATGGATGGTCTACGATACTCTTAGGGTATCCGGTTCCGGAAGGTCTACGGTACGCCTGCAGTAGGCCGAATGGAGGGTCTATGGTGCCTACAGTAGGTCGAATGGAGGGTCCGAAGAGTATTCGGAGCGCCTACAGTAGGCTCAAAGGAGGGTCCGAAGGGTATATGGCACGGATACAGTAGGTTGAATGGAGGGTCCGAAGGGTATTCGGAGCACCTACAGCCGGCTGTATGGAGGGTTCGGAGGATATACGGCGGACCTACAGTAGGCTGAAAGGAGGGTCAGTAGGTTTTGTGAGGGCACTCGATCAGGCCCACCTGAGGTTTCGCAAGTTCAGTTGCGCGCTACACTAGCTTCCTTTGAGCCTAAAGTCCAGTATATGGCATCTAGGAGGTTCAATGGAGGCTCTAAGATAATAATATTCCGTACATCGTACCCTCATTTGGATACCCGATAATCCGCTATCGCGGACCTCTGTTCGGAGAAGCAGGCCTTCATTCCGCGGGTTGAAAGCAGCTCGAAAATTTCGACTCGGGAACCCGTCGACACGTCCTTCTTTGAGAGGTGCTTTCTCTCCGTAAAAACGTTTTCCGCCGATAAAAAAATACGTGCCTTATATTTTGTCAATGCTTCATCAAATATATGAGTTTCAACAAAATCGAAGACGGACACTTGAGTGATGTTCCTTGTAAGCCAGGCTTCATTTCCAGTTCTTCACCCTCTGAAGTGTTGCCCACGGCTGGTTCATTTCTAACGTATCGTTTTACAAGGGCACAGGAAAACTGAAACACCTGTGCTGGCTTAGCCATCTATGTTTGGGCGGTTTGCATGAGCCGGCAATTTTGAACAGATGACTCTTCCATTGAGAATCTCATAGGCTAGGGGCTTAACCTTCATTTGCAATAACGATTTCGTAAAAAATAAAAAAATTCACTGAGGTGTGACAATTTTTATAAAGACAATTTAGCGCTATTCTCGACACTATGTTTTATGGAACAGTATAAGTCATGTCTCAAAGTCTATTCGTCCGATTGTGTTCAAATTCGGACAGAGCATAGTTAATAACATTCTCCATTGTGTAATCGGATGATTTTTCAAATATATCTATCCATTTATTAATAAGAAATGTTCCATCTTGTTTTATTTGCGTCGAAAGTCGAACTTGTTTCTGCAGCTTGCCATTTTCGTAATTTTCGAGGTTGCAACAGAGTATCCGGTTATATTAAAGTTTTATTATCATACTGACTTTTCATTTCAGTTCACCCTGGTTGCCAAAACCACCATCATCGACTAGCCATGTAGCAACGCCGGCGCTTTGTTAAAATAATGTCTTGACTGTTTATCAGCGAAACACCTTTCGACCGGTAATCGGCGCCCAAGTTGATGAACGACTGAGCGGTCACCCATCCGAGTATTGGCTCAGGCCAATGCCCGTTGGCACTCTCGAAAACCGCACATATATATATACATATTTAACATGCATAGCACACACACACACACACACACATTGTAAATCACGATCCTATTACTTTTTCTCTAATGAAAGTCTGCTCTCTCTCTTTCTCTCGTTCTTTCTCTCTCTCTCTCGGGAAGATCAAAGTGGTTCGCGTCGTTATTCCGGGAGGCTGTACAATATAACGCTGTATGGCTAATTGAACATAAAAGAGTTTGCGCGTCTGTAGATGCACCGAAGTTGCACTCGCGCTGCAAACTCGAATGGCGCGTGTTTTGTGTATACGATGCGATCGAGGCGCGAGTGCGCGGTGAGCGCGAGGGACATCGAGCCGCGGCTTGTGAGAGAACGTCGTGTCGTGAATAGTAGCTATATGCATTTTCATCGATACAGCTTAATGGGCATATTCTCTGCACTCCCCTTTCATTCGACGGTATGTATGTACCTTTTTGTTGGTACGCTATACCTACACATAGTTTGAAGAGATTCTACGGGATGGCAGGGGTGGCCGCTCGAATGGAAGGAGGAAGAGAGAGAGAGAGAGAGAGAGAGAGAGAGGGAGGGATAGAGAAAGAGAGGGAGGAAGAGAGGTTGATTGATTGGTTATTTATTAACTATGCCTGAGCCAACCCTTGAGGCAAATGGTGATACAAATCATTATTAAACGTTATTGTTGTTATAACAAAAATTATAAATATACCGCAGATAGTTATTACTATTAATATAATATGATATAGATATATAGTTACAGGGCAGATTCAATCAAGCTGCGTTTCAACATTGATATCGTCTTGACCTTTGCCTCGTTGGAAGACAACGAAACTTTTCTTTTACTTATCACTCAATATATTTTTCTACAGATTTAGATTCGAAAACTCAGCAAAGATCCCATTCTTGTGTGTGTGTGAAACGTAGAAACAACGTTTCTACGTTTGGGTGATTTCCGTGCCCGAAACCGGCAAAAAAATGCATGATAAAAAGTGAATGATTAAAAGAAACGACGTTGAATTTTGCATCGCTGGAACCGAACGAGAGTCAGTAGCCCAATCTTTTCTCGGCAAATTTGGACTCCGAAAAACACAAAAATGTTTTTTTTAGGATCCTCATAAGAAATCTGAAGGCCATATTTGCAGGATCAGATATTGGATAATGAAGAAAATGAGGGAAAGAAAATAAAGAACGTTTTCGTTGCATTCCGACGATGCAGACTTCAACATCCTATACGAATAGAGTATGGAGCACAAGAATCCAATAGGACTATTGTAACACAAATAAAAATGACAAATACATTTATTTATCAATTAAAAATCGGAAATACATTAAAATAAATCTCTAAATACTAACTCCAGTGAAACGAAAATAATGCAGGTATAAGTCCACAGCGAGAGATAAGAAAGAGAGAAAGAGAGAGAGAGAGAGAGAGAGAGAGAGAGAGAGAGACCGAGAGGAAAAGAGGCAGATAGAAATAGGAAAAACAAGGAGGGATAGAGTGCAGGAGAGAAATCGAGTGCACGGTCCTATGCAAAGTGCAATAGTGAAAATAAAGTTTCCAGGAGACATTGAGAAACGAGACGAGACTCACGCGGCCGCCCGACCAGGATGATAGATCCGAGAGCGCGAAAGACCAGTCAGTGTGCTTAATACTACGCCGAGCGAAGTAAAATTCTTAAAGATTGTCGTGTAAGAGTATTGGTGAAGAGCACGGCAGTTTGCAGAGAAGAGATGGATAAGGGGGGAGACAGAGAGAGAGAGAGAGAAAGAGAGAGAGAGAGAGAGAGAGAGAGAGAGAGAGAGAGAGAGAGAGAGAGAGATAAAAAGATGAAGAAAGAAAAAGATCGTCGATAAACAATGGACCAAACGAGGTCGCGGATGGAGCCCGCAGGATCTTAGCAGCCGTCACGTTGACGAAATATCGACGTTACGAGTCCCCTCCCCCGCACCCTTAGGGAGCACGGAGGGCTCTATGGCGCGGTGCATTGCGCTCTCGGACCCTCTCGCTTACTTGCATTAGTTTTGCGCGAGTACGAGAAACGCGAGCGCTCTCTTCATTCTTATAGCATAGAAGACCGCGAGAAAGAACGTGGGAACGTTTTTGGATCTGTTCACGGACAACCCAATATTTCTCTTTTCTCTCTCTCTCTCTGTATTTATTTTTTCCTTTTTTCTCATTCCGCGCGCCTCTCGTGGTGCGAGGGTGTGACGCAATTGCCCAGAATCCCGATGGCGGATCGATGGGAAAATCAAGTCCGTTTATGAATATATATATATACACACACGCGTACATGCATACCGGGTGGCCCGGTAACTATCAGCACTTTTGATATCTTTGAAATAATGGGCGTCAGACGAAGAATTGTCCAACAGAAGTTACATTGTACGGAAAGGATCAGCAGATCGTGGTAACGATTCTCTTATAGGTGTAGTTGCTTCCAAGATGCGAAGGCCACTATTCAATTCCCCTTTTTTCTCAATTGTTAATGTTATCCAACATAATTTTCGATCGATTCAGCTTTTGGATCTTGAATAAGCATCTCAAAAAATCGTTTGAGTGATTATCGTATTTCTCTATGGGTTCCGAAAAAAATTGACAATCAGTAAAAGTGTATCGTTGCGTTCTAACGATGCAAACTTCAATATCATTTTAGGCCGACCATCAGATAGCGGCTGTTGAGATGAATACAATGACCTGCAACAGAATGTTATTCTAGTCGCGTTTGTTTATAAAAGGCATACAAAGTGATGGTTGTCGGTATCAAGACAAGACTGCAATCATGCGTTGATACCGACGGATATCATCTCAAATACCTTTTGGAAACTAAGACAACTAAAATGACCTAAAATAACTAAAATGATACAGTATGATACAAATGATATATGGAAAAAAAACAAAGTAACAACCTTCAGATTACGGAAGCAACTACGCCTTAAAAAACCGTTGATTCTGTCTGATGATCGCTTTTGTACATTTGGGCTTATATTGACATTTATTTCCCTAGCACATATTTTCTAAGATATTAAAGGTGTCTATAGTTTACAGCAAATTATACAGAGGGTAAAAAAAAGAATTTGCACACTTTGTCCTTCTGAAATACCCGTGCAGAAATTACCGTCAGGATCCAATCGGATTCTCTACTTCCTGATAGGGATCCAATGGGTTATCGCATTGAATCCATATACTAAGACGCCACGCTCGTACATTGGATGCTCATCGGGCGTCCACATTACAAATATCACATTCGGAAGGGTCGCCATCATAAAATTTCGTTTTCCTCTTTGTTGCTTACGCCTAGCGCAATAGCAGGGGATGCGGGTAAAACGAGGCTGTGTGTGTGCATAAAATGGCGTTACGGAGTTTCTGCGGTTGGGTAGGTATTTGAGGAATAATTCGACAGACTTCCCAAGTCGAAATTTTTAGCCTATTTTGCCCCCCCCCCCCCCCCCCAGATCCTCACAGTGGTAGGAGATAAAGGCAGAGTAGCTTCGTATCAGATATAAAATGAGCTCCTACGTAACGCCTAGAACGGGAACAAATTTCCCTTTTTCCACTTGCAGGCGCTAAGGAGGACGTCGATTGGCACACGTATATACGCACACGCATACACTCTATGACGCATATAGAGATACATATGCCTGAATACGCACATGCGTAGATACACGTATATACCCGCACACATACATGCCTAAGCATACACCAACACACGTACACTAGTATGCATGCGTGCCTACTATGGGATCCGCGTATACATGCATACGTGAGGGCAATTCTTATAAAAAATATTTTAACTGTTTGCCCAAGATCCATTTCTTCCGCTTTGGAGAGTTGCTGGAGCTGCAGGGGCAAGTTTGAAGCGAATGCGAAAGGTTCGCTGGGTGGAGATAATCGAAAGGCCATTGGAAAAGTAGGCCTCTACGGCGAACGCGCGGTCCTACCTCGTCCAACGTATGACGGTTACTGAAAACTATCAGACCCGGTCTTTCGAATGCGACCATCCCCACCCTCGTTTCGTCGAAACAGCCTAATGCGCGATAGGTCCAAACGCAACCAAAAGAGGAGCTGCAACGACTTGAGCTCGGTCAGGTAGGAGTATAAGGGCATATGCAGGAGATAAGCAACAAAGGAAGAGCATGTGGCGGCCCATACTCGTGAAAAATTTGCCGGCGATTAAGATGCGACCGATGCTTGGTACGATAGTCAGCACCAACCACTAATACCCAGTGTTGGTCCTTTATACGGGCCAATGATTTGGCCATGATTCTGCCAGTGCTCGTTTGAAGCATGGCAAACCAACGAACACCCAACCTTGGGCCAAATATCGATTACCAACTGTCAGCCAATTATCGGGTCCCAGTGTTGGCTCCGAACATGGGCCAATCAGTTGATCATGGGTTTGCCAGTCTCGAATTGAAGCTCGGCACACCATCGATGAGTCAACGCTGGGCCAGTGCTAATTAATGATCGTCGGCCAATTGTCGGGGCGAGCGCAGGCCCTGAGTCTGAGCCAATCGTTTGACCGTGGTTTTGCCAATGCTTATTTTTAGCATGGCAAACTGACGAATTGCCAATCCTGGCCCAACACTGGCTTTGAACGGTATAGTCCATACATATATACAAGAATGCTTTTTTACGTATATTATTATTGTATATTTTTTTTATTATCGCCGCATGCAATTTTCTACGTGCCGTGATAATAAAAACTCATAATTACTGTTATCGGAAATTCACTTTATTAAAAATTAAATTGATTTATACTAAAATTTTGTGGTGTATTAAAAAAATCCCGAGTTATTATGATAGTATTACGAAACGTCGAGTGTTAAAACGACGACAAAAATTAGAAGACTCTTTACAGCAGGTTAGGATCAGAGGCAACGAAACAAAAAGACAAGTAGATAGTGAAACAAATTTGGAAACATTCCACGAACAAGTGATTGTGCATAACGATGTTAGTGAATCTAATAATTCTTTCGATAACCAATCATCGAGCACAGACACTTGTGGATCTGATCGATTGTTGGCTAAGCATTGGGTTGTTTTGAGAGCCCTACACTGGGCCAACACTAGCCCGAATATTGCGCCAACAATATGAAGCCGACCTTAGCCCTACTATGGGCCGGTGATCACGCCAACCGTCAGCCAATGATCGTGATCTCTTTAGCCCAATGTTGAGCCAATACCCAGCCAACTCTTAGGATTTCCGGTAAGTCTACCATTGGCCAACCGTACATCCCAGCGTTGGGCCGAAGAGATCACACCTACCGTGGCGCAACACTAAACCGGTAGTGCTGCCGTTCATCGGCCAATGGTAGAATGTGATTGGCGTGACGCTGACTCGAGGTTGGGTTGGTTGCGTCGTTTTTCACGGGCCCAATGTTGGGCCAATACCCGGCCAACTGTTAGGATTTCCGGTAAGCCTACTATTGGCCAACCGTACATGCCAGCGTTGGGCCGAAGGGATGACTCCTACCGTGGCGCAACACTAAGCCGGTAGTGCTGCCGTTCATCGGCCAATGGTAGAATGTGATTGGCGTGACGCTGGCTCGAGGTTGGGTCGGTTGCGTCGGTTTTCACGGGTAGTAGGACTTCAAGAAGTAAACAGACTCAAGTGAGGCTGACATTGGATAAAAGGCCTTTGAAATAGGCTGAAAATTTCGACTCGGGATTGTGTACGATTGACACCATGTTATTCATTATAAGATACTAGGTGGGTTCAAACGATCATGGCTACGATTGCTACAAGAAAAAAATTATAGTCAGCTTACATTGGTTGTGTGTTCGGCGCTCGCTCGCTCGGTCGCGTGAATGTTTGTTGTCGCCAGCAATGCAGGGGCCTTCGCTCTTTACTTGGCCTGGTGCGCTCGCTCGTAAAGCGCTCGCAGGATTCTACGCCGGTGCGTGTGTTTACTTAACGCGTTTACTACGAAAAGCACTACGCGTGGATAGAAATATGAACTTATGGAGCGAGGACGATAAATTGAGACTAATATTTACGGACCGATGATAGAAACTATACAAGTGCAAGATAAAACTTTCGAGGCCCGAAAAATGAAGACTGTTCGTATACGGAACGATAGCAGACCGATTCGTATGAAATTTAATTGGATATATTCGTTAAGCGGGCTGCTGGATTAAGACTCGGTACAAGAACTTGATTCGATGGTGGTTGACGGGAGGCTGCTCCCACTTTTTGCATATCGATTCTTCCTGGTTCGCGTGCGATTTTTCGAGAGAGTGGGCCAATCTTTTGTTTCTTTTCTTAAGAATGATAGTGCAAACGGAAGGCGCAAATTCACTCTTTATTCCCTTTATTAACCGTAGGATTATAACAGGTAACAGGGCGTAGGAGGTGTGTAGTCGAAATCCGCGTCGAGTCGTTCGCGATACCGCGGCGACCGTTTGATACGGACAGCCCGGATGTTTTCATACTTTGTTCTGGTTACCGGGTCGAATCATGCAGGCTTCTCTTTGTCTCCATGCAGATGCGCCAGCGTAAGGTTTTTGGAGTCTGTTGATCGAGTTGCTGTTTGATTTTCCGTTCGACAGCTCTTCGTGGAATATGCGTCTACGATCATGTTCTTGTTGAAATCCAGGAAAGTAGACCGCCATGTTTCTCGAATCACTGTCTAAGTTTTTGTTGGTATCTTATCGTGGAATATGCGCTTAGGACCGTGTTCTAGTTGAAAGAACTAGATGATAAGAAAAATCGATGGCTGAAGGTGCTGCCATTGTGTATATATCGCTGTGGTTTGTATATGCGTGCGAAACGTACGCACAACGTTCTCTTTTTGCTACTACGTGCCTTATTTTAAGATTTATACATATAATATAAAATTGTGACGGCAAATGAGGATACGGGGAACAACCGAGAGAAGAGTCTCTCCTGCACATTCGGTAGGATGTAACATCAATCGCTTAAAAAAATGTGCCTTCAAAATCGACTTGAATCACAAATGGAAATCCACTGTAATTATCGCTTGTTATTTATTTTACTGCACTTTGACATATCACCACCCACATACACGTTCACGAAGCGTGCAGGTTATATTTCACATGCAGAGCTTTTTCTCTGGACTTTCCACATAATTTCGATTCGACCCTTGTGAGAATTCTCAAACGGTGTCCATTGGGGAACAGTACAGAATTCGATTGGTTCCCATTGAGGACTCCCAACGTGCGGTGTCCCTAACAAATCACTATCGAGATTTGCGTGCATCTTGGGACCCTCCAACAAATTTGTACACGGGATCACGAAAACATATTTTCTTTCGGAGATCCAACAAATTCCGGTTAAAAAGTGCGAACAAAAGCTTCGAATCGACGTTAATCGGGAAATAGCAGGGAAATCCATCTGAATTCCAATGTGGACTCCTTACGTGCGGCGTCCTTATCGAATTCCTATCAGAATGTGGTAGAATTTAGAATTCCCCAACAAATTACTGCATGGGATACAGCATGAGTGAATCTTGAATAAGTATGAATCGCTTTAAAAAAGTATATTTTAAAAATCGATTTGAATCACATTGTCACATCACGTGACCTCATTGGATTTGGAGAAAATGTAACAAGGTGTTGGCTACTCTTTGGAGTTAAAGAAATGAAGCCCCTTTACTCAGAAACGGAAGTTACGTATTTGATACGAGAGAGCGGGGAGAGTTCAATGATAGGAGGATTCATTCGTTGAAAGGATTCCTTTTGCTCTCGTCTTGGGAGTTTCAGTTACAATGTTGGTGGAGGTTTATACAATCGTCGGCATACACGTAGGTTAAATGTTTCCTTTATAATGTTTAAATGAGGATAATATAGTTCCTCACACACAAATTATTCTAGGATTTTTGTCAACCATATGAATAGTTCTACCGTGTCTTTGCTTTTAGAATTTGTACTTTAACCTTATCGTTGTTGCACAATGAATGGGTTTTGACTTGGTCATACAATCGCGACTAGTTTTGAACTTGGATTGTTTTCGATAGAGATTCTTACGTCAGAGATTCAGAGTTACGTGGCAGAGATCAGAGTTAGATAGTTTTTTATAGAATTTCGCACGTCAGAGATTCAGAGTTACATGGCAGAGATTCAGGGTTAGACTGATGACTGATGACTGACGACTCGTTCGTGGCAGAGATTATACTGAACGTCCAGTCGTGGCAGACATTAGACTGAGCGCCCGTTTTGGCAGAGACTCTGCGCCGAGTGGAGCCTTGTTCCTTCCTTATATACTCCTTTTTGAAGCATTGGGCAATGGGAATTTCGGCGTTGTGCTTATTGGAGATTTTATTGCTTCCTCGT
The DNA here is from genome assembly GCA_964007375.1 of Ophion obscuratus. Classification (NCBI taxonomy): domain Eukaryota; kingdom Metazoa; phylum Arthropoda; class Insecta; order Hymenoptera; family Ichneumonidae; genus Ophion; species Ophion obscuratus. Next base: position 60,670,921 of record OZ023313.1, read on the forward strand.
AAGTAGACTAATGTTGGTCCATGTCGTAATAGTAAATTCGGATCTCCTAGTATTGAAGCTTCCACCCGTTTGATGCAATTGATTGGTAACACTTTGTATTGGTAACACTTTGATTGTATCTAGTCTCTTTGATAGGTAACTCATTTTCTCTCCTCGATGGTGTGTATTTATCCTTGGTAGGTTATATTGGCTGGGTAAGTATACCCTGTTCCTTCGAGAGTGACTTGTTTCTTGCGTTTGACGATGTGTAGTCGTTTGCAATATTGGTCGTGTAGACATGGCGCCGGTGTTAATATTCGTGTCGGCCCTGGCAATTTTTGGACTCTTCTAGGTTACGAACTTATGGGAAAGGGGTTTCGTTTCCCTGCCACATGTTATGCGGATTGTCCAGATTTATTGGAGTTCAAGGGTAAGCGCAATGGAGCCGGACGGGGAGTGACGACATCACTGAAAATCCACTGTAATTATCGTTTGCTATTTATTTAACTGTACTTTGACACAACATCACGACACACGTACATGCTCACTCACGAAGCGTGCAGGTTATGTTTCAACACGACGAGTTTTTTGTGACTTTTCACATCATTTCGATTCGGACCTGGTAAGAATTCTCAAATGACGTTCATTGAGTAACAGTGCAGAATCCAATTGGATCCCAATGGGGACTTTCTATGTGCGGTATTCCTAACTTATCCCTATAGAGATGTGGGTGCATCTTGGGACTCTTCAACGAATTTGTGCACGGGGGCGTGAAAGCATATTTTTTATGGAAAATCTAACGATTTCCGGTTAAAAATTTAAAATAACTATTTTCAAGCGAAATCAATCGGGAAATAGCGCGGAATCCACCCGGTTCCATTGTGGACTTCTTCCGTGCGGCATCTCTATCAAATCCCTATAGGAATGTACTAGGATCTGGGGCAATATTTTTGCATTTACACAATTCATTCGTTTTCCCCAGATTTTCTCAGTAGTGTCTAAAATCGAATATAGTGTCGCTTCAAAATTCCTCTTCAAGTATAACCACTTACCGCTCATGATCCATCCAAAATGACAACAATTAATTAAGATCATCGAGTTCTCGTTTTATTCGCGCCTGGCAAGAAACGCGACGACATATCATTCCCGAGGAATAAAAATAAAAAATACACGCCCATTAAAAGCTCCGTTTCATACGAACGAGAAAGGTAACGCCGGTATAAATTAACGCGAATCACCCACGTTGCGAGATTCTTTCCTCAATAAATACGTATAGCCACTTGTCGCATGCAATGATAAAGATCATGCCGAGTGATTCGGTGAATAAATCGCTCGTTTATTAATTAAAGAATGATCGGGGAAGGAATTCAGAAAAAAATTCCTCGCATGGACAACATCCGTATAATATGTGTGCACACTCAAGGCGCTGTAATATTCCTCGGCAATGAGAATTTTCGGGGATACGAGCGGCGAACATCGGGGATCGCGGAATTTCGGCCCAATTAAAAGTAACGATTGCCACTAGCCCAGTGTGCAAGTGTATGGAGATGTGCACGTACGCGGAAGCGGTCGCCCATCCCAGTATTGGCTCAGGGCCAACTCTACTCAATACGAGAAATCATCCGAACCTCACGGTGACCCCGAGTCCATTAATGGCTGTTGTCGACATTACTCGTAAATGAGAGTAATTGATAGCAAATGATCATTAATATAGGCAAAAGTATTTGAAAAGTGGAAAAAAAACTCTCGTCGCGCCGCATGTACCCGAGGGAAAAATGTAGATTAAGAGATTTAAAAAAAAGAACGAAACGATAGGAGTAACAGAGGCGTCGAAAGACGCGGATCTCGTACAAGACAGTAGAGAGGAGGGAGATAGAAAACAATATATATATATATATATATATATATATATATATATGTGTGTGTATATATATATATATCACAACAGCGTACATACTAGAGAGCAAAATATCGCGGTGAGAAGCCGCGATCGTCAAGGACGCACCTGTCGCCTCCGCCAACTGCTCTATGTACTCTATACGTGCTATATCAGCCTCGGTGAGTTGGTTCTCCCGCGGCGATTACGTCCCGCGGGCTCTCGATCGCGTACGAGCCTCGGCGAGCCGCGTCTCTGAGTTAGCGAGCACGTCAATTCTCCCGATTATCGCCAGTTGAGCACGGAAAGCGCGCATTAGTGTTCTCGCCGAGTGATAGTACGTAACAGGCTTGAAGTGCGACACCCAACGAACGGATGGACATTTTTTTCCCCACTAGCCACGGGTGTATGCAGCGTTACCAATTAAGGCCTTAGGCCACTCTAGAGGCCGAATAAATAAGCTTTTTGGGGATTTTTTTTTTCAGAAAAACTACAAAACAAATCGAGATTACAAAAAAGGGTGTTTATCATGCATATCAGTGACTGTATACAATGATTTTTTTGAAGCGATTAATTCCAAAATGGCGGCTGTACAGCGTTTATCTCAAAACTGCAGTTTTTAAGTTGGCCGGAAACATAACTTAGACAATTTTCAACCGATTCACTTGGAATGTTGAATATATCTTGAAAAATACATTGTCTATGGAAGTACGTAGGATTTTTTTATATTGCATTGTTCAATTGTTATTAACAATTATATGACGATTTTGAAGGCAAATTTTTGGAAAGTGAATTTTCTTTTGTAATCTCGATTTATTTTGTAGTTTTTCTGAAAAAAAATGCCCAAAAGCCTATTTTTCGGCCTCTAGAGTGGCCTAACCCCTTAATGCGTTCAGTCCATTTTTTATTTCGATATATTTTTAAATAAAGTTTGCACGGTTGGAACGCAACAAATTTTCTTTCTTTCTAGCAATTTTTTGCCCGTTGAAAAATACGGCAAACGGTCAAATGTTTTTTGAGAATTTGATTAGAGTCGTGCAGGCTAAATCTATCGGGAATGATTTTGGACAACAAAAGCAAAGAAAAATGAATAAAATAAAAGAACATTTCTTTGCCCTCAAGCGATGCAACATTCGTCACCATCTTTGCAAAATGAAACGTATTTTTAGATGGAAACTTTAGATGGCATTGAAGTTTGTATCGTTGGAATGCAATGGATCTTTTTTTCTATTGCTCGAAATTCTTTTGGCAACTTTTCGTTACGAAAAACCCACAATCAGTTTTTGAGTCGCTTGTTCAGAGATTTATCATTTAAATCTTTAAAAAACGTTTTTATAATATGATAAAAATGTGTAAAGAAAAATACGAAGAAGAATTTCCGTTGCATTCCAACGATGCAAACCTCCGGACCAAAATTTTGAGTAATTCGCAATACCACAACAGACTAAAGAATATAAGATATTTGTCAAACATTTAGGACGTAGAATCGACGATGATGGTAATAACAGTAATAATAAATATAACAGAGTAGTAATTATGATAGTAACAATAATGTTTGCAGTTATAGTGGCAGCAATAGTGATTAGGAGTCGAAATAATGAAAAATAAAAAAAGTAATAGTAAATACTATAGTCAATGTAAAGATTTACATTGTCGCTAAATACGACAAAAATCATATGAGCATTGTGAGGAAGAGAGGAACGAAGGAAAGAAGGTTCGAGAAATAAGCTCGTAGCGAATAAAAGAAGAGTGGCTGTGATGCACCGGATCACGGTCGTAAATATACGCGAGGGCTAATGCAGCACAACTTTACGTTTCTGTGGTTACAAGAGATGACCCCCTACCGGGACGGCGCGAGCTGCCATACGCGACTGCCGTTTCTCGCGCTCGTCGTCGTTTACGTGCTACTATATATACGTGCTGCTGCATCTTGGTCCACGATCCAGTTGAAACGTTCGCAGACTTTGCGCACTCATTCTTTATTCCACTACCGCAATTTATCAACTCTCTCTCTCTCTCTCTCTCTCTCTCTCTCTCTCTCTCTCTCTCTCTCTCTCTCTCTCTCTCTCTCTCTCTCTCTCTCTCCCTCTCCCTCTCTGTCTCTCTCTCGACATGTTTATCCATTTGTTAATAACGAATGATTAAAGTTGTTTTTTTTGTCGAAAATTAAACCCTTATTTCCTGCCATTTTCGTAATTTTCAAATTATCAAAAAAGTATCCGATCATATGAAAGTTTTATTATTATACTTAAAGTACATTTTTTTATCCTTCATTTCGAATTACCCTGGTCCCGCACTTAGACCGATTGGCTATGCAGTAACGGCGGTACTTTGTTTAAATAATAATAACTCAATTGTTTATAAATATTTATCAATTTTTTTAAATTAAAATTTGGCAAGACTTTGTATCAAATGTATATAATATCTCGTCTTCGACATGCCAATACTCTCGAAAGAGAAAAATATTTAAAATGAACGCTGTTGAAGTTCACATCGTCGGAATGCAACGATTTTTGTTATTCACTCTTCGGTTGTGCTTATTCAAAGTATTCATTTTTGCAAATTGAGGTCGTAAATCTCTCATAAAAATACGTAAAAAGATTTGAGTGATTTTCGCGGTAAAAAAATCGACGATTAAAAAGAATAGATTTTCGTTGCATTCCCACCATGCAAACTTCAAATTGCTGAAAATGGACTGCTTGCGGGCCCGAGCTAATGCAGACTCGCTAAGCTGCCTGAACTCCGAGAAGGCCAATGAAACAAATGAAAATAAAAAAGTGCGTCTTCTGACCGAAAAAGAAAACATCAGTCTCAAAATAACACCTCCATCGGTAATGTGCGGGAAAGTATCAGAGAAGATCCGTAATTAGACGGAAACGTGCGAGGCTCCTTTCGTTTTTTCCAGCACGTTGGCAACGGCATAAAAGCGAAGATTCGTGGTGATTGTGATCGCGAGACCGAACGAAGATACCTTGCCTCGCGATGGCGTAACTTCCGATAGAGCGACCTGTGCAGTTATTGAACAGCGAGCATTTCAACAACGCTCGATATACGTGGTAAAGAAAATAAAAAAGCCCCTTCGAGCTCGAATTTCAGACTGCACGGAGAAGGGCGTAACTCGGGCTTTAATTAACCGAGTAAATTATTCCTTTATACTGTTGGAGCGCGAGACCCCTCGCGGAGCCCTAATGAAAGAGTCCGCGAACGAGTCATTAGACAAAAATTAATAATCCAAGTGGTGTAACCGGACGGCTCCGTATGGCCGGGTCGCTCTACTCTTTTGCTCCCTCTCTCTCTCTCTGTCTGTCTGGCTCTCTCTGTCTCTCTCTTTTTATATATGCCAATATTCGCACCGTACCAGCTGTCGAAGAACTCTGCGTGCGTAAAGAGTAAGACGTGTCCGTTTTCGTTCTCGCGTATATATACATAAGAACAAGGCGCGTCGAAGCTATATACATTTCCCACTTAAATGCGCATATACCTGTTTACATATATATATATATATATATATACTTACATATATACATGTATATACAGGGTGGCCCGAAAAGTGACGTCCAAAAAAAACGAATTGCCTCATATCAATACTTATCCGAATCACCCCCATGTAAGTTCTATGATCTATTTTTATGGCGTTGAACTTTGCATCTTTGGAGCACAACAAACAATTCTTTTGGTGCTCAATTTTTTTTTCCGTGACCACTTTTTAGTGCACGTTCAAAACCGAAAATCCCCCAAACGTGTTTGGAATCTTCATCAGAGTTTTACGGTTTTGGATAAATTAAATCTACAAAAATAAAACATAGGATAATAATAAAAGTGAAAGAAATGAAATAGTGAAAAAGAATTTCCAGTACATTCCAACGACGCAAAGTTCAGGACTATCTATTTTTAGTTTTCGTAAAAAGTCATTTTTTTGCTCTTTGGTGTATGTAATTTCCTCGCAATTTTTTTTTTACTCGCGTTATCGCTATAAAGTGCACTGTTGAGCAGTAAATAAGTCACTAGCCGAACACTAACGTTGATGCCTTCGATTTTGATGAAAAGTTCAAAAAATAGGCTTGAAAAGTTCAATGTCAGTTCAGAAACGTTCAGATGATGAAAGAAAATACTTTTACGAGTCTAAATGACTCACAATAGCTTCTAAAAACTTCTTAGGTGTAATTACATACAGGAAAGATAGAAAAAACTAAATCTATGAGACAGGATAACTCGATAAAAATTTAAAAAATGCTTTTTCCCCCACACTAAAAAATTATGGTGTTGAAGTTTGCATCGCTGGAACGGTTCGAGAATCCTTATTTATTTCCTGGTTTCTTTATTTTCATAACTATCTAAACTTTTCTTTTGCAGTTGTAGGTTATGGATGCCAAAAGAGGATCTTCAAAAATATTTCAGTGATATCTTCTACACATCTTCAAAAATATTTCAGTCATCATCATGGATATTCAGGATCTTCAAAAATATATCAGTGGTACCGCCTACATGCGGCAACCAATTCGGCAATACTGAAGGAAAAAAAATCGTTGCATCCCAACGAATGTTGTTAACGCTGGGAATGCAACGAATTTTTTTATTTTCCTTTTTTCTCCATATTTATTGTCATCTAAAAATCATTCTCGACAAATTTAGGTTGTAAGTCTCTGATGAGAATCTTAAAAAAATCTTTGACAATGATTGCCGTAGCTTTTTTCTGTCAAAGAAAATTTTCAAATATAAAAAAAAGTACTTTTTGTTGCATTTCAATTATGCAAAGTTCAGAATAATTACAACGATACAAACGTCGACACCATAAAAAATCGTAGAACATACTTGGGGGTGATTCGGATAGGCAGGAAGCATCTAGATTTCCTTTTGAATTTCACTTTTCGGGCCACCCTGTATACAGGGTGTCCCAGAACTCAACGTTAAGCCGAAACGGGGTGACAGGATTGATTGTAACCATCATGAGAAAAATCAGAAAAAAAAATAAAGGAGAAAAAAAATAAAGCAGGGCCTTTCAAAGTAGACAAATTTTGAAAATTTTAAATTCATAGTTTAACAAATAGCCTTAATTCTAGGAAACTTGGGTTTCCTTGGGATAGATTTTTTTCGGATTTTTCTCATGATGGTTACAATCAATCCTGTCACCCCGTTTCGGCTTAACGTTGAGTTCTGGGACACCCTGTATATACATAAGGTGAAAGGACATTTTAAATTCGTTATGTCTATGTAATGTTGGCTGTCAGAGTTCTGGCTGTTTTGAGGACCTGCATTTTTTTTGTAAGCTTGAAGTGATTTCCATATACATATGCTTACATTTATCTGACGGTTTATTTATTTGTTTTAAGCCATTGGGGTTTGCATAATGTTGAGTATGGCGACCATAGGTTAGTGTGAGGTCGGTTATCGAAGTCGAATGTCTTCAAAATCTCTTTTCCATATATATATATATTGGCATGAATGTATTCGCCAACGTTGTTCATCATTTGCGCGATCCTGGGGCTGATTCTCGAGTTCTCCTCCGGCCAGTGGTCGCGAGTCAGCTGGCTTTTTACTCCGCGATTATTGGTTCTAATTGGCCGCAAGGCGCACACGGCGGTCAGTGTCTCAAGTCTACGCGATAATAGAGGTGCACACCACGAAGGTCGGCAGGTACACATATGAGTACATACGCGCTGGGACTTCGTTCCTTTCGA